>JASPKZ010003796.1:0-382500 GCA_030220185.1 Diploptera punctata | reverse complement strand
TGGTATGGGCAAACCATGAGAAGAAGGGACACAGAAACAAACTAAGAAGTATTGAAATGGATACCTCCTGGACAAGGGAAACATAGTAGATCAAAGCCAACGTGGACAAAGTCAGTCATACACACATACTTTGATATATAATAAATAACATTGTTTTTTCTCAGAAGTTGTAATTTTTGGAAAATTTAATTAATCACACACTTTTCCTCTATCATATCACGTAGGTAACACCCAACTTCAACCAATTGTAATAGTTATGGAAGCATTTTGCCTATATGTTCATCTCTCTTTGGTCCAAAAATGTTCCTAGGAAGTTTATTCTCAAATACTCGTAATCTTCTCCCCTTATATTGATGATGTTGATAATAATATAATATAATAATAATAATAATAATAATATTAATAATAATATTAATAATAATATAATAATATAATAATAACAATAATAATAATAATAAAATAACTTACCTGCCAATACTTAATGCTAAGTCCTTTCTACCATTGAACCAGGTTAAATAAAATTCGTTATAATTTGTATTATAGGGGTCAGTTTCACCAACAAAGATAACTGTATTACGCCAATTTTCCCCATACATAATACATAGCTTAAACTGGCGTAATACAGTTAGTTGCCTCTGTTGGTGAAACCGACCTTAAGTATGTTACGGCAGTTAAGTAATAGTATATGCGAGATTGGGAAGTGGTTTTTACAGGAGAGGAAAATATTTATAAACCGAGGTTATAAAACAATATAGAACAATAAATAACAGAATCTCGGAAATTAGAAACCTAAATAGATGTTACGGCCTCCTGTACTTTCAACCAATAAACATTGCCCACACTGTTAACGTTAGGCAGTTGTTTATAATGAACGCAAATATTTCCAACAAAGATATTATTTTACTATTAGTATTTATAATTCACAGGTTTTTCTATAACAAATCTTCATGCCCATTTACCATTTATGCCACATGCCTTGCCCATTTCAGTTTACGAGACTTTCCTTTTTAATTATATCTGGTTTGGTATTAAAAAAAACGTAGCTCACTGTTATGTATAGTCTTCTCCATTTTGGAAAATTTAATTAGGAATCACATTTCTGAGAATGATTTAGATGAACATGTTATCATGAGTTGACATTTTGCTGCAAAAATGTATTGTAAATGTCAGTCAGTCGCATATGGAATTGCTCTATTATTTATGATGATTAACAGAGAGTGATGCAGTGGATAGGGATTTATTGAGGAGTAAAATTTACAATGGATTGTAGGAAAATTACTCTATTGTAGAGAAATTCCTAATAAAGAATAAATTATTATTATTATTATTATTATTATTATTATTATCATCATCATCATCATCATTATTATTATTTGTAAACAGGTTTACAATGTAATAAACATCATCCTATGCCTAAAGCTTATTCAATTTTTATCTAGTATCTCCATTCTTCTCTATCTTCACATTCCAATTCTTCCAGACCTAGCTCCCTCATACCTCTTCTTACATCATCCATCCATTTAAATCTAGGTTGACCTCTTTTTCCTTTCCCAGGTGGAATCCATTCCAAAGATTATTATTATTGTTATAATAATTATTATTATTATTATTATTATTATTATTATTGATGGTGGTAGTTATGGTGATGATAGTGGTGGTTAGTGGCGTAATATTAGTTGTAATAGTGATGGTAGTAGTGGTGGTTAAAACCGGATATTTATCCCCATATAATAATAATAATAATGGTTTTTGTTTTGTTTATTTAATATTTAATAATTATATTTATTTCTATTAAGAATGGTCATAAAATTGATTTAGAGAATTACATTTTTTTATAAGTATATAAAAAATTCAAACTGTTAATACAGTTAGATGTTTTCCTAACTGATTTAATATATGTAAAAAATACTTTAAATATTCGAATTGATATTTTTTATAAACAAATAAATGGGATTGGACGAATTGGATGGGAGTCAGCCAGTAGTACTCCTTCCTTTTCAGTTGGACCAATCACAACTTCCAGGTTATAACAGAATAACAAGATAGCTACAATACTTGAAGGAGATCAGACATGTTAAGCAACGGCTCCTCGAGAAATGAGAGAATAGTAGTTTATTTTCTTGATATTAGTTGAAAGAATGGTGTTGGAGTTATGGAAGGTCATTAAAATATAAATTCCATTCATCTTGAATACAAATAGTCCATAAGTGGAAATAAAGTGTTGGTGAAGGATTGGCCGTTAGAATTCGTCACCCATTATATATATATATATATATATATATATATATATATATATATATATATATATATAAAGTAGTAATCTTCTCTAAGTGAAATTTATTAACCTAAGCCGGAATCTTCTAAATTATTGATCTACAAGATTCATCTAAACTGAAGTGAGAGTTTTAATAAAATAACTGTTAGTTTAACTGTTAACAAAGTGTCGTTATTTGTATATGTAAGAAACTTTTCCTCATTCCCCTGACGGGAGTTATTAGTGCCGTGGCAAAATTACAGTGATTCCAATTATTACCATCATATATCTACAACTTGGGACATCACACCCAACAACGCACCTTTATGGTGATAGTGCTAGTTCTACAGTGATGGTGGCGGCGGCGGTGGTGGTATTGGTAGTAGTGGTAGTAGTAGTAGTAGTAGGGCATTATGCCCGAGGTAACCCGGGGGTGGTGGTGGTGCTCTAAATAAATAAAAATAAAGTAGTAGTAGTAGTAGTAGTAGTAGTAGTACAATCAATGATATATTCAAATTATCTATGCAGTGTGTTAGTCATAATTGAGTCACAAAGCGTCAGTGCCTAAACATTTTAAGTTGATGTTATAAATTTTAATAAACGATAGAAAAATGTTATCAGTAATTAACTCTGCTAAAAATTAGGGGATCATGGAACATATCTTATGAAAGATATGTTATCACTTAACAGTAATTGTTCCAAGAAGATGAAAACGAAAGTTCGACATGAGTAATCTATTCAATGATGATGTCAAAGGACAGTGGGAGAGTGTGTGGAATTACAGTCGTCCTGAGCTGGATATTTTCATTGTGGAAATATGGGATTTATCTCCCAAATCAAGTCCATACCACGCAGGTGTATACTAGTGTAGGAGAATATATACCTCGCTAAAGGGCATTTTCATGTTCATTTTATGACCTGTTCAAAAGATTACCATATTGTGTCTGATATATGAATACTGTAAAAGAAAGCCCCATAAATGAGCATGTACTTCTATATCTGTCAACATATTTTACTGTAATTGATTTATATGTATTAAATAATGAAGAACATTCAAGACTAAAAGTGTATAAAAAGTGGCTCTTCCAACTCTTTTGTATGACATCGAAGTATGGACGTTGAAACAGAAGGATATACAGAGACTTAGATCTCCTGAAATGAGATACCTTCGGAGGATGCAGGATACACACTACTAGATCACAAACAAAGAATGAAGACACCTTAGAAGAATTACACATGGAACCATAAGAAAACAAAATTTCTGATTGTAAATCAAGATGGATGCAACATGTTCATCGAATGGAAGATCACAGGATACCCAAACAAATGTTAAGATATCAACCTGCAGGAAGAAGACCAGGATGTCCACTCAAAAGACTTCTGGATGATCTTTCTCTTGAGGCCGAAACAGATCAACAAATAGCCTAAATTCGTGAATATAATATGATGATGATGATTAAATAATGAATATTTATTTATATTGTTCCCTGAGAGTAGTTAAATTAATAATAGTCCTCTCAGTCAAATATTCAGTTTAATTAATTATTCATCGACGTTTCGATCTCCTTACCTGAGATAATTCTCAAGACATTATGATAATTCTTAATATTGAAATAAAGTCTTGAGGATGATCTCGCATAAGGAGATCGAATCGTCGACGAATTATTGAATAAACTGAATACTTGACTGAGATAACGAATTTATTATTAATAATGCATTAAATAATGTATCGGGTTTCATAACAATGATTTATGATAGACCCTTAATCCATAATTATTTAACAGTGTACTTAAACTTAACTTCTTTTTCTTTTCATTCTACAGGCGCTACAACTTCAATTGGTGAAAGTCTTGGACTTCTCAAAAATGCCTTTCCATAATTTCTCAACCAGTTTTAATTTTTCATATTTTTATAGGCCCTTAATCCCTAATTATTTAACAGTGTACATAAAACTTAACTCCTTTTTTTTTAGTTCTACAGGCGTTACAACTTCAATAACAATTGGTATAAGTCTTATCTTCTCAACAATCTATTTACATAATTTCTTTTTGGTCTTCCTGAGGATCTCGTAATAATTAGCTTACATTTATATAAGTCCTTCACCAGTCTCTGACATTATGTTAAAATGCTAAAATCTTATTAATCTCTGTACTTTGATGTAATTTATCATCATCATCATCATCATCATCATAGTACATTCACGAATTTAGGCCATTTGTTGACCTGTTTCGGCCTCAAGAGAAACACCATCCAAAAGTCTTTTGAGTGGACGTCCTGGTCTTCTTCTTCCTGCAGGTTGATATCTTAACATTTGTTTGGGTATTCTGTGATCTTCCATTCGATGAATATGTTGTATCCATCTTGACTTATAATCTGAAATTTTGTTTTCTGAAGATTCCATGTGTAATTCTTCTAAGATGTCTTCATTTTTTTTGTGATCTAGTAGTGTGTATCCTGCAGTCCTCCGAAGATATCTCATTTCAGCAGATCTAAGTCTCTGTATATCCTTCTGTTTCAACGTCCATACTTCGCTACCATACAAAAGAGTTGGAAGAGCCAGTGTTTTATACACTTTCAGTCTTGAATGCTTTTGGACTAACTGTGGCTTGAAGATAGAATGTATTAACCCTAAAATTCTTAAAAATTTAGATATTTTTGCATTTACATCCTTTTCTTCTTCATTTGAGATATTGCATCCTAGATATGTAAAATTATTCACCTGCTCCAAAATGTTATTGTCCAGTACAATTTTACTTCTGACAGGATCTACGCCTTGAAATGCCATAATTTTTGTTTTTTTCTGTAGATATCTTCAAACCATATTCTTCTGTAATTTTGTTAAGTTCATACAGACCTTTCTGTAGATTATCTTCGGAATTTGATGAAATTTACTACTGTTAAATTTAACTTGCTCCCTTTTATTCCATTTCTGGGTAAGTTATAACTAATCAGCTATACCGAATTTGTAATTAAACATGGCTTTGGCAAAGAAAAATATATAATATTTCTTCTAATAATTTTATTAAAAAAATTCTCTGCCCATTTTCTAACTATTCAGAAGCTTTATTTATTTCCTTTTAAAGCAGTCATTCCCAAAGTGGACTATATCGACCCCCCAGAGGTCGACTCAGACCTCAAGGGGTCCAATACCAAAGTGAATAGCACAGTGTCAGGTGTTAAAAACTCATTTGATGTTGATTAATTTGTAATAAAATGTAAATCTAGATAGGTAGGGGGTATACCCAACATAAAAAATGGCCCATGGTCTATGAGACAAAAAAGTTTGGGAGCCTTTGTTTTAAAGGAACACTGGCTGGAAGTGTTTCAAAATGCAGTTAACGATCTTCAACTTTACTTCATAGAATTCCCAGATCATTAATCGAGTTTTAAAAAATACTTTTGCGTTATTCTTTTAATGTAAAGACAATTAAATTAGTTGAAAAATGAATGAACTAACACTTTTAGAATTGAAACTATGACAAATGGCCTATTCCTAGAATACATGTATAAACTATCTGCTTGAATTGTTTCGGAGAGAATGGGAATTGTTTGTTGTAATTGACTTCATGCTCTTGACAACTTTTTCCTTGATTTCCTACTTTGTCCACGCCAAGCTCGTGTCAAGCCCTCGCTGTGAATCAATCGACCGTGTCCTATTAATTCCGAGTTAGACCCCCCATTAACTATAGGGATACTGGTAAGCTACTCCGAGTAAATTATAGAAACATCCTTGTCCATAAAACAATGCAGAATTTTTACTTCAATTGAGGTTAAAGTAATGATTTTTGTTTATGCATTAGTTGATAGTAACCAATTCGTCCTAAAAGTTTCAATACGTTATTTAACTACGCTATTTAACAGCGTACGTCGTTAACGTCACAATTCAAATATGGGCGTGAAAGGGACAAATAATCTTGCTCAGAGGCCTCTTTTTCTGGCTTGAGGTTCTTGTACATGTAAATCTATGGCATGGGACAAATGGCTTTGATTCCGTTTCATAGGAACTCATACTCAGCATTTTTACTTCCATAAAAATTTGTCTACTCCGGCAGGATTTAAATTCTTGCAGGCTTAAAGGTCATGCTTAACATGATCGTTTCGACACGTGATATTAAAGTAAGATGGCGTAGAGATCACTTCTGCATCTCTGAAGACGTAAATTTCAATGTAGATTTTTACAGTTATATTTAATTAACCCTTAAATTGTCGAAACAATAATTTCTCGTGTCAGTTATTTAAATGATTCAGATCGCAAAGAAAACAAAATCATATAAAAATCTAAATTATTATTGTTCATTATTACGTAATTTGACACAAACTTAAATTTATAATCATTTGTTTTTATTGTTTTATAAATAATAATAGTAGTAATAATAATAATAATAATAATAATAATAATAATAATAATAATAATAATAATAATACTAATAAATGAAATCAAAGTATTTTATAAAATATATTGCGAAGTTAAGGGTTAATGAAAAGGAAAATATTCATGAAATTAGTTTAAACTCTGATTTTTAAATATATGATTAATACCTCTCTGTCTCTCTCTCTCTCTCTCTCTCTCTCTCTCTCTCTCTCTCTCTCTCTCTCTTTATCTAAGTTTAACTTCTCACTATTAGACACATACTTTTTTTTGGCCACACACTGACACAGAGGACGTTCATGGATGAATGATCAGCTCAATTTCAAGTCCATCCCCGAGTCAACACTAACATTTAAGTCACAACATCCCATTCTCTCGTTCATTCATATTAAACAAGGAGAAAATGATTTAGATTATTATGGCCAGATGATGTCCGAGGAACACTTTGGGGCTTATCCTTTTTTTTTTTTTACATTTATCTTACATTTTATTAAAACTCACTGCCACTATCGAACCTGCAGCCGCGCGGACATAAGCTCTCCATACATCCCTATAATGAGCTAATGTTTTCCAATCATTCACTGTAATCTACTTCCCTCAAATCATAGTTAATGTGATTCTCCCACCTCACGTTTGATCTACCAACTGGGCTCCTTTCCTCCGGTTTTCCTACAAGAAGCTTCCATGCACGTCTTTCATTCTCAATTCGTGTCACATGCCATTCCCATCGCAGTCTACGAGATTTAACTTTTCTTATTATATCTGGCTTCCTGTAAAGACCATGTAGTTCACTATGGAAGTCTTCTCCATTCACCAGTCTGTTCATCTCTCTTTGATCCAAAAATTTTCCTAGAACTTTATTCTCAAGTAAGATGTTAGTAAAAACCAAAAAAAAAAATTCCTCACCCAGGAAACTTGTCTCGACTGGGGATGGAACCGGAGTCTGCTGTTTACAACAACTTTACCCCTTGATGACAGCGGTGGACAATCTGTATTAATGACATTCCAAACAAAGAAAAAAATTAATTCGAATTAGTTTAATTAAAATCTGTTGGGTGTGAAATTAGAGTTCTAACAAGCAACATAGGATATTTAGTCTACTGCTATATATTAATACATTACATAGAACTGAACGTTGCTCGGGGGATGATACAATGGTTAATTTTTAAATGGATGCACTTGGATTGTGGTAGTAACAGCGGATAATGGCAAGGGAGATAGTAAGCTAGGTAATAGCTAGACTGTCAGACAATCCTAAATTAATAGTAAATGAGCTCGAAATTAGTAATTCGACATTAATGCACTATCACATTGATTATCTATTTATCTCTCGCACTATCCATCTCTCTTTATATATCTGTCCTTTTCTATGTATTGCACATCTCAAAGAAAATAAATTATTCACAATAAAACGCAATTAATTAAAAAAGCGTATTTGAGCTTAAACCTGTTCCATTTCCCATATACGGAGTAGTATGTAAATTCCTAATAGACCAATATGAATCAGAGATAGCATTGTTTAAAATAATGGATTGTAGTTTATCTAATTATAAATTAACTAACTCACTGGCACTATAGGACCCGTAGGTTCATGGCCACGCAATATAATATCTCAATAAATTCCTATCCTGGATAAAATGTTTCCAATAATCCCCCTGTATAATCAACTTCCCTCAAATCATGGTTAATTTTATCCTCTCACCTTATTCTTGGCCTACCTACTGGGCGCTTTCCTTCTGCTTTTTCCATAAGGAGTTTCCTTGCTCCTCTATGATACCCTATTCTCACCACATGTCCTGCCAATTGTAGCCTACGGGATTTAACTGTTCTTATTACATCTGGTTTCTCATACATGTCAGGTAGCTCATTGTCGTGTAGTCTTCTCCATTCGCCTGTCTGTTAATCTCTCTTTGGTCCAAATATTTTCCTGACAACTTTATTCTCAAATATTCATAATGTTTTTTCTTCTCTTAAAGAAGAACCCATATTTCGCATCCTAAATTATAAATAAGATTTCTATAATTTGCTTTTAAGTTCAATAATAGGAATTTATTTACATTATACAACAGTAAGACCTACTATAAAATTATAGCAGGATTTATTCAATATTATCAATGATTTACAACATTATAAATAAATCTGACATGCCTGTATATAAATCAAACATTTCCAAATGGCATTATAGAAATATTTTATCCACAAAAATATTTAATATGATATATATGAAACACGACTAGTTAGATCAGGCGGCAGCGTTTGAGACGCGCCTTCGGAAAGTTACATCTTCAAGTCCCGATGCAGGTCAAGCTCATTGAGATGTTTCCCTGGCATTCGTCAGTCATTAAATAAATTATGGTATATTAATAAATAGGGTCTTATTAGTAATAATAAAATTGTAATAGACATTGTAAATAAAACCTAAATACCAAACTAAAATATTAAAATAGTCAACACGTTTCGATAGCGAGGCTATCATTATCAAGATTGAATATTCAATCAATAATAATAAAATTAAAATTATGATATAAAATTACAAATTGTTACCTGATAGGTCCTTCGCCAACTCTCTAGTATTGATCCTCGGGAGGCCTTTCGGAACTAATCCCATCAGCAAAAGGAGCAGGAAATATGTATTTATATGCTGACTCTGAATAGAGTATTGTATTCTGGGACATTAGATAAACATCTATCTCCTGTTCCTTCTGCTGATGATGGGACTAGTCCAGAAAGGCATCCAGAGAATCAATAGTTGAGGAGACGAACCTATTAGGTAACAATTTTATAATTTCATATTATAATTTTTACCTTATGACTAATAACTTAACGGAATGTTATAATTAATTTTATTAATGTTAATCAATATAACCAGCCTTTATAATGATAGTTTGGCTATCGAAACGCGTTGAATATTTTAGTATTTTAGTTTGGTGATTTGTGTAATACAGAATAAATTATAGGTTGAAATTTTATTTCTAGGGTGGATTTCATCATAATAACAATTTCATGATAACCATTAAATTTAGGACCTAATTCAATTAATCTCGACAGATAGATAACACATGAACACAATATTAGATATTCACATTCTATTAAGGAAATCGAAAAATGATATATGCGATATGAACTTAGATGTTAAAGCGTCAATAAAAAATCAAAATTGAATACATATGAAATTCAAAATGATTGAAAAGTTACCTAATACTCTAAACTCTAAAATCCACTATCAATGAAATTTATAATGTATAAAACTTGTAAAAGTATTTTAAATATAATAAACACTAAAAAAAGCACGCTATATTTCTACATTCGAAAACCATGACCATGCCAAATCAATTAACAATGTTGTAAAATAAAGGCATTGAAGTTTATGCCTCTAGTTATGTGACCGGAAGACCACTTGTATCCTTTGAAACTATTCAAAACATTCAAATAATTACGATTCCAAGTTGGGATTGTTTTAATAGCGGATTATCATACAATACTTATAGAGCTCTATTACCCTGGCCAAGGTCTCTCACGTGAAAAGAATAATAAAATAGTTACGTTACAGTACACGTGATTCTCAAATCACAGACGCAAAACTATTATTACTGTCAACATATGTTCAGCAACAATCAAACCAATGTACTGAGATCTTCTGAAACTAAAATTTAATATGTGTGTCCGATCATTCAGTTCGAAGATTTGCAAACACTATACTTTTTGATCACACAAGGATATGAAGAGCCTCTCCGGATGATTGATCGGGTCAATGCCAGGGCCACCTCCAGGACAACACTAACATTTAAGATACAACATAGGCGAACCATTCATTCACACATTCGCACTAAACAAGGCGAATGTGATAGAGTGATTATGATGGCCAAATGGTAGTCGGGGACAATTTGGGATTTAAATTTTGCCGAGTTTGTTCTACAAGTGAGAAAACACCCCGAAGAAAAACCTTACCCAGATAATTTGTTCCGAATGGGGATTGAATCCGGGTCCTCTGTGTTCGAAAAAACGATTTTACCTCAAAATCACGGCAATGACCCTTACATAGAAACTATCGGATACTATAGAAAATTAAAGTAAAATATGTAACATAAGAAATGATAATAAGAGATTTACATTATGCATGATTTTATTAGTGCAGTATTATATGCAAGAAATAAAAACTCGGATGAGAACAAGAGGACTGGAGAAAATGGAGTGGTTTGATAGAGACGAGTGGAGAAGAAAAATAAAATTTTAGGCACAGAAAGATGTGTAAACATTAAAAATCTGTATATAAAAATAAAATTATAATATTTCTTCAATACGTAACGTCATTAAAATGTTGGGCTCCAAAGAGTAGAGATTAGCTGAAGTAATAATAAGAATGAGCTTTTACTACCCAAGAAATTCCCCATAAAGCTTGAGCCAGGTTCTCTCTGTTAAATCCTATTATCTGGCTTGTGGCGGAGCTGTATTAGTGAAGGTGGAGGATATGACGAATGTCTGACTAAAAAACCAGACGCTCAAGGTGGATGAGCATTGCAGGCCAACTCATCTAGGAGAAAGACACTCCAAAATTAAACATTGGTTTTCCAGAGTGGGATTTGCAAAGAGCTAGTAACCCTTCTATATAAAACTTACACCACTTAAAAACCACAATATATAGGGCCTAATGTTTTTGGGATCGGAACAAGCAGAAATGGCTAATCTCTAAAGTAGATAAAGGAGAGTTTTTTTTATTCTGATATCATCCGAATATCCTTGATGCTTTTTCTTCTTCTTCTTCTTCTTCTTCCTTTCCTGGATTAGGTCAATGCGACCTGTTCCGGTCTCAAGACCATCGTTTCCTTGGCCGTCCCAAAGATATTTTCCCATGTGGTTTGTAGGTGTTGATCTTTTTGGGTAATCTTGTATTGTCCATTCTGTCTAAATGTTCTTTACATTCGTATTTGTACTCTTTTAGTTTATCAACTATTGAAAATATCTCCAGTTCATTTCTTATTGATTCATTGTGTAATCTATCCATGTGATGCTTTTTGTAAACAAAATTATTATACTATATTTATATAATTTCACATCAATATGACTGGTGATATCTCAGAGATATTGGTGATCCGAAGTTCGTGACAATTGGCTTACAGTTTATAGAGAAAGAAAAACTTGAATAACATTAAAAACGAAATTTAACCCGATCATCTATGGATTACGGGACCGAGAAACAAGTATGCTATCCCTAGACCACTATCGACAGTCAGTAATTATAATTATGTTTTTATCACTTTTTTTTTTTTTGGATTCGCGAAAATCAGAACACAGTGGAATTCTGATGATGATAGTCGAACACCATTTGTCCCATAGCTTAGTTATGACCTTGTCATCTGAATTTGTAACTTTTTATACTGTAACTTGTGAAAAGCAACGGGAAGTACCACACCTACGACTCTCTAGTAAAGCTGCAAGCATAGCATGAAAATGCTATGATTGCAGTGAAGGACTTGCCTTCAGGCAGAATTACTATGGTTGGATACTGTAGCTATTTCATATTCGGACTTCCACTTTCGCCCATTCTTAATAGACCTATATCTAACACTGTACCTGTTTCAATGGACATTTTAAATTCTATAAAACAGAGGAAAGCAGAAAATTTGGCAGACTTAGTTCTAGATATCTAAATCTGAAAGATGTGTGAATGAAATTTCATTTTATACAAGCGTATGATTTATCTAAAAATGCATCTATGACTAGAGGAAAACTTAATAATCATCTTAAATTTATCTGTAAATAATGAATCATCACTCAAAATCCATTTATCTTTCCTCAGTTATTAAAATGTCATCTTTGTGACATCTGAAAATATAGTCTACGTTAGGTTTAGACTTCATAGAATATATATAAGCTAGATTAAAGATAATGAAAACATAAATTATATAATAAGGAAAATAAACAGTTTATTTCCTCGAATTCCAAAATAATACGCGAAATGTTACGTATTGTATTAGCAACTGACTTGAGATAAATTAAATGAAATTATTGTCATTAGATAATTTATATGGAACTGATCAAGCGATTGTGCAAGTAGCCTATTTAGTAAAACCAAATATAATACAATTAAACATTTGCATAAATAAAAACGAAAAGTTTAAAAACTAAAACCCGACTACAAAAAATCTTAAAATTTAGTAATGCGAAAAGTATTTTATTTTTAACTATACATAATTTTAAGATTTTTAGTCCGATCTTACTGTTTTTTTAAATTATCATTTTTATTTTACTCCATCTTTGTTGTTATTAAAACAAAGATACAACTGGAAATCTCAAGTAAGGAGAATGAGCCGAACAAGAATACAACGTCAAATCTTAAATTACCAGCCACCAGGCAAGAGATCTTTGGGCAGATCCTTCGAATGTTGAATTGAGATCGTAACAGACCCCTAGGTCTATAACATGAAAGGAAGAAGATGAATATCAAATATTAGCTTACTTTTAACTATTTGTATCATTTAATTCACGAATTTACATGATAAACCAAGTTGAGGAAAAGAGTACCATACCTGTATTAATTTTGTACTATTATATTTAAAGTGTCCACCGCTGTGGTCTCGAGGTAGCGTGCTGACTTGTCACGCAGCCGGCCCGGGTTCGGTTCCCGGTCGGGACAGGCTCCTGGGTGAGGTTTTTCGGGGTTTTTCCTCGCCTGTAAGACAAATGTCAGGAAACTTAGGGCCCAATGGTCCCCGAAATTCATCCGGCCATCATCATCATCCTTATCATTATCATCACCATTCTTCAACGGTGTGGAAAGCAACGGGAAGCTACCACACCTACAGTATAATTCCCTAGTAAAGCTGCAAAGCATAGCATTGGAAACGCTATGATTGCAGTGAAAGACCTGCCCTCGGGCAGAATTACTATGGATGGATATTTAAAGTGTCCACCGCTGTGGTCTCGAGGTAGCGTGCTACCTTGTCACGCAGAGGGCCCGGGTTCGATTCCCGGTCGGGACAGGCTCCTGGGTAGAGGTTTTTTTCGGGGCTTTTCCTCACCTGTAAGACAAATGTCAAAAAGCTTAGGGCCCAACGGTCCCCGAAAATCATCCGGCCATCATCATCATCCTTATCATTAACATCCTTCACCGGTGTGGAAAGCAACGGGAAGCTACCACACCTATAATACCTTAGTAAAGCTTCAAAGTATAACATGAAATGCAATGATTGCAGTGAAAGACCTGCCCTCGGGCACAATTACTATGGATGGATGGATGGATGGATACTTAAAGTTTTATATTGTGATCGAGTTTTTCTTAACATATTTGCCCCCTCACTTTTTTCTTTCGTATTTGTAGTATTTTCTTCTTACCTTTTGTACCAAAGCACAGGACTCACCCAGACTCAATGTGGAGATTTAAAATTCCCTACTATGCTGGAACTAGTCACGGTGCTACCGATTATGCCCCGGCGACGGATATTTCATTGAAGCAGGTTTGATACTGAGTTTTATATAAAATTCAGTTGACCTCTTGCATCATCCTATTTCCGTTAAATTTATTATATTTATAAGATGAAAATTAAAACTCTAAAGACACTTCATTTCATTATAAATAGATTTAATGAAATTAAATAGACTGAATGTGTTCGAAGTAAAAATATATGTGAAGAATGCTGCAACGAAGTCATAGGCCTGTATAGAATAAACATGCAGTATGAACATGCTTCAATCAAATACAATTCTTACCCATAAAGTCTTAAAAATATGTAATTTGAGTTACATTTTATATATTTTATATTATTTTGTAAGCATTTCGTCTTACTGACACATGTAAATTGCACTATCTTTCACTACTTATCAAGCTTCTGAATTCCTACACTCCTACCTACCTGGCGTCCAGATTTGAGAAGTTATCCTCTTACCACAATATTGACACTAGGTCACAATATAACAGTCTGCTAACAATTCATCTTCATAGCACTTCCGCTTATTCTACTTCGTTCACAGTAGCTTCTGCCCGCTCCTGGAATTTCCTTCCTCGAAATATCAGGGGTTGCCGCACACTTGGCACTTTCAAGTCAAGCTTATACAGTTACCTGTTGTCTAGCAATTAGTTTTTCTCTGTCTATTTAAATTTATACTATATAATTAATCATTTTTTCTCGTTTTTTATATATCTTGTACATATTATATATTTAATTCGTTAAATCTAGAGTAAATCAAAATACATTATAAATATTAATTGTATTGAATTTATAACATGTAATCGTTTATGTATAACGTATTGCAATTTAGATGTAATACTATATTTTTATATTTTTTAAACCTGGTTGAGTGGCAGACAAGGCCTTAAATGCCTTAAATCTACCAGGTAAAATAAAACTAATCTTATTATATTATTATTATTATTATTTTATTATTATTATCATTATCATTATCATTATTATTATTATTATTATTATTATTATTATTATTATTATTATTATTATTATTATTATTATTATTATTATTATTATTATTATTATTATTATTATTATATGACTAGCATGCAAGAAAATAAAACCTACCCATTAAAATCACTTAATGGAATATTTTGTTTTTTATTGATATTAATCAACTTGTCATATTCTAGTTTTCACTTAACTTTTTATATTTGTATGAATAATATAGGGCATATATATTTCATATGCAGATGTTATGGATTGGTTCTAATAAGGAAATTGTCAACCTTTGTTCGCCGAAACCTACCTTGAAATTTCTCCCAGAGAAGCGTTGTGATGTAACAAGGCCGTGTTAAAAACATATCTGTCATTTTTAACTGCAAGGCACAGAAATCGAAGTCAGAATCCAGCAATGGTACCCTCGGTACGAAGCAAATGTACGTCCCTGCACGAGTTAAGAGCGGAGTGGAGTGATGCAGGAATCGGCGCGACAGCGGGCAGTGAGGGTTATTCAACCTGCCAATACACGAGATGCATTACTTTCCCATAGTTTAAATGAGAGGTTTGGCACTGGATTTTAGTGTCTTGCAGTTAAAAACGGCAGATTTTTTTTGGACATGGCGTTTGTACATTATAACGCTTCTCTGGAAGGTTTCGGCATGCAATGGTTGACAGTTCCCTTGTAAGATACTAAACCGTGATGATCGTTATTCTAGGTTTTAGTAAAAAAAATATATTTTGAAAGAAACTATTCATGTATTGATTATGATATTTTAAAGAACCTATTTATTTATTTTATTTACTTATAGTGTAAATGTCCACCGCTGTGGTCTCGAGGTAGCGTGCTGCCTTGTCACGCAGCGGGCCCGAGTTCGATTCCCGGTCGGGACAGATTCGTGGGTGAGTTTTTTCGGCCATCATCATCATCATCCTTATCATTATCATCAACAACCTTCACCGGTGTGGAAAGAAACGGGAAGCTACCACACCTACAATTCCCTAGTAAAGCTGCAAAGCATAGCCTGAAAAGGTTATGATTGCAGTTAAGGACCTGCCCTCGGGCAGAATTACTATGAATGGATGGATGGATGGATAGTGTAAATATCATACATCTTCAATATATACAGTTTCCTCGTGCTTAGGCGTAGTCCAAAGACAAAAAAAAAATACAATAGTATATTACGATGCGAGGTTGGGAAGTAATTCTTACATAAACGAGGAAAATGTTTAAAAACCTCGCTCTCGCTCGGTTTTTAATTCCCGAGATTCTGTAAAACACTTCACAGACGTGCGTTGTACAATATTTTTTTGCGCCATGGTGTTTTCAAAATAATAAATAATAGCAAAATAATAACATCTTTGTTGGGAATATTTGCGTTCATTATAAACAATTGACTAACGTTAACAGTGTGGGCAATATTTATTATTGAAACTATAGGAGGCCGTGAGACAAATTAGTGATAAGGCGGCAAGTATATATTTATTGCTTTATATTGCTTCAAATAAAGTTCAGTACGTTTAAAATAAAGTGATTTGTTTCTTATAATGTATATTAACATTGCTTTCGGATATTTTTTGTATATACATTGTATGTAGTATACATAGCGGGCAGTGGTTTTACTTCCCACATGTGGGTTTGTAATATGTAATATTACAGTGTAGTTATCTTATTAAAGTATAGTTATTTAGGTTGGCAACCCCGAAATGTAGGAAGTTGAACTTTCAATCATGATCGCCATTGCTGTAAGTACGACAAAACACACTGTCGCGCAAAAACAATTAATTGAAATACAAATAATTACATTGTCAATTAATGTAATATTCGTGTTTTGTATAGGCCCTACATGTCGTATATACAAATAGAAAAGGAAAATAACGTAATTTTAAAACGAAATTGGTTGTGATATATATGGGATCAAAATTATAAAATTGTATACATGATTATTGCAATAATGGTTAAATTAAATTAGATAGATATATGGATAGATAGATAGGTAGTTAGTTAGTTAGATAGATAGATAGATAGATAGATAGATAGATAGATAGATAGATAGATAGATAGATAGATAGATAGATAGATAGATAGATAGATAGATGATAGATAGATAGATATATAGATAGATAGATAGATAGATCATCGGTTGATTAATGCCTTTGACATCGTCCGATTCCTAATAGTCAATTTTGTCGGTCCATCCAATCTCCTGGTTGTAGATGTTTCTCCTTCATGTATAAATATATTCCCTGACTCCAGGAGGTTTTAGGTCTTCCTCTGCCTCTTCTTCCCTCAGGTTTCCATTCCAAAACATATTTTGGTAGCCGATCCTCTTCCATTCGCTGGACATGTCCGTACCATCTTAATTGCTGAGTTTTAATATAATTTAAAATAGTGTTTTCAATCTTCATTTTCTCCCTTATAACTGAGTTCCTAATTTTTTCTCTTCTTGAAAATCTTGCTGCCCTTCGTATAAAATCCATTTCCTTTGCCAAAAGATACTTATTTGTTTTTGTTGTTAATAGTCAGAGTTCTGATCCATAAGTAATGATTTTAACAATTGTATTAATATATATATATATATATATATATATATATATATATATATATATATATTTATTATTAGAGAGATCTAATCAATTTAAATATCTTGGATATTATCTCTCTATCTGGGATGAAAAGGATATCCCAGAAAAAATTACTAGTTATAATAAAAGTTTAGGATTTATTAATCAAGTTATGAAACCATCTCTTGTACAAAAAAACACCAGATTACGTTTATATAACACTTTGACTAGACCAGTGTTGACCTATGGTAGTGAAGCATCGACACTAAAAAGACAACATGAAAGCAGAATACCGGCTTCTGAAATTAGATTCATGCGCAGAACAGCGGGTTACACCAGATGGGATCGGAAAAGGAACACCGATATCTTAAAAGAATTGAAGACTACGTCAATTTTGGAATATATTAAACAATACCAACTAAATTGGAAACACCATCTTGAAAAAATGAGTTCAAATCGGATCCCCAAAGCTGTTTATAATAATATACCAAGAGGACGAAGATCACTGGGCCGTCCTATGAAACGCTGGAGGGAAAATGTTCTATAGGATCGTAACAGGCCTTGGCCTAATACTTGGAAGGAAAAAGAAGATATATATTTATTCATTTTATTTTTATAACTTATATTTTTATCCCACAATATTCCATTGAGGCAATTAAATTAAATCTGTTAAATTTGTATTAGTGTTTATATTTTTTTACATATCAATGTGTGAATTAATAATTATATTTATACACTGCTCTTTGAGTGTCTTGCAATTACAGTTCTCAAATTAGAGTTTGCTTAATTTTTAACATAGAATTATAGGCCTACTGTATATAACCTTGAATCGAAATTAATACTGTGCCTTAAGCTATGGTTTATTTGATATTTGAGTTCAATCAAAATCATATAATTATGTACTTTGTCTATAGTTGTGATTTATGTGGATCAGATTTTTAAATGAAATGTAACATTTTAGAAACTATTGATCTTCTTGGTGGAATTTTAAAAGATAATTTTACTTCTTCTTATAACACGCGTATGGCTTCGGTATTTACCACCACGTTCTCCCGAAACAGCTATGTGTATATCATATGAAATATGAGACCGCCATCAGTGTAGACGGTTTTAGTTCATCCGAACACGTGTCTTCCTCCATTTAAAATAAAAATATAGCTTACGTGCTTAGATTTGAGCTACAGATGCTACAATAAACGATGGATTTTATAATGTTCTACAAATTCTTTATGTGTGTACAAGATACTTGAATCTTTTGTATATCTTGAAATGCGAATTGTAAAATATGAGAAGTGAGATGCGAATAAGGTTTGTAAAAACATTTTTAAAGAAAATTATTGTCTATTCTCATTATGTAAATATGGTTATTAGGAAAGAGATAAGAAGAAAAAGTAAATTATTATTTACTTTTGATACTGGTAGTCTAATATTTATTGATTTCAAGATTTTTTGTTAGCCACATAAAATGTTCGGCACGTAAATCTCACACTTCAGGGTCATTTGTTAATTTACATAAAACATTACTAAACAAACAATATTTGTGATTACTTATTTACTTACTCACTGGCACTATCGAACCCGTAGGTTCATGGCCGCGCGGACATAAATCCCTATCCTGAGCTAATGCTTTCCAATCATTCCCTGTATAATCTACTTCCCTCAAATCATAGTTAATGTTGTTCTCCCACCTCATTCTTGGTCTACCAACTGGGCGTTTTCCCTCTGGCTTTCCTATAAGACGTTTCCATGCACGTCTTTCATTCCCCATACGCGCAACATGTCCTGCGCATCGCAGTCTACGAGACTTAACTGTTCTTATTATATCTGGCTTCCTATAAAGACCATGTAGTTCATTGTTATGTAGTCTTCTCCATTCACCTGTCTGTTCATCTCTCTTTGGTCCAAAAATTTTCCTAAGTACTTTGTTCTCAAATACTCGTAATCGCCTTTCTTCCCTTAAAGTAAGAGTCCATGTTTCGCACCCATATAATATAACTGGTACAATAATAGTTTTATATATTTTCAGCTTAACGTTTTTTGAAAGGAGTTGGGACACCAAAAGTCTCTTCAATGCATAATAGCATGCATTTCCAGAATTGAGCCTATGTTTAATTTCTTTGTGCGTCTCATTCCTATTTGTGATTATTGTTCCTAGGCATTTGAATTCAGCCACTTCTTCAAAATTTCCCGCATTTGTCATTAGCTGTCCATTTCCATTATATACTGAATTTCTACGTGTGACCATATATTTAGTTTTATTGATATTAAGGCTTCAAATTCTCATTTACAAAAATTAAACATTGGAAAGCTGTGCATTAAAAAATGATAATACAAATTAACTTAATGGCACTATCGAACCTGTAGGTTAATAGCAGGGGGATATAAAACTCTCCATACATCCCTATCCTGAGTTAATGTTTTACAATCACCTACTTCCTCAAATCATTGCTAATGTTATTCTCCTCATCCTTGGTCTACAATCTGAGTTTTCCCTCTGGTTTTCCTATAATAAGTTAACATGCCGCTTTCATTCCTCATTCGTGCTACATGTCTTACCCATCGCAGTCTACCAGAATTAAATGTTATTTTTATTTCTAGTTCTCTATAAAGATCATATAGCTCACTGTTATTTAGCATTTTCCATTCGCCTGTCTATTCATCTATCTTTGGTCCATAATTTTCCTAAGAAATTTATTCTAAAATACTCATAATCCTCTCTTCTCTCTTAAAGTAAGAGTCCATGTTTCATACCTACCTATATAATATAACTGGGAGAATAACAATTTTATATATTTTCAGTTTAACTTTTTTTTAGAGGACTTCGGGCGACAATATTTCCTGTAATGCATACAATAGTAATAACAATAGTAATAATAATAATAATAATAATAATAATAATAATAATAATAATAATAATCATCATCATAATCATCATCATCCGGTATCATGGCAGCTGCCGCCGTCTTCCAGAAACCAAACGTCATCCCTCTCTGTCCATCCATTGATCTTCCTCCAATCCTCTGATATTCATAGCTGCTTGTACCTCTTCTATCCAAGTTTTCTTCGGTATTCCTCTCTTCCTCCTATCTATTGGGATACATTCCATAACAATTTTTGGCAATCTTTGCTCTGGCATTCTTTTGACATGGCCATACCACTGTAATATTTTCTTTTCTATAATGTCTATGATGTCCGGCTCCTCTTGTACACCAATTATTTCCCTTATTTCTTTATTTCGTATTCTATCCATTCTAGATTTTCCTGCTGATCTTCTTAAAACATCAATTTCTGTACTGTAGTTTACATTTCTGTAGTGTGTTAATAATGATAATAATGATGGTGATGATGATGATGATGATAATAATAATAATAATAATAATAATAATAATAATAATAATAATAATAATAATAATAATAATAATAGTTTATTTAAGCTGGCACAATTAAAATCATAAGACCTTCTCTTCCATACAACCAGCGAATAACAAATTATATAAAATTGTATATACTTATTACAGTTTTAAAACATTATTACAATATAGGCTAACAATGTACATTCGAATGTGGTATAATATTAATACTAAAAAGACATAGAATCAAATAAAATAATACAAGCTTTCTGGATAAATATTTGTAGGTAGCCTACATACAAAATGCGGAATATATTTGTTATGTAGGTAGTTTTTTCATTATGTGAGACTTAAAATGCCAGTTAATTTAGAAATAAATAGCGATGATGATTGGCTGTCCCTGATGCGCAGGAAGTGAGTTCCATGCTTTAATGTTTAGTCAGAAATATTGTGAAAGATTCACAGTATGAAGACGTCCTGTGCTGTGGTAACAAAAATAGAGTAATATCGTGTGCTTCAATTTTAATAAGCCGAAACATTTTGAAAACGCGTTGATAAATAACTTGTTAAATATGTGTGTACAAAATTTTGAATAGCAACGTATCACCCCTATCAACTAATTAAACCTTCTGGCCCGTTCCGTCTCTCTAAACTTAATCGCGGTATATTTTGTTTGTCTTCCCAAAGATCTTCTCCCTTTCGACGTGTAATGATTTATTTTTATCATCAGTACAAAATGTCAGGCCTGCGTGACGGCTGCCTTTATCTCTAGAACATAGTCTGGTAGTTATTTTAGAGAGGCTAAGTCGATCCCAGAGTCATGATGTCAACAGAAGAATTAGGCTACTTAAAAATATTGACCTCCTAAAATTCAACAATATCACATTCATTTGCTAACATAAATTAAGAATTGAAAAAATAAATAGAAATTGCAGTATATAAAATACATATTAAAAACATATTCCTTTGTCAAAATAAACTGAGTAGTAAGTTTTGTCCCAGATGGTGGTATAAAAACATTTAAACGAAGAAGTGATGATGTGACTTCATTTTGTTACATGAAGTATTCAGTTAATTAGAATGTTTCCTCTCGATAGATACATGGAGGAACTCTTAATTCTCGCAATTACTGTTTGTATGCATCCTGTTCATTATTCTTTTGCTAGAGAGGGGTAAGGGTAGAGAAAACGATCATAAATGCATTACTTTTCGAAGGTAACGTTTCAATGTTCAGCGATTTAAAGAGATTTCGCTTAAGAATCTAGCATTTGATATTATTATTTCTGCTAGTATATAATAATTAGTCACTGACAATTTCTCTCATTAAAATATTATCAAATTTGTATATACCATTATTTATTTAAAATTGATCGTTTTGGAAATACTGCACTTAAACTTGCGTGAAATATTTTCGAAGTCCTATAGAGCAACAGTGCGCATGAGCTAGAGTTTATAGAACCAGTGATAACCCACAATCGAACCACATATCGATTTCATCCCCGACTACTATCCGTCGCTATGAAATTTAAATGACCAATCTTTGCAATAAATCCCCATATCTATGTTTAAAAAGTATATTAATAATATTAAAATTTTCCTAACGTTTATTAAAAATGGGTGTACACTTACTTATCACTCCCTAACGCCAATTCAACAAGTGATAACCCAAAACAGCTATAGAAAAATAATAGACTAAGTAATATACTCTGTGGAGAAAATAGCAGTTAGCATCACAACATTGTCTAATAGTGTCATAATACTGTGATTTGCGTATTTAAATAAATACTTGAAAATTGTCTTATAATGTTATAAATTTTTTTTCAAAAAGTTTTAAAATATTAAAAAAATGTTGATAAATACAGAAGAAGATCTATAGTTTACAACAATATAACTGAAAAATCAAGCGCTAGTAGAAGTGCAGTTGAGCCGCCGTTTTTTTAGGAATGTAGCTTTTCGAATGTAATGTAGAATTGTTCTATTAAGCAGGCTTATTTGTGATTCTTTTATTCAAATTTATAAGCTGGTCTGTTTTGTTTACGAGTGTCTGATAAATACATAAATATTTTAATTAGAAGGGCAAGACTTTTGCTATAAAACATTTTTTATTCAATTTAATTTATGTTACAAGACTAAATGTATTTACAAATTTTATTGCTATTAACAGAGCAATTTTTTTTGTACTACTCGTAATAATCAAACCACCAACAAAATATCTGATTCCAGTCCGGTTACATTATTCTTACAATATTATATATATCTGAAAAGAAAAATAAATGCCTGAGTCGGGATTTAGCCCGAGTTCCTAAACTCTGTACGTTTAGTGCTCTAACCATCTGAGCTACTCAGGAATCCAAACACAAACATTTATTTTTCATATATACACACACCGTGTCCTATTCAAACCTCCCACATTTTAATTAATCACAACTCTCAAAGTATGCAGAATTATGAAATGAGGTTGGTATTAAAAGAAAGAGAAACTCAAAGAATGTTTGTTTTCATTGTTGCAGTTAATTAATCTGTTGCATGTTGGACAATAATGACATAAAACAAAATGGCGACTCCTCAGCAACGAGCACAAACTGTTTTCTGGTATGTACAAGACAGTGTGTTTGCGACTCCAGTACAAGATCTTCATGATTTACGAACCCGTATCCTTGACACAATTGCAACAGTACCAATGGACGTGTTGGACAGAACGTGGCACGAAATCGAATACACAATTGATATTGTTCGTGCTAATAATGGTGCACATAGGCCTATAGAGGTGTTTTAGTGTGTGGCAATGTGTGGCAATGAAAATTCTTTGAGTTTCTGTTTCGTTTAATACCGGCCTCATTTCATAATTCCGTATATTATGTTAGTTATGATTAATTAAAATGTGGGAGGTTTCAATGTGACACACTGTATATTATTCTCAATTTACACGAGAGGTAGCGGGATATCGTTCCAACTGCCATCTAGTGGCTAACTATAACAAGTTAACATGTTTTATATGTATATCATATATTATATTAAATCATAAAACAAATACAAGAAATTACATGATTTGTAAAGTCCTTAGGCCTACATGCATTTCCAGTTATACTTGCAATTCAAAATAATTATGATTTTTTTAACGTTTAAAACCTGCAAATTTCAAACCTTCGAACTTGTGTCCTTCATGTCCTGAGATTAGCATGGTAATTACTATGGATGCTATTGTATAGTTAGTCATTAAAACTTAACATTCATTAGAGAAGCATTCCTTATTAGAATATTTGCTAATTTTAATGTGTGTAACATCGCCTATTTCTATTCCGTAACTAATCATAATACCAGAAGCGAACTCTTATAGCCTATCGGGAATTTTTTTAGAAGATAAAACATGTTTTCACATCACAGATCTCTAGAAGGCATACAAGATTTTGTATAATATGAAACCTATTGTTTTTATCATTCCATCCGAAGTAATCGTTTTCTTCACAATATGTAATATTGAAAAATCCAAACGTCCAAAATAGGAGTCACAATCAACGACTTTGGTTCTAGAGGCATAGGCGAGTCCGCTAGGCCATCAGGTCCACTGAGAGAGAGAGAGAGAGAGAGAGAGAGAGAGAGAGAGAGAGAGAGAGAGAGATAGAGAGAGAGAGACGGAGCTATAGCTCTGGAGTGTCTCAGCATCTAGCAGAAATGACAATCAAACGCATGTTCTGTGTAAACAAGGCCGTCACGCAGGGATGACAACCCCGCTTGACATATAGTGCTTATTGTCTAGAAAGATGGAAGCCTTAACCTCCTGCTATTCCAAGGGCCTCCTAAGGCTCTAGAGAAATCACCTTACATTATTACTAAACAAGTTTGTAATTCTGTGATTTGATTAGTAACTATGTATCAAAATAAGATACTAAAGTTTAGTAAGCATGGATGCTTAAAAGTTGTCATATGGGAAAGCAGGGCAATTTAATGATTCAAAATATTGACAGTCTCATGTTAAATGCTCTATAAAATACTCTCACGTATCTAATATAAAGAACATCAGGAAATGTTCCTTTTGCCTTTCATATCAGGATAGAAATAAGTTTTTTTTTTTAAGTTTTAGCTCTCAAGATTGTTAATGTAGAAGGAATAAAATAGGTCTATAAGATACACTTGGGTAATGACCAAAAAATTACAAAGTAGAATACAAAGTGTAGAAATGAACTTCCGTAGAAGAACAAAAGGCTGCACAAGAATGGATCGGTTAAAGAATGAAGATATAAGAACATAGTTAAATATATATCCATTAAATAATAAAATCAAAGGATATAGAGAAAAATGGTTTAGACATGTAGAAAGAATGAACGTAACAAGATTACAAAAAGCAACATTTAACTACAAGCCAAGAGGTTCAAGGAATGTAGCAAGGTCAATGAAAAAATGGACAGAACAACTGTGAGGCGGAACAGGCATTTTGCCTAGCCCGTGAAGTGAAGAAGAAGAAGGAGAAGAAGATACACCGCGACTCTTTAGACATTTAACAGTAATTTTTTAACATTTCATGGCATGCATTATATTGGGCAATTTGAGTGTTAATAAAAGTTTATAAATATTTCATAGAGTAAATTAATTGGATACATTTTATATCATCTCAAATATTGCCCTGTTTTAATAATAATATGTACAGAATAGGTGTAAACTGCAAAATATATACAACTGGTATATCCTGGCACATGGAACAAAGAAGTCAAAATTACTTTTAGACCTCTTACTTTTATTTCAATAGGGATTACTTTCTAAGATCGAAAATAATTTTCGAATATATCGGCCTCTGTGGTCTAGGAGTTAAGTTCCATGTCCCTGATCCTGAAAGTCCCGGGTTCAAACCCGATTATAGTCGACTAATTCTTAAGGATAGAAAACTTCAAGTCTATTCCACCAGGAGGGACATTAAGCTGTGAGTCCTGAGTCTCAAGATTTTCGGGCTCGTAAAATAATCCCAAGCCTAAATTAGAGCCTCCGAGCCTTTCCCATAAAAGTTATATTTTAGTTGTCAATAGGACGTCTCTTTCGGGCGATGTATTACCATTTACTGACATCGGTTGGAAAATAAAACTCCATGGCGCGACAGGCGTAGAAGGCCCTTGGTCCACCAGCTGGTTGCAGGGCTCACGTTCACATGTGTTAATCACAGAGGTGGTCAGAGTGACATGTGGTTAGCATGTCGGTTCCCCTAGATGTTAAAGCTAGTTTCCTAAACTTGGAGCCGGTATTTGTCCAAATTCCTCATGATTATGGATGTGCGCCAAATCCATAATGACCAAAATCCCATGAGAAAATTTCTTTCTCCATGTGGATTCGAACGAGCGCGCATACCTCTACACCAAGACATCATGCCTTAAACCACTCGGCTACATCGCGAGATACTGTAGGGTGTTAAGCGTAACTAAATTAGCTTGGTTAACTAACTCCCGCAACGAAGTAACCTTGACCTTGACCCAGGTGAGGATGTATGGGTACCGGTATACACAGACAGACAGTTGTCCAATTCCTATTTACAGTTTATTTTCAAAATATCTACCTTTTGCTATACTTGTACTGCAGTGAAGGTCTGATTTGATAAACTCAAGGTAAAATGGCGGAGAAATAAATTTATATTTATTTATTTATTTTGAAAGTCCACTGTCATAATACATGCTGTGTGTTCCTTTTTTAATCAGTTCTATGAACTACATGGTAAAATATTACACGAGTGTGTCAGGTAAGCATTGTATAAACAAAATTAACGCAATACTCGTAAAGTTACCATGATATTAAATCGAAAAAAATCAATTCCCCTTTCCAAAAACATTAGACTAGCACGATTGTTTTCAGGAAAGTCCGAGAATTAAACAAACACAGCGTGTTATACTTTTTTCCTTAATTATTTATGTTTTAACATCAGAATAATTTGGCAGCTTCTATCGTTACGTTCTGTATACTACGGTAGTTATGGAACATGTAGATTCATGACAGCGTGGACATAAACTCACCATACATCCCTATCCTGAGCTTATGTTTATCAATCATCTTCTGCATAATCAACTTTCTTTAAATCATGGTTAATGTTATTCTCCCACTTTATTTCTGGCCTAGCTACTGGGCGCTTTCTTTGTGGTTTTTCTACAAGGAGTTTCTTGTCTCAAATTCCCCCTCCTATCTCCCTTATTGCATTAAAACATTTGGTCGGTTCCTGTGGATTAGTGATGACCTTGTTCACCTCTAGTTCCGAGATTCGGAGCTGCGATTTTGATGAATATTTGAGACAGTAAAAATCATAAATATGACATCCTTCAGAAAGGTACCAAACCGATGGGTCGCGGTATAGCAAATTTGCGATAGGCTATATAAATTAACCTTAAGCTGGAAGTAAGAGATCGCTGAACATAATTTGTCTTCCAGATTTCAATAGCGATTTGAGTTGTTAAAGAGCATAGTTACCTATAGGGGTCTACTACCTACCTACTTGCCCTTATTTTAAAATATATCTGAAGAAATGGCGACATGCTGTTTCGTAACTCTAATATAATTCATATTCGAGTTGTAAATGAGGTACTGAACAATAAAACTGCTGAAGAACATATGATTAGTAACTAAATATTCATCATGCACATTTATATGCGTACTATTTCGGACGAGGCTGCTAAACAGATAAATATTCCCCTAATTATTCAAGTTTTCATACTTTTGATACTAGTAAAATTCATGGTGATTTTTCTGTTGAGGTATTAGTTCACAGTAATATAATGTACGGTTAAAAACTATAATATAGTTACCTTGTAGGTCCGTCTCCTCAACTTAAGTTCTTTTAAAACTCTGTAGGCCTTTCGGGACTAGTCCCATCATCAGCAGAATGCATTAGGTCCGTTCTTGTTGACCCTTGTTGAAGCACTGACTTGGCAACCAAGTCAGTGCTTCAACAAGGGTCAACAAGAACGGACCTAATGCATTCTGCTGATGATGGGACTAGTCCCGAAAGGCCTACAGAGTTTTAAAAGAACTTAAGTTGAGGAGACGGACCTACAAGGTAACTATATTATAGTTTTTAACCGTACATTATATTACTGTTTCATACTTTTTATTAAAACTTCAATTTATTATATAAAAAAGTATTTATTAATTATTTCAGAGCTACTGCAATAAAAGTGCATTACAATTTTCCGTAAAGAAATCATACTTTGAAAAAAATAAAAACAAAGTAGGAATCATGTTTCCCCACATTAAATAAATACTTACCAATGACGTAGGAGTATCCATCCAATGTAAGGATGCATTTTCTTGCTGATGATCCAGATGTTGGTCGATGTCTACTGGTACTTCTAACCCTTGCACTTCTTCCTCTTTCAACACTCATCCTGAGGTCTTCGCCTTCTGCCCTCTCTTCTGCGACACTTCCGGGATCACTGTGGCATTTATGCACCACATCTTTACTGCATATTCCCTCCATTTCAACTAGAGCACGATAACTGCTACTTTAATCAGTCATGTTAAATAATCGCTTTCTGTTTATCTCTTAAATCTATGTAGTAATCTGTTTATTTTCTTGATATAATTAAGATAAAGATGTTTTACTGCACTATTGAATATTAAACACAATGTAATCAATCATTTTGTGAAGTTTTCATATTCATAACATGTAAATATTATCTAACGTTTACCTACAATTGAAGATTGTAAGCGTAGTATTCTGAATATGTATATAAAGTTTGTTTATAATTTGAAAAATTCAGCATTCATTTAAACAATTTTAGTATCATTCACGAATTGAATAAGAAAGTCACAAACTTTAACACACCCACCTGCCATTAAAATAAAACAGCACACGCCCTTTTTAAATTTAACACACATTTTCACTTCAAGATGCTTGCTAATTTACGTTCATAAGTGTTGGGGGGAGAGAGGTTAACTCTTTCTCAAATATGAATGAGTTTCACATATTTTAAGTTTTATAGCACCACAAAAATATCTGTCAAATCGAAATTTTCACGGTAAAATAAATTAGTGTAACTATTAAACAACACGTGAATAAAACATGATAATAAGTGTCAAAATCGATTAGAAAATCGTACGAAAATCGATTCATAAAAATAAGAAAAAAGGTTGATAAGCATTATAAAAAATTTCTCTCAATAAATACAATGGAATGAAAAACTGTGATGTAGATAAAAACAATACTATTGTGTTATTTAAAAAGATAATACAAAATAAATTCAATATAATAAAGATAAATTGTAACTTGAAATAAAACGATTACGAAATACGAATGTCAGTGAGAAATGGGATTTGACAGTTGCGTTTGTAGACACGTGGTTGAGTTTGTTGACGTTTTAACAGCATGCGAACAGCTGTTTCACGATCCGAAAAAAAAAAGCAGACCAGTCAGTTCGGGATAAAGATGGTTATGACACTAGTACGTCAACAGACCGTCCAACCCGGCGGATAGCGGCTACGCGAAGACGCGCGCGCCCGCGTGATCCACAGAGTGAGAGAGCGAACGCTATAATACGTCCTTCCCGAGCACCGCATGCCCTGAAAGTAGTAAAGTTAGTAGCTATTGAAGGCGGGTTGGCGCAGTCAGCAATGCCCCACCACACGTGTGTACATACAACGACCACTTTACTTGACAGGTGAGATATCGAGGGAGGGGGCTAGTTCTCCCCACGAGTATATTGTAATTGGGCGTAAGAAGGGTAGGGGGAAGGAGACAAACATATCCATAACATATTCCGTCCAAACCTGACTACAAAATATACTAGATAATTACATAAAGGTGCACCTGTTTCAACAACTGCACATTTCACTTCATTAACACGTACCTATTTTTTAAAGATTTTATAATTTATTATTTGTTAGTTAGAGTCGCGCGAAACTTGGTGCATAATTAAAATCATAAGTAGTGTTTATCTGACAGACAGAATTTAAGAATCGGCCTAGCGGCTGCTAATTTCCTCACAATTTCTGAAGGTCAATATGTCACTTCTCTGCCCTAACGCTCAGTAGTAAACTTCATAAATTTGGCTTGTTAATGTGTTCGCTTAGTTTCCTGATTGAAGGAGTTTTGTATTTTTACATCCTAATTTTAAGATTTCCTAGTTTGTGATATTCGGAAATTATTAAAATTCTGACATTTATTTTAGTTCCTGTTCTATATACAATATAAAAATACTTTATAATAGTACAGATGTATGTCTGACTCACACAGTTCATCTTTCTGGTTAGACAACGAGATATCTATTGAGATATGTGTTCAGCATTGACTGGTTTCGCAGGTTGTAACAGGGGTTGATAAACTGTAATGAGTTCTAGCCATCGTTTCATATGTTTATATTAAACAGGTGTAATCGATATGACAATTGTTACGCTTATATTGTTATTATCGCATCAATACAAGTTTTCATTGAGCGTGCAAATTTTAATAACGAACGGTATTCATTGTACACCTCTACAGTAGTTGTGTTATGTGGGACACCTAACATAGTATGAAAAACTTGAGTCAGACGCCTTGTACAATATTTATAATTCCATTTTCAAAGGTTGGTCTTCTAATTGTCTGTTTGATTTTAGTAGGTAATTTAATGTCTATACTTGTTCGTAAATTATGTGTAATACAATTTAATAGGCCTACTTAATAATTTTACGTAACCTAATCAATGCATAATGTTATTGTATTGGTATCTATTGTTTTGTTTTTATTTATTAATTTAGTTTTGTTCTATCAATTTTATATTGTTACTAGACATTACCTTATTGATACGGACTGTCAACAGCACGTACGGTTTGCTGCCCGCGCGACCCATATTTGTAAATAACATTGTATCTTACTTTTAGTTTACTAAAGTCCTCCTCATCCTACTACTTCTATATTATATTCATAATGATAATCTAAGAGGGGGCACGCCGTAGCGTAGTGGTTAAGGCAGTGCGCTACAAACCGGAAGGTCGAGGGTTCAAGTCCCGGTGGGGTCAGGATTTTTAAACTGACCCATACCTTCTGGTGGCACCATGGTCCTGGGGTCGACTCAGCCTCTAACTGAAATGAGTACCAGATTCTTGATCTGGGGGTAAAGGCGGCCGTCACGCAGGGCTGACAACCCGGTTGACATCAAGTGTCAATTGTCTAAAAAAGTGGGAGCCTTAACATCTCACTACCGCAAGGGCCTCCCGAGGCCTGTAGTGGGAACACTTTATGATAATCTAAGAATAATCTATTTGGCCCGGTCACCCTGTCAACCAGTTTTATTACTTTTGTTCAGTCGCTGAGTCAAAAGCAGGTTTACATTTAGTTACCACGGTCCATAACATGTAATACATAATAATTCTCTATAAAACTAATAACAGTGCATACGTATAATAATGAATGAAAAGTACAATACAAGTTAGTGGACTGTTGATATCCATCCATAGTAAATTTTGCCCGAGGGCAGGTCTTTCACAGCAACCATAGCATTTTCAGGCTATGCTTGCAGCTTTAGTAGGGAATTATAGGTGTGGTAGCTTCCCGCCTTATTTCATATTAATCGAAAATAACATTGATGCGATATGACCCAAAGATGTTCACGATTCTCAAAACAAAAATGAATTAAAAAATCGTTAAACCAACTTTTTTATTTGTTAAGTTATCAAAGTGTAAAAGTGAGCAACGATTCAATTTCTTTTTGAATATTGTGTTTTAAAATGCTTCACATGATTTGAATCATAGAATTTTGTGTGGATATTTATATTCTCTGATAATATGTTGTGATACTGTTATATGATAATCTGAAACTTTTAGAGTACGTGTAGCTCTACTCTAATTCTCTGATATTAGCATATATTCAAAATTCTTTGCACGTACCAATTTTAACTTATCGTACTTCCATTAAAATAACTTCATTTTTTCTGTAACGCTTCAGAGATGAAACTAAATATTAACTACCCACTTCACAGGTATTCACATGACTCTCCCTAGAGGGAACAAGAGTGGTACAATTCTGGTAATTTTAAAGATTATTTAAATCTCTACCGCTTGCAGTGATGTTGATAAAACTGTCATGTGAACGTCATAAAACCGTAGCACCTTCTTATGTTCCTTCTGGAATTTTTGTGTTATTCTGATGGAAACTAGATACATTCGCAATATTAAATTGACGTAATAATGCTTACATCATATCATTAAATTCTTCCTTTTATTCTTCAAATTTCAAATATGTGATTCATATATTAAGCTGACTAATTACTTATCATTGAAATGTGTTGGTGTTTTATTTCTGACATTCCTAAGTGTTGTAGGTTTTTTATTTACTTTTGTAAAGGTACCTGTCTTATCGGGTTTTATATAATAATATAGAAATAAAAATTATAAAAGGGTAGTTTTAAATGTAGTATGGGCATGATCTCTTGCATTAAGGGGAAAAGCAAGTTAAAAGTGTTCGAAAACAGGATATTATTAAGATTATTCGGTCCCATAAACGATAAGAATGAAAACTAGAGCAAGTTTACACTGGGGAACTACATAAATTATATCGTTGTCCTAATAATATAAGAATTAATTCTACATGCATACATAAGGACTTTATTAAACTAAAAGTAAGATACATACAATGTTATTTACAAATATGGATCGCACGGGCAGTAAACCGCACGTGCTGTTGACAGTCCGTTACAATAAGTTGATGTTTGGTAATAATATACTTAAAAAAAAAAAGAAAACACAGTAATATTACAAGTAGATTATCAATACAATTACAATATACATTAACTTAGTTTTGTAGAATTATTAAGAATTAATGGTATTGCAATTTGTTAACATATTTATTTATTCCTGAATAAGTGTTGTTCTTATTTTCCGCGTTTTGTCCAGAAATCCACCTACGTTTATCCAATTGTCTGGGTTTACCAGTAACTCTTAGAATGCCAATCTTTCACGATTTCAATTTAGAAATCTTTCAAGTAATAACTGATGCTTCCAATATTCTAAATCGTTACATTTTCCTAATATACTCGTATGTATCTCGTCTTCAAAGCTCTGAAATTGAAGTAGTCAAGTCTCGTAGCTGAAATGGGTGACAGCACAAATGTATTCACTTTTATGGAACGTTCTTGGAGAAGAAACCACAGGAAAGACTAGACGAGAGAGAGAGAGAGAGAGAGAGAGAGAGAGAGAGAGAGAGAGAGAGAGAGAGAGAGAGAGAGAGGAGAGAGAGAGAGAGAGAGAGAGAGAGAGAGAGTGTGAATGAATGAAAGATTGAGTGGCTGAGTGTGCGAGTGACTGGTGAATGAATGAGTGACTGAGTAAATAAATTACTGAGTGAGTGAGTGAGTGAGTGAGTGAGTTAGTAAGAAAAAAGTACCAGTACAGTAAAAGTACATTTTCCATATTTTTTGGCTCAAATTATATAGGCTATATATTTTTTTTGTGTCATTCATTAATAATTACCTTCATTAATAATTGTCAAAATTTAATTATAATACCGAAATAAAGAAGCGTTACTGCTATAAGTAAATATTCTCTTTACATGCTTACATGTTATAGAAGTCACGAGATTGCAGTTAGACCGATGTACCGTTGCCCTTCATGATAGAGAATCATATACAAGGAAAAAAAAATGTTTGTGCTGGAATGTTTGAGTAGCGCAGCCTACAGTATTGAGTTACAGATATCGGGTTCAAATCTCGGTTCAGGCGTTCATTTTTCTTTTCATGTCATGAATGTAATATAAAATGTATAACATTACCAAGCCCATTATAGTTTACCTCCTTTTTGAAGAAAATTTCATAATAACATTCTCGGTGTTAGATGAGATAACTCGGATATGAAGGTAGACAAGTAAACAGATAAATATATCATCTCGTTGGGATGAAAGGATCGTTAAACCCGCATAGAGTGCAATGACAACAATCGTGTAACCACTGAGACATTTCACGTACTTGGAAGAACTTAATTAATGTGACAATGCTGTCGTGCATAATTTTTTCGAGTTACTACTTTCGACCTATTGCTGGAGGCAACACCCAATAATTACTAGCTTGCTATCAAAAGTAGGCTATAGTAAGTAACCTTCAATTTTGCAAATGTTTCTTACGTAGTATGCATAAATCACTGTGTGTCTACCTTGGATATGGAATAGAAAGTGTAAGATTTCAAAGTTAGGAGGTTCTTTAAATGTGAAATATATTTTTATAAAAACCTCAGTAAGTTATGGCGATATTTTTTTTATAAATATGACTTTATTAACAATAAAAAGCTGTGGGAATTGTGGAAAAATAATGAGAGTTGAAATAGAATTGGATGGAAATATTCCAAATTTAATTATCTTAGACACTTAGTTTAAGAAACAAAAAATATAGAGTTCAAATTATAGAAATATAATAGAATGAATAATTAGACGACATTTGGGGGGATAAAAATGTCCCTAGAAACTAAATTACGATTACATAATTATAACGGCCAAAGGGTCCCTATAATATAGCAATAAAAATTGGATTATTAATTACATAGGCCTGCATAAAACCAAATTATAAACTGCACAGATGAAAATTTTACCTCTTCCTTTAGGTCTACGTAAAGTAGATAAAAAGACAAATGTTGATATTCGTGAAAGGCTAAAAAGTTAAAAACATAGTAGAAGATATCCAAACATATCAGAAGAATTCGTTAAATCATCTACATAGAATGGACTCAACTTGTTTACCAAAGTATTCCTTAAAGACACAGACAGAGAAAAACCTAAACAACACTACAAAAATCTAACATATCTTGAGATATAGCAACCGGCTCAATAGAGTCTAAACCTAAAATGCTGATCTTGATGATAGTATTATTATTATTATTATTATTATTAATAATAATAATAACAGATTGGAATGAATATAACCACGACTCTAATTTTACTATTTTATTTCTACTCCTCTATTCACTTAATTAATTATAGACTATTTACGTCATGTCCCAAATGGGAGTCAATGACCACACATTTCAATGATTTTTTTATTTGCAACCAATCACAGTCTTTTTCACCTCGATTTTATCAGTTTAATTTTATCACTTTAAAATCAAGCTGCTCCTTTTTAACATTCTAAATAGGTCATAGCATTATTTTACAGTGACTGCATGTGGCTACCTGATTGTATATATAGTGCACGAATTAAACACATAGTGCTTGAGGGAGATAATATAAAACATTTGTAGCAACTGATTATACCTAAAAAAAACTGTTTGCACTTTCTTAAACGAATTATTTCCCAGGAAATAACGTTACAGAAATATATAATTGACGTATTTACTTTGTAGGATCTCAGAAATTAATTAATATCTATAATGTTGGGTATAAATTTCTCCACTAGTGTGCATTCATACAACATTGCGATCTTTTGGCAACAAATAATATGATGTGGTTGCAGTAATGAACAAATGAAGCGTACCAATCGTTTCTAATTTGTTTTCAAACATCGTCGTTTACATTCAATATATACATATGTTTTAAAATAACTATAGTTAAATAATGATTTGTGAATAAACAGCTTAATTTTATTCGTTAAATAGTCCTAACAAACTCTTGATTTCCAAATTCCTCACTTTGTGAGTCGTGAATGTATCGATAATTTGGAAATCACTCGTGGCATTACTTATGATAATAATTCTAATATTAGCAATAAGAGTACAACATATAATTAGAATTTTATTAAATTTCAGTATAAAATTGCAAGATGTAGCTTAATTTGTTTTTGTATTGAGTTATAGGAAATCAAAAGCTGATGGACGGTAAAGTAATTTATAACAAGTCTAAATGTACATTTCTTTAACGTTTGCTTAAATTTTATTCTCGACATTTCCTACTCGGCAATGTGAAGGTACTAAGTGATGAGTCGTGTGTAATCATATTATTATTACTTTTATTACTACAATAAAAGCTCCTTATCCACGGTTCCGTTATTCGCGGCTAAAAATTTCTATATTCGCGGTTCCAGTCGGTATATTAAAAAGATTAGTAATTGGGGGCACGGCGTAGCGTAGTGGTTAAGGCACTGAGCTACAAGCCGGAGGGTCGAGGGTTCAAGTCCCGTTGGGGTCAGGATTTTTAAACTGACTCAAACCCTCTGGCGGCACTATGGCCCTGGGGTCGACTCAGCCTCTAACGGAAATGAGTACCAGATGCTTGTTCTGGGGGTAAAGGCAGCCGTCACGCAGGGCTGACAACCCGGCTGACATAAAGTGCCGATTGTCTAGAAAAAGTGGGAGCCTTAACTTCCTACTACCCCAAGGGCCTCCTGAGGCCTGTTGTGGGATCACTTTACTTTAGTATCCTTTATTAAGGCATCGGCAACTTTTTTATTGCAGACAGGTGCCGCTATGTCCGTTGATAAAAGCCGCTCTCGCCACGATAGTAGTTTTATTGTTTCAACTTGTCATTCGTTTCAATAATTTGAATAACACGTGTCTATTTTGCTTTGTTCCTAATTTATAATGTCGACTAAAAGGAAAGAAAAATTAGTTCAGAAGCTGAAAAAAGTAGTGTTACCGCTTAAGTAAAAAAAAAAATAGAAGTGTTTCACCGTTTACACGTTGACGAGTCGTTTGCATCCGTATCACGCTGTTTGGATGTTGATGAATCAACTGTACGATCCATCTGGAAATCCGAACACCAATAAGGAATTCTATCGCTGAATTCACAGCTGAATATCAATCTGAATTGAAAGACCTTTTAAAAGCGGCAAAACAGAAAAAAAACTAAGTTCTTTAAGGCCTAGCCTAAGCCTGGCAATTTAATAATTAATATAAATTGTTCAAAATCTCTCATTAAATTGATTTTATTTTGATAATTTTCATTTATTTTGGAACCTTGGAACGTATCCCCTAAATACACATACAAATTACCATTCCATAATAACGGTTTCTGTACTCGCGGCATATTTCCTCCGCTAATAAGGAGATTTTACTGTAGGCCTATTATATTATGACTGATGTTATCTACACGTTTTGCACTTTTTTTTATAATTTATTATAACTTATATTGTATATATAATTTTAAGCTGTATTTTGAAGGCTATATCTGAACTAGTTGAGGGCTTAACTTTTCCAGAATAAATAAAAATGTCTGTACTTCTCAAGCGCTTTTCTGAATAAAAATTACTTATTTTAAAATTAATGTTATATAAAATGGCGATAACGAAATAGGTTCTGCTAATGGAATTCAAACTTAGCATTTGTCTACGACAGAAGAAAATCGGGAAAAAACCTCACACAGGTTGGTCGGTACAGGATTTGAAATTGGGAATTCCAAAATATCGTAATACACGACACTGTCTGAGTTAACTCCATCTGTTTTAATGATGATATTTCTTGTTTTCTTTGGAATGGGGTTACCCATTGAATGACTGGAACTCTTTGCATTTTTACTTAGCGAATAAATAATCAATTATATTTTCTAATAACCGAAAGCGATGTCGCAATATTATAGTTTTAATACTCTTATTCTGTAGAAGCCAAGGTCAAATAATGGGGATCCTCAACCTCTTACTTTCTAAATACACAAACAAATAGAATAAAACCGAAGTAGGCCCGACGTGGTTAAATATATTTTAATGTATATAACCGGAAGACAGAAGAAAAGAGAGATGACCGAAAAAAACGGGATGGGGTTGTTGTAGATGCCTTGAAGAAAAAGGACTACAAAAGCTGGATTAGATAAATACAGAAGACTGGAAGAAGAACATTAAAATAATTTTGAGCAGAAGAGGTGTGCCATATTACCGGATGATCAATAATAAGAATATTGTAAGCCCCATGTTTCCCTTAACAGAGATTTTAGACGCTCTCTCCCCCTACAGGGGAAGAATTTCAACCATACTAATTTAGTTACACTTGTTTTTGGTAGATGTCATTTGAGTGGTCCATGATCAGCGTTCTGCCTCTTACTGACATCTAGGAAACTAAGGTAGTACTAGGACGGGAAAATTCGGTAAATTTTGTTTAGAGGCCTTTTCATTCAGGCTTAAGGATCTTTTACGAGTCTGAAAAACTTCAGACTTGGGTCCCACGGCTTAAAGTCCCTCCCGGAGGACTTGCTCCTTGGATTTTTCCATTCTAAAAGTCCATCGACCACGGCCGGGTTTGAAGCCGCGACCCTCGGGACCAGAGGCAAGGAGCATAACCACTAGTCCACCGCGGCCGATAATAATAATAATAATAATAATAATAATAATAATAATAATAACAACAATAATAATAATAGACATAATAATAAATAATGGAAATGAATGGGACAAAACAGCAGTAATATTCAAGAACATTACAGAAAGAAAAATAATAAAGAAACCCCATATATTCCACTACATTATTTTTATAGACTAACTTCTACGTGATATTTCTTTTAGGATATTTATGTGACGTAAGTAGTCCGTGTTTGTATTATTTGTTTGCATGTGTTTTCTGATGTTCCCGGAATTTGTATTTTAATGACAGAATTGGTGATTATTAAAAAATTGGTTCTGGTAATGAAATTCCAAACCAAAATTTGCATGGTGGCTAAGGAAAGTCAGGAAAAAAAATCTTAGGTTGGTCGGCACTGGGATTTGAACCCAGGTTATATCAAACGAACAGTCGCAATAGTTGAGGCCTGATCCAATTAGTTAGGTTCCTTCTTATAAGATCCTGCACATTATTGCGGAAACTTTTACTCCAATGGGACCATTTCTCCATTTCATGTCACTTATACTCGTATTTTATAGTCGGTCTTACCTCCAAGGTAAACTCTTTGTCTGGCTTATCAATGTTGATTGTGAGGCACTTTTGGTTGTTATGGTGGTACAGCCGACATATCTCGCAGTGTCAAAAGCACGTAAGCCCGTCTAACAAGGTGTCTAAAAATAATATACGGGACTAAATTATGATAGAATAAAGTCGTATTATAAAATAAAAATCGTATTAATATAACTTATTGTAATGAATAATTGGTCTGCCTAATATATAAAAATGTTTGTTTGTTTGTTGGTTTGTTTGTTTGTTCGTACTTTATGCGCGGCCATACCGTTGATCCGATTGTGATGGTTTTTTTTGCAAAATGTTCAGAGATTCCCGGGATGAACATAGGCTATAAGAGAGTTGATATACTAAACTCCTACACCCTTAAAACACCCTTTGAAGTGAAAAACGTGAAAAAGTCCTTTTTGTACCCTTAAATGGCTTACCCTGCCTAAGCCATTACAAATACACAAAATTAATGTACACAGTATTGAATATCTCAAAACACTCTACAAAAAATCCGCGACAGCATATGTTTATCTTTTACAGATAACACACAATAGCCATTTTTATCATTCATTGATGCCAAGGATATCGGGATAAGTAGATTCCCGGGCAAGCATGTGCTGCCATACTATTCAACCGATTGTCATGGGGCTTTTTGCAAAATGTTCAGGATTTTCCAGGAAAGGTTATAGGTTATAAGAGAGTTTTAATGCTCAAGCCCTTCACCCTTAAACATCATCTTCTGTAGTAAAAAAACGTGAAAAAATGCCACTTTTTGTAAGCTTAAATGGCTTACGCTGCCTAAATTCATAACAAATGCACAAAATTATTGTACACAGAATTGAATATCTCAAAAAAAAAAATACACAAAAGTCCGCGACAGCTTATGTTTATCTTTTTTACAGATAACACACAATAGCCATCCTCTTTCATTGATGCGAACAAAATCGGGTTAAGTAGATTCCCGGGCAAGCATAACAGCGCACGGCGGGTATTCTTTTATGGATAACTCAAAATAACAAATTTTGACTTTCAGCTCATTTATGCCAAGTAAAACGGGATGCGTAGATTCCCGGGCAACACCGGGTAATCAGCACGAGTTCTCTAAAAATAATAACGATATAAATTTATATTTATTTTTCCTTTTACTTATTCGACTACTTGCAAAAAACACATTATCATTTAGCAGCGCACGCCGGGTATTAGCTAGTTATAGACCTATATAATTTTATAGACAAATTAATTGTTATTTCATATCATTACAACGTGACGATGAATTATTAGGGCACGGATTTGTATATATGTTCTTATTAAAACTTACACAGATAGTGTATATTAATGAACTGTTTACATCTGGAAAGAAGATAAAATACAGAAGTTTTTCTACTCATTATACTATATTGCAAATCTTAACTGTTAACACATAATCTATGTCCTTTAATTATGACAGGGTGCTAGGTCATCATCCAGCGAGGTAAAAGACTGTAGTTTCATAGTTATTTGCAGCAGGATAGGACTAGCAATGAACATAATTAACATCGTAAGGAAATAATTTCACATGTTTTAAAAAGTAACCAGGTTAATTAATTTTATCAAAATAGGATAAAGAAGACGTACAATTCAACGGTATTAATCAGCTATTGATTTATCCTGATTAAGAAGTACTTTTGGCGACAGCGAGGAAAAATTAAAAGACAACACACATTATATTAAATAAGACAAGAAATTGGGGCTGGAAGTATATATAAAAAAACTAAACCTATGACCACACGTAGCAATGCACTATATAATGGGAATGAACAGTTAATGAAAAAATGAGGAAATTTTGAAGAAGTTGTTGAATTCAAGTACCTAGGAACAACAGATCTAATTATAAACACGAGTGAGGCTCATAAAGAAATTAAACGTAGGCTTCACTGTGGAAACGCATATCATTATCCGTTAAAGGACACTTATTATCCCAAATTCTCTTAAAAAAAGTTAAACTAAAAACATATAAAAAGGTTATTCTTTTAGTTATATGTATGTGAAACATAGTACCCTTACTTCAAGAGAAGAAAAATATTACGAGTCGAGTTTTTTAGAATAAAGTTCTTAGAGAACAATTTTGGACCAATGAGAGGCGAATGGAGAAGACTAGGCCCTACATAAGAGTGAGCTAGTTGATTTAAATGGGAAACCAGATGTAACGTAATGGGAACAGTCTCGTGGATTGCGTTGGATAGGAGATTAATATTAATAATAATAATAATAATAATAATAATAACAATAATAACAATAATAATAATATAGATAATAATAATAATATAGATAATAATAATATAGATAATAGTAATAATAATAATAATATAGATAATAATAATAATAATAATAATAATAATAATAATAATAATAATAATAATAAAGATAATCAATCATGTAAGCTGGCAGAGCTTAAGGTCATGAGGTTCTCTCTTCCACTCAACCAGCGAATAATAAAAGAGTACAAAAATTACATATTTATTTCAATTTTAAAATATTATTAAAATATAGACTAAACAAAGAACAACGCGGAAGTGGTCTAATATTAGATAACACTAACAAAACATGGGCTGGAATAAAACAAAGTAAGAAAAGCTTCCTAGAAGAATATTTATAGGTATATACAAAATGCTGAATATAGTTATGTGGAATGAAAGGGGAACCAGAGAAGAGCATGGAAAAAACTTTTTGCATGGAAACCAGATGGAAAGTGCCAGTGAGTAGGCCAGTTTCTCCCAGTTTGGTGGGACAATAACATTAACTTTGATTTGGGGGAAATAAATTATGCAGGGAATAATTGAAAAAAAAAATTCAGGATAGGACGGTATGGAGAGTTTATTTCCACGCGGCCATTAAACTCCGGGTTCTATAATACCTGTGAGTTAGTTAGATACAAATGAATAAATGGGCAAACTCTTTGTAAACAAAACTATTTCATTTGGGATACAGAGAATATAGGAATGAAAAAAAAGGCAATTGTAAGACATTATGCCACTAAAAAATAATTAAAAAATAGTAAATAACACTAACTTACTAAAATGAGGGTACAATAGACGATACAGAACAAAATAATTAGAAGTTCGGAGGAGGCAAAGAATACTATATTCAAACAGCCAACAACGGTTAGCAACACAATGGAGTAGATTGAAACGTACGGATAAATACAAAACAAACAAACGATTTTCAAAAATAGTGCTGGACTGTGCATTTAATGTCATGGTAATCAGTGCTGTCAAACATTGTCCTTGATGATGAAAGAGAGAAAAAAAATAAAACAAATGGTGACGACCTACTATATATTAGAGAGTGAAGCCATCAGTTCAGGAAAAGGTCTTCTGTACATAAATGTACTTATCACTGTGGATTTTTTAAAATATTCTTTTTATGCCCCAGTTTGTTCTTTTGGACATTTCTGGTATTCTCTCCTGACATTGGCGTAATTGTAACCCACTTCTGAGTTAGGGGCGCCTGGAAGGCGGGGTTACATTGCCCCGATGATATGATGGGCGATGATGATAATAGTGGTGCGCCAGGAGAGTTCCTAGTCCATAATTAAATGCATTCTATGTCATTAGGAGTTTTATTTTCATTTTTATATCATGCACATTTTATATTTTGTTAACTAAATCTAGAGTAAATCATCAAATATTGATAATAATTTCACTTTATATATACATGTAACCATTTGTTTAATTTAATTTAGATGTAAGACTATTTACTGTAATTTTCTTTTTAATATAGTTTAGTGGAATACATGACCTTAAGACATCAGTTGTGTCAGGTAAATAAAGCTATTGTTATTACTATTATTAATAGTGAGTATCATATTAAGCTTGACAGAGGGTCCATGTTATCCCAACTTCTCTCAGTAATTGTTAAACTATATATATATATATATATATATATGAATATACATGAAAAAATGAATGCTTGAGTCGGGATTTGAACCAGAGTCTCTAAACTCTGTACGTTTAGCGCTCTAACCAAATGAGCTACCGAAGTATTCCAACACACACATTTTTCTTATATATGTAGTATTCTCAATTCATACAAGAGGTAGCGGGAAGACGTTCCAACCACCATCTAGCGGCCACCATAACAGGAAAGCAAATTTTTAAAGAGAATATTTACTTTATAGCAATAACGCTTGTATGTTTAGATGTTATAACTATATTTTTGACATTTGGCAATGAAGGCAACATCTAAATATACAAGCGTTACTGCTATAAAGTAAATATTCTCTTTAAAAATTTGCTTACCTGTTAGTTATAGTGGCCACTAGATGTCAGGGGATGACGACTTCCCGCTACCTCTTGTGTGAATTGAGAATAATACATATAAGAAAAAATGTATGTTTGTGTTGGAATACGTGGGTAGCTCATTTGGTTAGAGCGCTAAACGTACAGAGTTTAGAGACTCAGGTTCAAATCCCGACTCAACCATTAATTTTTCTTTTCATATCATATGTAACTTCATTGACAAATGTCAAAAATATAGTTATAACATCTAAATATATATATATATATATATATACGTATATGTATGACATGATAAGAAAAAATAAATGCCTGGACGGGATTCTCACAAATATTGTTATATGGATGCGGAACATGTTATCGTAGGTACTTTGAGAGAGGAAAAAACTACGAATATATGATATTAAAGTGTTTAGGAAATTATTTGGATTAAAGATGGATGATGGACGGAGAAAAGTACATAACATTGTTTTACATGATCTTCGAGAACCCCTCTAGATGTAATAACAGTTCAGTCTCGCAGACAGGGATGATCAGGCCATTTTGAACGAATGGGGAATGAAAATTTCATGTAGGAAAACCAGAGGGAAAGCGCCTTAAGATGGGCCAAGAAAGAGATGGGGAAATAATATTAACCATGATTTGATGGAGGTCAATTATACGGAAATGATTGGAAAATTTTAGCTCAGGATAGAAATGTGAGGAGACCTTATGTCCGATCGGCCATGAATATCCGGGATCGATGGTGCCAGTGTTTCAATTGAGAGGTTACGTGTATTAACAAAGTAAGTGACTTCAAGACGTTATCTTACAGATCACACTTTCCTACATATCTGATACTCGGGAAGAGCTGAGTGCGCTGTGCCCGCCCAACTGAGGGCCGCAGTCAACTATTCCCGAGGGTTAGATTCAAGTAAAAGGAAAAATGTGATTTATGAAATAACGACTTAAAATCAGTTATGATGTTAGTCCACAGAACCCCTCAATTAGTGACACCAGTGGATTTTAGGCTATTTACTACAATGAATGGAAAAGTCCATTTATTCGCTTTAGTCTAACATTTGTAAATTATATATTGTATCTTGTATGCCCATGTTTCCCGTAACAGAGATTTAGGCGCTCTCCCCCTACAGGGAAGAATTTAAACCATACTAATTTAGTTACACTTGTTTTCCTATAGATATCATTTTGAGTGGTCCGTGGTCAGCGTTCCGCCTCATACTGACATCTAAGAAACCAAGGTAGTACTAGGACGGGAAATTTCGGTAAATTTTGCTTAGAAGCCTTTCCATTCAGGCTTGAGGATATTTTACGAGCCTGAAAATCTTCAGACTCGGGACCCACGGCTTAAAGTCCCTCCCGTAGAACTTGCTCCTTGGATTTTTCCATCCTAAAAAAAACCATCGACCCCGGTCGGGTTTAAACCGCGATCCTCGGGACCAGAGGTAAGGAGCATAACCACTAGTCCACCGCGGATAACAGGAAAGAAATTCAATACTAATAAAATTCATTACAAATTCCGTTGTTACTAACGACACTTCCGAGTCTACAACGTCGTAAACAACAACAACTAGAAGCAGACACTCATCTTGCTGATGATGGAAGTTAACTTCCAAAAGACCTCCAGATAACATTTCAAATATAATATTTTAACACAGTTGAGGACAACGGTACCTGCCAACATGTAGATGTTTTAATTGTCTATCTTAGGAAAGAAACTGAAGTTACATGAAAATGTTAACACGTGGTTTATAGGATGGTAAAGAATCACAAACAGTTGTGACTGAAACCTTACATTTACCTGAATGGCGTGAGGACATCCCGGTACATAATCACTTCTACTTTTCGGACGTCTTAATGCACTCTGAATGTTTCCAGCACTGCGGCATTAGCATAAAGACAGTCTGACAACCTAGACATATTTATAACTGCTACAACACATTCACGTGCAAATGAAAGAATATATTATGCAAAGTTATCTGATAAACAATGAGTTCCAACTAATTTATTTTATTTTCAGTAGCTATAAAATTCATACAACGTTAAATGCACTTTAACGTATTTATGTACACCTTATCATCTAATTATAATAAACTCATTTAAAATATTATTGAGTTAAAATGCAGGAATCGCAATACAATTACAATAATAATAATAATAATAATAATAATAATAATAATAATAACAATTATTATTATTATTATTATTATTATTTAAACAGAAGGTACCTAGAACTATTACTGTATTATCCCAGTTCTATTATATTATTGCGGAAACATGGACGCTTGCGAAAAATAACTAAATATGTTAGCAAAATGTAATATTATTTGTTAAAAATTCTACATAACCTAATTAGTGTATCCATCCATCCATAGTAATTCTGCCCGAGGGCAGGCCTTTCACTGCAATCATAGCATTTTCATGCTACGCTTTGCAACTTTACTAGGGAATTATAGGTGTGGTAGCTTCTCGTCGCTTTCCACACCGCTGAAGGATGATGGCGATGATAATGATAAGGATAAGGATGATGATGATGATGATGGCCGGATGATTTGCGGGCACCGTTGGGCCCTAAGCTTCCTGACATTTGTCTTACAGATGAGGGATAACCCCGAAAAAACCTCACCCGGAAGCCTGTCCAGACCGGGGATCGAACACGGACCCGCAGCGTGACAAGGCAGCACGCTACCTAATTAGTGTATAATGTTATTATATAATTGCAATATTATTGTGCTTTCTTTTTTATTTTACGTTATATTATTACCTAACATTATTTTATTGTAACGGACTGTCAACAGCATGTACGGCTTACTGCTCGTGCGACCCATATTTGTAAATACTATTGTATGCATCTTACTCGTACTTTTAGTCTAATAAAGTCCTACTATTACTACTACTAACTCACCGTTATCTGCAAAAAAAAAAGTCGTGGATAATATCGATGACGTATCGTGAGACTTCTGGGTAGTACAATAAGTAGCGGCTCCACACTGAGAAAACCAGCTATAACGGTTAGGGGTTCCGACATGCTGACCACATGTCACACCTACATACACTGGCAGTATGATCTTCTACATCTGTGATTAACACATGTACATGAGAGGCCAAGAGTCTTCTACTAGGCTACAAGTCTGTCCCGCCATGGAAGAAAAAAAAAAAAAAAAAGGAGACACTCCCCTGTTTGTTCAAATGATTATGACACATTAATATTGTGGATAACTGTGAACATATTATCGGTAATTATTGACCTAAGTAGAGTCGTGAATTAATTTATTTATGCTACACTTTACTTTTTCTCATTGAATTTTGACCAGTATTGTGAGGAATAAGTAGCTACTCTATGATGAAAAAACGCTATTTCGGCTGAAGGACTCTAAATATGAACCACATATCACCTTTAATCAATTGAATTGGTGTTTACTTGATGAAAATCCATATTCATCAATTAAATAAAAATAAAACTTAATTTTATTGTATTGTAAGCCTATGTTTTCCCTTTACAGAGATTTTGGCACTCTCCCCCTACAGGGACGAATTTGAACCATACTAATTTAGTTACACTTGTTTTCGTATAGATGTCATTTTTGAGTGGTACGTGGTCAGCGTTCCGCCTCATACTGACATCTAGGAAACCAAGGTAGTACTAGGACGGGAAAATTCGGTAAATTTTGCTTAGAGGCCTTTTCATACAGGCTTAAGGATTTTTTACGAGCCTGAAAATCTTCAGACTCGGGACTCACGGCTTAAAGTCCCTCCCGGAGGACTTGCTCCTTGGATTTTTCCGTCCTAAAAAACCCATCGATCCCGGCCGGGTTTGAACCCGCGACCCTTGGGACCAGTTATTTGAATTTACATACTTATTTAGATATAATTCATATTATAATAATAAATATGAAAATCAAATAAAACTAAGTTTTATTTTTAATTAATTGATACCTATATATTTACTGGATGATAGTCCACCTCTTTCAGGAACACAAATGTATGAGGCCAGCAGCCGGTTAATAGGCGATTGGTCCTTTAGGCCTGCCGCGACATACAATCTCTAGCTTATATTTAATAATCAATATTAGATATACATAATCTACTAATATAAAAAGAAATTAAAAAAAAATTAATTGAAGTATTTCTGAACAAGGTATGTTACGGTAATAAGGCACTTCTCAACTACACAAAGGTTATATATAAAACACATTTAAGGCTTACCGATAATAAAACTACGTAAAAGACTCTAATCGTCTGTGTTTGTATAAGAAGATCTAGAGAGTGAAGAAACTTAATTGCTCACAGAAGATAATCTTAACAAGATGTTCTCAACGAAGCTTAAAGTTGTTCAACTATTTCCCTATAAGAAGGCACACACCTCTAACGAGACTACAACTTCGATCAAAGAAACAGAAATTCCTTCTGTAAAAGTTCTACAACTGTTTAATTCCTTCATATAACTAGAAAATAAAAATACAGATACATTCCAAAATTTAATTCATCAACAAATATCTCAACAAGAATTTCTTATGGAAATATTATCTACAAAAAAAACTAACTTTTCTGCATAAAGTTAATGTTCATAAAACAATTTATTTTTCTTTGTTTTCCTTCATTTAACCTTGCTCTTCTTACATACTTTCGTGCGCGATAGTGCGTTATGTCGTACTTACAGCAATGGCGACCATGATTCAAAGTTAAAATATCTACATTTCGGGTTTCAACCTAAATAACTATACTATACCTAATATTATATATTACAATCCACGTGTGGGAAGTAATACCAATGCCCTCTACGTATACTACGTACAATGTATATATAAACATATATAAAAGGTAGTGTTAATATACATTGTACGAAACAAATCACTGCATTTTAAATGAACTGAACTTTATTTGAAACAATATAAAACAATAAATACGTACTTTCCACCATTTTATGGCTGATTGATGTCACGGCCTGCTGTAGACTCATCTAATAAACATTTCCCACACTGTTAACGTTAGTCAGTTGTTTATATTAAACGCAAATATTTACAACAAATATATTATTTTACTATTATTTTGAAAACACCATCGCGCAAAAAAAATAATGTACAACGCACATTTGTGAACTGTTTACAGAAACTCGGAAATTAAAAACCTCGCTATCGCTCGGTTTTTAAACATTTTCTTCACTTCTGTATAATCCACTTCCCAACCTCGCATCGTAATATACTATTACGAGTTCCATGACTCTCGGAACCTACTGAGACCTACCAGGAGAGAATTTTAAATTCTGAATCACTAATTTTTGCAACCATACAAAGACGTATAGAGTCACCCTGCATGAACGATCAGCTCAATACCATGGCGATCTGGGTGACAACACGGACATTTAAAATAAGATACATAATACATTACAAGGAATATAAAGATCGCAGTGAAGAAACATTAAAATCAAGAATAATAATAATTTAATTAAAGTCTGTCAAAATGGATTTGTGGAGCAGTTCAGTTTCAATTTCTAGAAGGAATAAAATAATAAACAGTGCAATTAAACAATAAATGAATGTTCTAATTTAAATTGTGGCTTTCATAAAAAATAACTATTAAAATTATAGTCATGTCAGAAGCAATTGAAGTCAATTTGGAAGCTCGAAACAAATCTTCTTAAGACTTAAACTAAGATTATTTAATTCAAATGTGAAATCTATTTTATTATACGGCTGTGAAACTTGGAAGGCTACAAAACAAATTGGAAATAAATTGCAAATCTTTGTAAATCTTTGTATCTTGGTTACATGGTGGCCAGAGATTATAACAAAGAACTATGGAGAAAAACGAATCCAAATTAAATTTTAAAAGTAATCAAATTTAGATGATGGAAATGGGTTGATTATGTGTTAAGGAGAGAGAATGATAACATCACAAAACATTTGACTCGAACCCCAAAGATTGAGAAGGCGAAGAGAAAGATCTAGGGCAACATAGAGTAATACAATCAGGGAGGACGCTGAACAGTTAGAATGAGTTAGAATGAAATTAAGGCATTGGCAAACAACAGAGTGTGTCGAAGAGCTTTTATCAAGGCCCTATGCTTCCCAGTGGAGTTGCCTGGACTGCTACTATACTTGTAAGTAGAATGACAGAAGGCAGATTCCCAATAATATGGGTGATACCTCTTAGAAAAAGAAGATGAATAACGGATACATAATGTGGAATGATGGAGATTTATGCAGCATGAGGGAAAAAGGATTCGTTGATGGAGATTCCAATTACAGAGAAATATGGAGGAGAAATATCAGCAGATTAACTGAGATTAGGAAGATGATGTGAAACTAGCTAAATAAAGAAATAACTCATTAGAAATTTATACTATACAAGGCGATTATAATAGATTATTATGATTGTTAGATAGAAGATAGGGTCATAGAGACAATCATTAATCCATCTATGGGCGTCACTAATTAAATGACAAGGTATTTAGCTATTTTAAAAGAACCATAATTCCGGCGGGACGATTTGGACCTTACATTTTCCCGTCATTTGTCTTACATGTGAAGGAGAACCTCGAAAAATCTTCACCCACTAAACTAGTTTCGAGAGGGATTGAACATGGACACACTGCGTGCGAGGTAATAGCGGTGGAAAACAAGGAAATTTAAAATATAATATTAATGACAAAGTCACATATTCTTCATTCCAGAAGATGTTAATTTAAATTACACGCTGGAATCTATTCTATATTTAGTATCTCTCCAATATTTCTGATGCATTCTACAAATAACGTATTTTAGAAGTAATAATTTAACGTAATGTTTGATTAGACCAATTGCTACTTACGATTCTGAAACTTGGATACTTGATTCTTATACCTGAAATTATTTTTTTTAATGTACTGAGAAGAATACTGGAAGTAGTTTGTGTAGGCCTAGATAATATCTGAGAAGAAAATATAATAGTTTTTACGAGTACAATTATCTTCCCATTCAGGAGAAGGCTGTAATCCTACTTTTTTTCCCCACAAATTGAGTTTTACATGGTAAATGTTTGTTAATGATACATGGTACCTTTTACATTAAAAAATAAAATTTAAAAAGATAGTTACATACAACTTTCTCCTGGGTGAACATTCAAGAATTAGGATATCTCGATATAATTTAAAATATTAGGCTATAATTATTAAGATGGATTGGACATATTAATATAATGCCAAATAGGCCTAATAGAAGGGTGAAACAAATATTTTTCTCGCGCCTCGAGCAGTCAGATTAAGAGAAATACCTAAGAGTAGATGGTAGAATTGCTTACCCCAAGACCTAAAGAATATACAATAAAGCATTGGAACAACCCTTTAATGAGAAGGATGTCTTGAGGAGGTTCATGAGGAGGCGAAGTGCCTTATCGGGTTGTGGTGACGCAAAAGAAGAAAAATAAGAATAGCTAATCTTAATGTGCAGACATTGAATTGAACATTCAATAGTACAGGCCTATTTTAAATAACAGGATATACACGTGGAATACAATTGACCTATAACATCTTATGTTTGATAAAAAAAATTGGATTCAGTTTCAGTCACGATAATCTGTCTTATCAATTATCATATTAGTGTAAAAGCAGATCACATTTAGGATCTTTTTACTAAAGATCTGAGGCTACAAGATGTTTCATAGGCAACAAATAAAATAAATAATATTCGTAGGGCTATACACGATCAATTTGAAATGCATTTCACATATCATTACTTCCATTGTAAACAGGCAACTACTTGCAGATGGCAATCTAACAAATGCCGGAAAAGCTTTTACTATGAGGAAAGAGGATGTATAATGCTTGTCCAGCCATAAGGAATGAATTCATTTAACAAACGTATCCAAATAGGGTCTGCCAAAAGTGACAAAGTATACTTGACAATAGAGAGGGAAAACAATAAAAAACATATACAAATAGATACAATTAATATTTTGTTTTATATAGATAGGGACTAATTTCCCCTTTATATGACTGGAAATATGAAAGGAAAAATAGTAAGCTATTAAACCAGTGCAGGAATGTCATTAGAAGCATAGTTTTGAGTAATTTAGGCTCGAGTTAAATTATTTCATAAAGTTCAAAGGAGTTCCTCTAATGCCTTCACTTCTTTTTAATAAGAGGAAATTATGCGAGGATTTCAACAAACAGGATTTGAATTTACCGGATAGTTGGAGATTAATATTACAAGATAGAAAGTATTTTCTCTGGACATGTGAAATATTCGCTTACAACATGTGTAATGTCGGGAATTGAAAAATAAGTAAAAATTATGCTATTTAACGACAAGACTAGTAACCAGTCTCAAAGAAGGCGCAATTTCATTAAAGTATTAAAAAAAATACGAACAGAAAATTGTGATAAATGATAGGATAACATAACATGTAAATACTTTTAACAGTCTTGGTTGGAATCTGTCGTCTGACGGCGAAATAAACTACTGATATCAAAAGTGAAATATTTTAGAAATTTTATCTTCAGTAAATTATTCATTAAACTCCTCAATTTGTGCAGAAAATTGACATTTACTGAATTATCTTACCTAAAATGAATAATAATATAATTAACTCAATGGCACTATCGAACCCGGAGGTTCATGACCGCGCGGACATAAGATCTCCATACATCCCTATCCTGAGCTAATGTTTTCCAATCATCCACTGTATAATCTACTTCCCCCAAATCATATTTGATGTTATTCTCCCACCTCATTCTTGGTCAACCAACTGGGCGTTTTCCCTCTGGTTTTCCTACAAGAAGCTTCCATGCACATCTTTTATTCCTCATTTGTGTCACATGCCCTGCTCATCACAGTCTACGAGACTTACCTGTTCTCATTATATCTGGCTTCTTATAAAGACCATGTAGTTCACCGTTATGCAAGTCTTCTCCATTCACCTGTCTATTCATCTCTCTTTGGTCCAAAATTTTTCCTAAGAACTTTATTCTCAAATATTCGTAATCTCCTTTCCTCTCTTAAAATAAGAGTAATAATACAATTATTATTATTATTATTATTATTATTATTATTATTATTATTATTATTATTATTATTATTGCCATTATTATTAACGTTATTATTATTTTAGTTTTCATTATTAGGTACATTGTCTTATATATGCCTTTAAGTTAAATGGCGGACCTGGTAGACTAGTGGTTACCATACCAACCTTTGGTTAAAAAATTTCGTGGGTTCAAATCCGGTTGGATAGATAGATTTTTTTTGTGTATAAACCCTACTTTGGGATAAGTTACTTCGGAAAAGAAGTAAAGCTGAAGGTCTCGTGTAATAGATTTACGGCACATAGAACAACCCCAAGAATGAAAAAGTAGTTATCTGAGAAAAATCAGCCTTCTCTTTGACACTCAGATATGAATTATAACGCTAATGACCTTAGCTATTAACGAGCGTCGTTAAATAAAATGCTTATCCTATGTTATGCATCAGCATGATGCTTGTCGAACAAGGTTCTATTGAATCTCTTTCCTTCTAAAGATAAGTATTCTTGATCAATCCAATTCTGCTTTTTCTGGATCTCGCCATTGCAACGGGAGTTTTTTGTTTCTTGTCGGACCACGTCGCGTCGTGACGACCTATTTATAATAATTTTTCCTGGGATTCTTGGGCAATATACTTTTTTTAATGTATTTCCTCGTTCATTTATTTACTTGCAACGGCATGTATCTCTTTCTCAAGAAAGCTGTTATTTATCACAATTTTGGTGAGTAATGAAATATTTTATTAAATAAAACATTCACTTCTATAAATTAATTATTAAACAATATTTAGCAATAAAAATTAAACTTCATATTATTGTTTCGATACTGATGACTATTGATTTAATACATCTTCAAATTGGTCGTATTCACAATTTTATTTTTAATTGTATTAAATTCTTAAATAAATGTTATTTAATTACATATCGGTAAGGATTTTTCTCACTTTAATATTCTTTTAATAATATTTAATGATTCTTTCGAATTACTTTAATAGTCATATATCAACTTTTTATATCCTGTTTTTATTTATTACAAAAATTACACCACTCTTAAATTATTTCTTATATAAAAATTAAGTTCACTAGACTCACGTAATTTTAACTTTGTTTTTCATCTATATTTTTTAAGATATATCAATAAACACTTAAGTTACATAAACTTTTATTTGGAGAACATTCAATGGCGTCTATAGTTATCATATTCTTGTAGCCATCTCTCTTCTTTGTTGTAAATATAATGTTCTCAGTTTCTGATTGGTAATGACCTCATCAAGAAATAACACGATTCCTTCGCCTTCATTTCTCAATATCTAATCTATTTTTTTATGTTCGGCCGACTTAAGCCCACATTATTTGAACATTCTTTTTGTCGTAATCATTTGTCTGTGAATTCAGCATCAATTGTTTACTATAACAATATATGTGACGTGACCATTGTTACATTTCACATCGACGTTACAAAAATCACCTATTATATTTTAACAGTATAAGATAAATAATATTTAGTTTCAAATTATTTAAATCATTATTTAAATTAAAAATTAAATAAAAAGAATCCCCAAATTATTATTATTAACATAAGCGTAACTTTTCCGCTTATGCCATCTTCTAGCACGATGACCAATTTGATAACCGCATGGTCTCCATTGTTTGAACATTATGTGTAACCAATGCTGCTGTTAGTAACTTCAATCTCCACTACTTTCTGAGAGAATTAATATTTTTCCCATATATATAATGTGTGTGTGTGTGTGTGTGTGTGAGAGAGAGAGAGAGAGAGAGAGAGAGAGAGAAAGGAGAGAGAGAAAAAAAGAGAGAGAGAGAGAGAGAGAGAGAGAGAAATTATTTCTCAAACGTTGTGTGGATATATAAGCCAGAAGGAAGATTTCCAAAATTATTGCTAAATTATAATAATAATAATAATAATAATAATAATAATAATAATAATAATAATAATAATAATAATAATAATAATAATAGGTATTATTGCAGCCAATGGCCACGTAGAAAGAACTGTTTTCATGTCCTACAGAAGTCTTTTATCGATGTTCCTATGTTTTTACACTGTAATAGGTGACATCGGTCGCAGTGCGACCCACATAGTTTGCACTTGCACTTTTCTTCTGGGTTATGGTGCTTCACTGTTGTGCATATCCTGTGGTGGAAACCATGGACCGCGACTCTCGTCACGGTGTGTCTGAGGTCGTGTCTGGCTGCTGTCCATTCCCTGTAGATCATCGTATCCGTTGTGTAGAACTCTCGTTGAGTTCCCACAACAGTTCTTTGTAGGCTAAATTATAAACCGCACGGAAGGAGAAAATGTTGGTCGCCCACACAGAAGATGGTCTGGACAATTTTAACAATTCTAGCTTTCATGAAACCAGAACGAGCCAACAGGCTTAATCTCTGGATGATGATGATGATGATATATATAATCTGATGTAATGGCATCTAAATAATGGGCGTAAGAGCCTTATTAGGGCAGCTTTCATTTCTCTAATACATTTTTTATTTTTTTATAGACAGTTTAAATAGCTAAGGCCCTACTACATGTGTTTATTGTTATAAACATATTATGAAATATTGAAAATGATGAAATGGGTCGTGGTAATTCCAACTCACCATTTGCTTTGGCAACTGAGGAAAGCAGAAACAAACCTTAGTCAGATTGATCGGCACAATGAGTCTCCCGAATAGGAGGCTGATTGAGCGAACTCGCTACGATTATGTTTATGATCGAGGGTTGAAGCTTCACTTCAATGATGCTTTGGCGTTATGAAGTGGTAATTCTGTTCCTGTCATCTTCCGTTACGTTTTGTATATCGACTTCTTGTACTGAATACCTAGTCTGTATGTAGAGATTTTATGAAAAATTAATTATTGATCCAATCGTAATGAAACTACTGGATAGAACGCAGAGGTAATGAGGAAAGTGTTAAGTTATCTACGATAATGTTGCGAGTGATTTCCAAATTATCGATAAATTCACGACTCGTGAAGTGAGGAGTGAATTTATCTAGAAACTTTTGGAAATCAAGAGTGGCATTTGTTAGGACTATTTAACGAATAAAATTAAGCTGTTTACTCACAAATCATTGTTTAACTCTAACTATTTTAAAATATTGATGTATTTAATGTAAATGGCGATGTTTAAAAACAAATCAGAAATGTGAGGTTATGTTCATTCACTGCAACTAGATCATATTATTTATTGCCAAATAAGATCGCAATATTGTAAGAATGTACCCAAGTGGAGAAATAATGAAACACATCAAACTATAGTATATCATAATCAACATTACGGGTTATTCATTTATTTTTTTAGTAAACAACTCAGTAAAATCAAGGAATCTGTTCATTATTTGCTATATTCAATGTATTTGTTGGAGAAAAATAATGTTCTGTCCTGTTCAGAACATTAAAAAGGAGGAGTTTTCTTTATCACAAAAGCAGGAGCTGATAAAGAGAAATCGATAAAGAGCGAGATGAAACACGACTGTCATTGCTTGTAAAACAAAATTCATTGAAACGTGATTATTGATCCATTTGTGCATTTGTGGCATGAGTTTAATAGTGTACGATAATGCTGCGAGTATTGCCCTACATTGATGATCAAGCATTCAGGTAAATATACAGTAAATTGTACCTTTATACCGAGGTCATTCACTTATCTTTATCTTTGGATCTCAATAACTGATGTCGATAATAATGATAATGTTGGTCATGAAGAAATAAAACTATAAAATACTAAAACATATTAAAACTAGTTAAACAAAGATAAAACATATTTTAAATCTTCTCCATCTTATCTTTCTACTATATGATAATAAACATTTAAAATAACATTTGATTTCTACTATCAAGTACCTTTTTCAACTAAAAGCAGTTTTACTTTACGAGAAAAAAAAACTTGGGCATTATTCTGGAAGTACACCTCAGTGACTAAATAGTACAGCAGATGGGCATGAAGCTTTTATTATTTACGTAATGATCGGCCTGGAATAGCCGTACAAATGGGATGCGGAATAATTGCCACAAACTTTTGTCACAGCAAATTTTTGCCGCACATTACATTTTTGTCATACACCAGTAATGCTATAGGCCTACATCAAATTTTCGTCATATATCAATTCTGCCGCACATTGCATTTTCGTCATACACAGATTTTTGTTACATAATATAATTTTTATTTATTCTAACAAACATTATATTTACGGAGTGTTTTATAACAATGCATCTCGTTTCTATACTACAAATTCTTATTACAATAGATCCCGTTTCCATATTTACATATTTTACAAATTTAGTAAAATTATGAGTGATGTATTCCACTTTGATGCCATAAGGCGAAATGGAGATAAATTCATGCGCGGGGGTTACATTTACACGAAACAACTCAATAATAAGAATGATAGACTATAGCTTGAAGATGTGACAATAGTAAATAATGCAGTACAATGTTCACCACTTCTCATAATCGGATGAGTTGCAGGTAGTTATGTCGGATGAACTCGAACCCATAGCTGATTATTTGGAAGAAAATTACTTGCGAGACCGAAGGCGCGGAATGGGTGCAACATCCGCTACTTCCAGCAGAAACTTAGAACTGCTATCGACGAACATTACAAAGCCTTTTCCCAGAAATACTAAAACGTTTTAGGTATGGCATAGACGAATTAATAATGAAACATCCACCACTCTATCGTGCAATTGAACAACTTCAGACAAAGGTTTGTGAAATAAGTAGAGACACAGACTGGAACTGGACATTCTCCTCGGAAGAAAAGGATAAAATATATTGTAACAGATTCTAGAATGTCACGAATTGTGAAAAACTCAAACTTACAAAACGAATGATAATATTCTCGGAAAATTGAGACAATGGGCATAATATAGGAAGCACGTAATAAATAAATTGAAAACATTTTTTCTAGTCACAATTTTATTTTGTTCACTAGCTTATTATTATTATTATTATTATTATTATTATTATTATTATTATTATTATTATTATTAATGATGATCAAAAGATAAATATTACAGTACTGAGATTACCTGTGTTAATATTTAAATTATTATCTTGAGTTAATCGCGTCTCAAGTATGATATTGCATTAGTAACACTGGGATATTTTTTATATTCAATCATTTGCAATGTTTATAAGGTGCTGCCGGACATTCGCATCTTTTAAAAGAAATCTAAATTTATACTTGCTCTAACCTCGACTTCATCATTACCCAGTGTAAGGTACATATATTAATTGGCGTTTCTCGTATAATTTATCATATTTATATTATTATTATTTTAATCGTATTATTATTGTTATTATTGTATAAAATGTAGATTGCATATGAAATTTACATTGCTACATTTAAAACATGTATAACTCTTTTAATTAGTATAGTGTATATCTGTATTGTCAAATATTTATTAGTATTTGAGCTGATTGAGTGGAAGAGAAGGACTTATGGCCTTAACTCTGCAGAATAAATAAAACATTATATTATTATTATTATTATTATTATTATTATTATTATTATGTTTATAATTTTCTCTATAATCACAGTTTGAAATCATCAAGAACGATAAATAAAACGAATAAGGAATTCCATAGTTGCCGTTCAACATTCAAAATGCTTTACAAAAAATTATATTACCGGCTGGTAATGTCCGACACGACATAGCGGAACATTGACCAGCTTCGTTTGTGGATGATTTGCGAACTAATGCCGTGTCATCCCGCGTACACTCGCCTCACGTTATGGTCACGAATGTGGGTGTGGATCAGCTATTACCCTAACTGGGTAAGTACTTAATTTGCTATTTGTTCCAATACATGTTTAGTTTCTACGTCCGTGCGACGCAGCAACAGTGGTGCTCTGAGTGGAGGCAAACATTCCTCAGTGAAGTTCGTTTTAAATGATGTAATATTGCACGTTTCATGCCTTTTATATGTTTAACATCAGGCAAGCTAAGAAAAATCTTAACTCACAGAATTTAAATAATTTAAATATTTATGGTAATCAATTATAATATAAACTTTTGGGCGCACAAAACTTCAGCTGTAAAGAGAATGGAAGTTAAAAAAAATCAATTTTGGAAATAATACAGTATTGAACTATTCTATGCCACCGTTCCGCCTATGAATATTCGTTCGGAGAAAAAGTGACTGCTAGTTTCATGTTGGCCAATATGATAATACACGTTTCCGCTAGAGCCAATTGCCAACATGATTACGCACATATAAGGGGATTCTATGTAAAGGGGATTCTATGTAAAGAGTCCACCTATATTAGTGGGGACGTTAGGGTGAGAAAATGGAAAGTTAGTTTAGATGGGCATGTTAATGTTAGTGTTAGTTTGGGTAAGTTAGGGTGATAAAATGGGCGAGTTAGTACACCAAATTAGTTTAGCGTTCACTTGTTTGTTAGTGATAAGTCGGCTACACTGTCAGAGCAATGACTAATACGTATTTTACATTACAAGTATGATGGTTTTAGATTGCTTTGAGATAAACTTCTCACTTCATTTTAAAGCATTTCTCACACTTTTCTTTGGAAAAAATCAACACACACACACATACACACACACACACACACACACACACACACACACACACACACACACACACACACACACACACACACACACACACACATATATATATATATATATATATATACACAGAATTTTAATGTTTATACATCTTTCTGTGCCTAAAGTTTTAATTTTCTTCTCCACTCGTCTCTCTCCATCCAATCCATGTCCTGCAGTCCTCTTGCTCTCATTCCAGTTCTTATTTCCTGCATCTACGAGTTTCGAGGTCTTCCTGTCCTCCTTCTTCCAGGTGGACACCATTCCAATGTTTTCCTGGGTAATCTTTCTTCTTGCATTCATATAAAATCACTCAGGTAATTATTTAATACTCCAACAATAATTACATGCACTAGTGGGCAAGTCAGGATGAGATAATGGGAAAGTTAGTGTTAAATGGGCAAATTACTCTTAGCGGTAGTTTGGGCAAGTGAGAGTGAAAAAAATGGGCGAGTTAGTACACTACATTAGTTTAGCGTTCACTTGTTTGTTAGTGGGTTTTATATACAGTGTTTGAGGAATTAGTCTAATACGTATTTAACATTGAAAATATGCTGATTTTAGGTTACTTTGAAATCAACGTCTCGCTTCATTTTAAGGCATTTCTCACAATTTTTTGGACCAAATCAACAATATATTTCTCTCAGATAATTATTCACATACTGCAACAATAAAGTGTGCGCTTTTCTATTTGTATTTGAATTTATGTAAGTGGCACGGTGTCATAGAATACCCCGATATTGTTCCTCTAATAGTTGTTCTGTCTGAAGGTTAATATTCTTTTATTTGATAATAGTATTTAACTACAGTAGCTGTACTTTGAACCATATTGTACATTTCTTTATTAGATTATCCAACTTCCATCTAGTGTGTAGGAGTGTCTGCTTTGAAGGAATTACTAAACCAGAACTGAGGGCGGTAGCAATTTCAGATAATAAAAGAATCGGTCTTAAACGTACTGTATACGTCATCTAGATGCCTTCTCTTCTTCTAAATAATACTTCTAACATACTTCCTCTACTCTCATCTTGTCAACTTTAATTCGAAACGAAAAGCAACATGACGCGATTGCTTATGACATGTTCTCATTTTCTATATTCCTCGTTAGCTTTCTGAGAGTGTCATATTTAATCATCGTTGTGTTGGCTTTATAATATACACGAAGCATTACGTTCTTACGACTGTGACGCTAGTGAAGTGCTTTGTGTGGAGTGTAGAATTGTATGGTGCTGAGACTTGGACATTACGACGGAATGAAGGAAAGCGACTGGAAGCTTTTGAGATCTGGATATGGAAAAGGATGGAACATATAAAATGGTCAGACAAAATAAAAAGTGAAGATGTGTCTAGACAGAGTGGGTGAAGGAAGAACAATGCTGGAACTCATAAAGAAGAGGAAAAGAAATTGGATTGGCCACTGGCTAAGAAGAAGAGACTGCTGAAGGATGCACTAGAAGGAATGGTCAACGGAAAGAAAGAGATAGAAAAAGACGTCAAATGATAGACAATATTAAAATTAATGGTTTGTATGCGGATACAAAAAGGAAAGCTGAAAAAGGAAAGAGTGGAGAATGCTGAGTTTCCAGTGAAAAATCTGCTCTTGGGCAGAACACTATGTATGAATGCATGTATGCATTGATTGGAATATCGTTTTATTGGTTTTATGCAATCGATTCTTGAAATAATTTTTTAATTGGAAGACAGTGATTTAATTTGAAGAAAGGTAGGAATCTCACATGAAAAAATGCAGTTCATGAGTCAGAGAATTCCTTATATCCATAAATATTAATAAAAACAGTCCTGCGCCGTAGCCGGGCTGTTGAGACAAGAAGCCTTCGAGTAGAGCTACGGGAATTGCACTGGTTCGGGTCTCCAAGAGGGGGAGGAGAAAATTTCTCATGGAATTTCAGCCTGTATGGGAGCGTCCACTCAGAATCGTGAGGAATTTAAGTAATTACAATAAGGAGCGGCTCCAGGTTGAGTAAATCAGCTATAACGACCATCAAAAATTAAAAAGATGACTGCAATTAAGAAGAATCGGAGGGAAAATGGTAGGCGGGCAGAATTTTTAGGATCAAAACCGCATTCATGGAGACCCAAGTGCTGATCGTATGTTACCCCTACACTGGCTGCATGATCGTCTACCTCAGTGATTAACACATGTGGATGTGAGACCAGCAGCCGGATGACAGGCCAAAGGCCTTCCAGGCATGTCGCATCATGGAGAAATAGTTAATATAAACAACTTGAATTTATAATTTAAAAAGTTGTAAGTAGTTTCATGATTATCACCAATATCATTCGTATTAACTACATGTTGGGTTCGTAATGGACGGATCGGGGATTTCCCATTTTCCTTTGCTAAAATTTAATTCCACCTGTTCTCCATACTGATGCCATCCATTTCGTTGCATTTCATTTTTCCTCGTATTATGGTGAGACAGGCCTCGTTAGCCGGAATCCGTGTTCATCACAGACCATCGATAATACTGGTCGAAAAAATGATTTTTTTTCTTTCACAAGATTTTAGAAGTATTTTTCATCCTGAATTTAAATATCATTTCAGTTTCTTCCTATCAGGCAACGGTTTTTTGTGATATTCATTTACATTTTTAATAATTTTTATAATATTCAATAGAATCCATATAACTCATTCTGACTTACCTAGAAAGTGGTAGATAGTGATTTTCGGGCATATTTTGTATGTGCAACATCTCTCTTCTTGGTGCAAAAGTAGTCAGGCAGCATATTAGAACTCCACTTGCCTTGGTACGTCTTTTCCATTCTGGAAATTTGCTGATGAAAACGCTCACCGTGCTCATCAGACAGCCCTTAAATACAGCTTGAATACAATCGCTACATATAAGGTAAAGGTTCCTATGACAGATCAAAGAGAATTTAAAAAAAAATAGCTGTCACAGAAAAAACTGTGCCTGATGGAACAATTCTGACTACATATCTGAATTCAGTATGACAAAATGCACTATATTCACTAATCAGATTTATTGTGAAGAAAACCAGTGTAATAGGAATTCAAATCATCGCTTGATCCAAAATTAAGCAGGGCATGAGTGAGGGTTTGCTTTACTTTTATTCTTATTATCATTATCGCAATATTTTGCCCAGGTTTTCAATTTATGATCAATCTCAAGCCTTACTCTTAAACCAGTAAATACATTTTTAATTTGATATGACTTACTTTTTGGTCAATGCAGTGCTACATGAGTTCAGATCGATTTAGTAATGGGTTAACTAATAGCCTACAAATTACAACTCCAATGTCTCGTTTTGTAGTTTAAAAAATCCGTCAAGCTAAGCAAATTCTTCAGTAAGTCTAACTTCTTCTTCTTCTTCTCCTTCGTCACAGTTTACGGTTATTTACTAGCCTGTTCCGGCTCCAAATTGCTGCTGTCTCCATCTTTTCTTTAGTCTTCCCAAACTTGTTCTTCCTCTTGATGAATAAGTCGAACTTATGGTCTCATTTGCTGGTTTATAACCAACTCGGCTGCGTGTGTAAAGAGAGACATATCCATCCTAATTTTATATTTTTACACAATAATAATACAAAAGTATGAAATACACTCTGAAGTATTCTAATCACCATTGTCACTGTAAGGCATTGCTCTCTCCCCTACAATATCAATATTTTCTTTTCATGACACACACAAAAAAAATCACACTTTCTATCTACATAACACGTTTTCACAATCTAGGAGATCTCCCTCTTCACCCACCCATCCGAGATGGAGTTATACTTCTATATACATATTTTCATATGTTGATTAAACTGTATATAATTAGTTTGAGAAAAATCATGGAGGCACTAGTGCTATTTTTAAGTAAGGCTTGCTGGTAAACACTCACCCTTAATGGTCAAATGTTAATATTTTTGGAGAATACCTTCATCGTTTCATTTTAATGACACATAGGCCTATCGAGTTTCTTTGTTAACGAACTCGACCTTATTTTGTTAAATGATTGTGTTTGGTTCCGAGTTTGTTTTCAAAAAGGAAAGCAAAAACATTGAGCCCGCTAGGAGTGTTAAATACTTGATCTTGGGCATTTTCGTGTCTATTTGATCTTAAATAGAATCAAAGATTTGTAAAAATTCGTCAAAAATATTTTCATTAAAACAACAGCAATAACTACATTTCTTCGAAATTCGTTAAATTATGATATCAGTAGATTGGCGTTTACAGAAATCGAATTCAAAACTTCTGAGCGAAAGTCATGATGAACAGAGGTCTTTCATACTTAAAAAGTGAAATACCTCCATAAAGCAAATGTACTAATTTTAGATCGGTTATTAGTACGAAATGCATGAATTAAATTCCTAAATTTAAAACGTAGACAATTTTTTCGCAACTCTTGAAAAATTCTTCAAAATGATATGTCATAGAATTAATTATACTTTAACCGTAGTAAATGAAAAACATACAACTGAGCGAAGCTCAAATTCGGAGATACTCAAAAAGACGAGTATAAAATTAAATATAAATAGTAAAACAATTGTGAAAGATTATTTAAAAGAAAATCACGAGTTTGGACTGTGGCGTATGTTTATTTTCTTTTTATAATAATGGAGAATTAATATTACTAAGAGTAAAGGCATTTATGTCTAATGATGTTATACCGGTAAGTTCACTTATTGAACTTTTATTATTATTATTATCATTATTATCGGCCGCGATGGACTAGTGGTTATGCTCCTTGCCTCTGATCCCGAGGGTCGCGGGATCAAACCCGGCCGGGGTCGATGGATCTTTTAGGATGGAAAAATCCAAGGAGCAAGTCCTCCGGGAGAGACTTTAAGCCGTGGATCTCGAGTCTGAAGATTTTCAGGCTCGTTAAAGATCCTTAAGCCTGAATGAAAAGGCCTCTAAGCAAAATTTACCGAATTCTCCCGTCCTAGTACGACCTTAGTCTCCTAGATGTCAGTATGAGGCGGAACGCTGACCACGGATCACTCAAATGACATCTATACAAAAACAAATGTAACTAAATTAGTATGGTTCAAATTCTTCCCTATAGGGGGAGAGCGCCTAAATGTCTGTTAAGGGAAACATGGGCTTACAGGATACAAAATGATGACGATTATTATTATTATTATTATTATTATTATTATTATTATTATTATTATTATTATTATTAGGTTTATCGCTTAAAATGAAATCTACACTTCAATATTTAATGTATTTTTTAATTCATTATAATTAGTACATTGTACATAAATAATTTATATTGTAATTAAGTAGCTTTATGTTTATGCTGGTTAAGTGGAGGATAAGGTCTTATGGTCTTAACTCTGTCGGAATAAATATCATCATCATCATCATCATCATCATCATCACTCCAGGGATTAGGCAATTGCCCGTTCCGACTTCATATTGCATCAGCCCAACGTCTTCTAGGTCTTCCAACATCACGCCTTCCTCTTGCTTGATAGTTCCTGGCTAACAATGGATATCTCTCCTTACTCATTCCATCCATGTGATCAATCCATTTCTGTCTGTAATTCGTGACTTTATCCAATAAAGGCTGTACTTTCAATTCTTCTCTTATATCCTCATTTCTTATTCTATCAAGTCTTGTACATCCTTTTACTTGTCTTAGGAACCGCATCTCTGCCGTCTGTATTCTATCCTTCTGTCTTTTCACTGGAGCCCAAGTTTCACATCCATACAATATTGTGGGAACCGCCATAACATTATACATTTTATCTTGGTTTCTTTTCTAATTTTATTTTTGAATGTTCTCTGTATTGTTCCACACACCATCTGAAATTTATTTATTTTGGAGTCAATATCTCTTTCCACATTGTAGCCAACATCACAGCCCAAATATTTGAAACTAGACACCTGTTCTATACTTTGATTTTCTAAAATAATTTTGGTTCTCACTGGATCTCTTCCTCTAAAAGCCATGGTCTTCGTTTTCCTTACAGAAATCTTTTGATCGTATAACTTACATATTTCATTTAATGCATGCATTGATTTCTGTAAGGTCGTCTTCATTTTTCTGTATTATGATTACATCGTCAGCAAATAGAAGATTATTTATGCACACTTTATTATCTATTCTTATTCCTGGATTTACTAAAACTTTCCATTTATTTAAAATATCGTCTATATATATATTAAACAAAGTGGGTGATAAACTACATCCTTGTCGTAATCCAGTATTTGTTTTGATTGCATCTGTTCTTTTGAATCCAGTATCTATAATTATATTTGTGTCTTCATATAATTTCTTTATTGTTTCAACAAGGCACAGCGGGTATCCTTTCATTCGTAATATTTCCCATAATTTTGTCTGTTTACTCGATCGAAGGCCTTATCCAAATCTATAAATCCTATGTGAGTTTCTAAGTTATGTTCTCTTCTCTTTTCTATGAGTTGTTTCAGTGTAAAGACATTGTCTATACATGACCTTCCCTTTCTGAATCCACTTTGATTTTCACTTATTATTACTTCTGTTATGTTTCTCAATCTATTATTTATTATTTTCGTATATATCTTGTAGCCAGTATTCATTAAGCTAATCCCTCTGTAATTCTCGCAATTTCTTCGGTCTCCTCTTTTGAATATATTCTTCACAATTGCTGTTTTCCAAGTGGTGGAATCCCATAGGTCTGCCAACATATATTAATTAGATGAAGTATTCGTAGTTTACACAATATTCCACTATATTTGATTAATTCCATATTTATATTATCTAATCCTGTTGCTTTCCTATTCTTAGTGGTTTTCAAAGCCATTTCTAATTCATTTATGTCTATTACATCAATATTTTCCACTTTTATTTCTTCCTCATTGTTCTCTTTTCCTTCAATTTCCTCCTTTTCCAAAGTTTTTCATAATGTTGGATCCATTCTTGTTCTGGGATTATATTCAATCTGGCAGAATCTTTCTCAGTCTGATTTTGATGTTTCACTAATTTATAACCTATTTCTTGTCTTCCATACATATCATGTTCTACTGAGCTTATGAATTTATCCCATGACTCCTGATGGGCTTTTCTTATAATGCTTTTAGCAATTCTCCTTTTCGTTTTATATTCTTCATAAGAATCTTCTGTTTTCAGTCGTAAGTATGTATGATATGCTTTTTGTTTTTCATTCACTGCATTTTGTATATTCGCATTCCAAGTTCTCAAGCCCTTCCTATTTCTTATTCTATTTTTCTTTCCTAATATCTCATTTGCTGTTTTATGTATTACATTTGATATATTTTCCCATTCAATATTTATGTCTTCTGATGTCGCTATCTCTGATATATATTTATTCATTCTGCTTTCATAATGTTGTCTAATACTTTGATCTTGTAATAAATATACTTTATATACTTCTTCTTGGTTTCTTTTGTTCTTCATGTTATTTTTCCGCCATTTAGCTATTATGTTTATTTTGCTTATCACGAGATAGTGATCAGAGTATATATCGCTGCCTCTATGTACTCTCACATCTTTTACCAAGGCTCCTAGCTTGTTGTTTACGATTAAATAGTCAATTATTGATCTTGAGTTATATCCACTTCTTGTATATTTATGTATGTCCTTTTTTCGGAAATAGGTATTCATTATTTTTAATTGATTATAAGCTGAAAACTGTCTCAAATCCTGTCCATTATCATTTATTGTTACTTCTCCATTATTTCCTATTACATTAGGTATAGGGACATTGCCTACTCTGGCATTTAAGTCTCCACTTATTATTAAATGATGATCTTTTGTATATTTATCAACTAATGTTTGTAATGTTTTATAAATTTTTTTGTTTCTTCTTTCTTACCTTCCTCTGGGGCATACACAGCAATTATCATCATATATCCTCTTTCAATTTTAAATCTGGCTATCAGGATTCTTTCATTTATAAACTCATAGCTATTCAATTTGTTCTTCCATTTTTCATCTATTAAAATTGCTACTCCACACTGAGCTCTTGTTGTCTGTTCTACTCCGCTATACAACATAGTATAGTGTTTTAAGTCCTTTGTTCCTTTTAGTTTCTTCTTTGTTTCTGTTATTGTTGCTATATTTATTTCTTTTTTCTTTAATTCTCTTTCTAATTCTTCTTCTTTTGTATTTATTCCTCTTACGTTCCAATTTCCTAATTTCAAAATGTCCTTTATTCCAAATCGTATCCTTTTATCTTGCTTGGGTCGGTTCCTTTTGTGACAGTCCGGCTGATTTCCATGAAGCTTCTCAGTAAGATAAATGTCTCCTGGAAGCGTTACGAGCGCTTCGCAGGACAAGGATGGTGGAAGGGGCTGCTTCCTCTGAGCCTCCAAACATGCTCCTCTGGGTATCCACCCCCCAAGAGAGGGCTGCTTCTTCCGCTCTTCAAGCCCTACAAGTTTTGCTGTGCTATTCCTTGTCGCCCTGTTGACCGTTGAAGACTTGACGAAGATGTGGCCGCCCAATATGGATACAGACGCCATTCCTTCGTTGTGAGCTATACTTAGTTCCCCTCGCCTCTTACCCACCAGCAAGATTAACCTAAGTCAATCTTCCCCAGTAGAGTCGTCTGGTTCATCGGGTACTAAGCCCCCCCACCACGTCAAGGTGATAGCTCCTGGGGGGAATAAATAAAATACATTATTATTATTATTATTATTATTATTATTACTATTATTATTATTATTTGTGAATCCCAATTTACACATTAAAACGTTCTAATGTTTAAGCACTGGATATGAAAATATTTTGAACTCTCTTCTACCTGTACAGGTACGGTAACATCGATAAACATAATATTGTTTACATGCAATGCTTACATGTGTAAACTGATTCACTACAAGTGGCTACAAGGGAACAAAACATGGGAGCTATTGCTAACTATCCAAGTTGTAGAATGCATTGCTTGGGGTATTACACTAACCAGATCGTAATGGACTCCCCAACCAGACGGGTTTAATCTGCTCATGTCATCAACGTATTGTGATTAGGGACACAACACACGAGCAACATAGTGAATAACATCTAATAACATTTTTAGGCCAGTTTATGAAGGCAAATAACAATACACAGCCCCAAGGCAGTTCGTTACAACAACGTATATAATGCATATTAACTATGAACATGGGAAGATATGAGACAATTATCTGATTCAATCCAACAGACCTTAATATGAGCAGACTTCATAACACAGTCTAGCTTCATTAGAGGAGAAAATTATTGAATTTGGAGTACCGTTAGTTAAAAAAAATATAAAATATACTGGTATTGTTAAAATAAAACTATATCAGTAGTGAAATTTATTTATATTTTTAGAAAAAAAGAAGAAACAAAGAAATAAGCCTCTACATTTGAATGACTTTGCGCACGAGCCTGTTTGGCCGTACGTGTCTATATATAGGGTGTGTCAAAAAGGATGGCGGAAACTTACATGGTTGAAAGTACATGATAATAGAAGCAACAATGTCCCAGTAAACATGGGTCCGCAAACGAGCCGTTTGCGAGATAATTCCGAATATATGGCTACAAGCCGCCACTGACTTCATTGTAAACATCGTCCTAGTTGGTACAAATTAATTTTAATTTAGACTTTACTATTAATTTTCATCCCATTTAGTTTACATTTCACAGTTCACTTCACTTATGGGTTACCTGTTAAAGGAGGTGTTTGAAGTGTCTTCCTTGTATCTGGATGCAATACTGTGTTCGTCTCTGCAATGAATGTCGAATTCTTTCGAAAACCCCTGGATAATTTCTGAATTCTTGACACGCATGTACAACTCTCTGCTCCAGTTCTTCAACCGTGTTAACATGTGTGCTGTACATTTCGCTTTTGAGGTGACGTCAGACACAAAAATCCAAAGGATTTAGGTCAGGTGATCTTGGAGGCCAAGGTACAGATCCGCCTCGACCTATCCATCGTTGGCCGTATCTGCGCGTTAGATGCCGTCTCACAGCATCAGCAAAATGTGCCGGAGCTCCATCATGCATGTACCACAAACTACAACGTTGCTGAAGGGGAACATCCTCAAGCAATCCTGGAAGATGAAACCTAAGGTACCTCCGTCCATTAAGTTTTCGTGGAAGAATGTGTGGCTCAATGAGATGATCACCTAGTACCCCTACCCACACATTCAGTGAGGAACGGTGCTGATATGGTGACTTATGAACAGCATGTGGGTTTATTTCACACCAAAAATGTGTATTATGATAATTAAAAACACCATTGCGTGTGAATCCTGCTTCGTCTTTAAATAAAATGTTACATGCGAAACGAGGGTTGACTACAGTATTTGTTGCATCTACTGACAAAACATCACTCTAGGAACAAAATACGCATCATTGAGACATTGAACTCGTTGGAGGTGGTAAGGGTACAGTAAATTGCGCTGTAAAATTCTCCATACACCACTGTGGATTAGCACAGGCACTTGTGTGGCAATTCTTCTCGTCGAGGTTCCTGGAGGGAGCTGTACTGCTTCCAACACCATATCCTCAACCTCAGGCGTAATGCGAGCAGGCCTACCTACTGCTCTGCCATGTGCAAAACCCCCATTTTCTCTCAGGCGCTGATGGACCCTTGTAAAATGTACAACTTTCGGGGTGTCTTCGATCAGGATATGTTTCTTGGTACAAGCGTGCAGCCTCCCGTGCATTGCCATTAGCTCTACCGTACATGAAATGCATATCCGCGTACTCTTCGTTACTGTAAGATTCCATTGTAACTACAACACAGCACAAGTAGCACTCCTCAGACGAGTCTGATACCTTTTGAGACTGTGTACTGTATCCGTCCTGTACGTTCTGCGTGTATGGTTTGATTACAACTCCACCTCTCAGCAATGTTCAGTTTTGTAAACAAAGAACATAGGACGGCTTCAAGTGCGCAAGGAGTAAACCGTACGATGTTACAAACAATTACGTCAGTGGCTGCTTGTAACCATAAATTCGTAATTATCTCGCAAACGGCTCGTTTGCGGACCCATGTTTACTGGAATATTGTTGCTTCTAGAATCATGTACTTTCAACCATGTAAGTTAGCGCCATCCTTTTTGACACACCCTGTATTTTATAGGATTAAAGAACAATACTGCATGCATGTTTGTATATATATGAGATGAAAAGAAAATAATAAATGTCTGAGTCGGGATTTGAACCCGATATATGTAACGTTATACGTTAGCACCCTAAGCAACTGAGCTACTCAGGAATCCTAACTCTCGTATATTTATATGTTGTAACTATATTTTTGACATTTAGCTATGAAGGCTAATTATGATATGAAAAGAAAAATAAACGTCTGAAACTTGTATTTTTCATGTCATAATTAGCATTCATTCCTAATGTCAAAAATATAGTTTTATAATATATATATATATATATATATATATATATATATTAGTGTATGTGTGTTATATTGTAGATTTTCACGGATATAAGTATGATTAGGAAAGGTTTCTTGGGTTTTACGCCTCAGGGGAAAATCCAAGGAACCTTTCTTAACTATATATACAATGAGCGTCAAAAGTGATAGTGTACTTGTCTTAATGATTAAAACTGAAAATAATATTTATTCCATTATTTTATTTGTTTATATAATAAATATTACAGACAATAATAAACTCTAAACTTTTAAACATATTTAAACAAAATAATAACATTTTATAAAAAATAACAATTATAATATAATTTTTTGAACAGTTTTGTAAATACCTCAAATAATGATAACCTAATAAAAGATTAAAAAATGCTCACATAGTTGCAATTTTGACGAACTCCTTACAAAAAACTGAAATATATGGTAGTGTAGTTACAGTAAAAGCTCCTTATTCGCGGTTTCCTATTTAGCGTTTTCATTAATCGGTGGTTAAAAAATTGCGGCACAGTTCCTGTATTCGCGGCTAAAAATGTCTTTATTCGCAGATCCAGTCGGTAGATTAGAAGATTAGTATCCTTTATTAACGGATTTGAGAAGAAAACATAATCTTACCTTTTGCTTTACGTAAAATGAGACGTTTAGTGGGCTCAGACAATTTTCTTGTCCGTCCATATTTCCCGTTTTTTCCATATTGTGAGCCCAGTTTGACAAAATTATCAATGACACATCTTGAAGCCCCAATTTCGTAGGTATTTGTCTATTGGAAAGGCCCATCTCCTTGAAGGCACTAACTCTTGATTTCTCTTCATTTGATAGAGGCTTTCCACGTGGCATTGTACGTACTACTGACTTGTAAGTGATGAACGATGCTCACAGACACGTCGTCTCCATGTAATTGCAGTGTTTTGTTTACATTTATGTCTCTGTAAGAGCCAGAAGTTGACCTGCCTTTATACCGATTTCCACCCCTAGGACAGCGTTTTCTTAGATTTTACGTATTATTTACATATATAATAAATACAAAATGAGGAGACCTGTATGAAATTATGTCCAAGATAATTATATGTAATCTATGACACACGTACGGTATTTGATAAATATTTCAGGTTGTTTTACTACTAAAAGTTAATGGCTTTATACAAATTTCCTCCACTGTATTTGAAGCTATCGCTGGTTCTTCTCTGCGGAACATTGAACTCACAAACTTTGCAGTAAAATTAGAAGCGATTTGAGGTCATTTTTCCAATAGAGTTTGTTTTCAGTTTGTAATGGATGCATATACACCATCCTTGAATTTTCCTTTTAAAACAGTTCCGAACGTGCCCTATTGTGTTAATGTTTATTCAATCAAACAACAGCCATTAATACAATATTTGCACGGCAAATAATTATAATTAGTTTTACAAAATTTGTGTACACTATAATCCAAGAAGTAAGTCCTCCAGGAAGATTTTTAGGCTCGTAAAGATCCTCGAGCCTGAATAAAGAGGTCTCCAAGCAAAATGTACCGAACTCTTTCATCCTACTAGTATCTCAGTTGCCTACTAGATGTCTCATTGAGTCGATATGTTAACCGCATACCAGTCATAACGTTTTTAGGGAAATAAGTGTAAATATATTAACTTGGTCTACCGTAGTAACTCCTAACAAAGGTGTGGCTAAAGCTCAACATTGGGGTGTTGCGCCTTTGTAGATGTACGTATTAGTTTTTTTTAGCTAAATGCACTACGGTATATAAAACATGTTTATTATAATGAAGCTGCCAATAATTATTATAATAAAATTCATAATAATCTGACATCGTTTTGTAATAGTATATTGCATTGCGAGGTTGGGAAGTGGTTTTTACAGAAGCGAGGAAATGTTTAAAAACCGAGCGATAGCGAGGTTTTTAATTTCCGAGATTCTGTAAAACACTTCACAGATGTGAGTTGTACATTATTTTTTGCGCAATGGTATTTTCAAAATAATAAATAATAGTAAAATAGTAACATCTTCGTTTGAAATATTTGCATACATTATAAACAACTGACTAACGTTAACAGTGTGGGCAATGCTTATCAATTGAGACTACAGCGGGCCGAGACACCAATCAACTCTAAAATGGCGGCAAGTACGTATTAATTGTTTTATATTGTTTCAAATAAAGTTCTGTTCATTTAAAATTGAGTGATTTTTTTCGTATAATGTATATTAGCACTACCTTTTGGATATATTTTTGTATATACATTGTACGTAGTATACATAAAGGGCAGTGTTTTACTTCCCTTACGAGGCTTATAATATGTAATATTACAGTGTAATTATTTAGGTTGGCAACCCCGAAATGTAGGAAGTTGAACTTTCAATCATGGTCGCCATTGCTATAAGTAGCCTACAACAAAACACACTATCGGGCAAAAATAAATAATTAATAATAATAGCTTTTGTTTTACTTGTAGACTAAGTTCGTTTATATAAAATATCGTTTTTTTTAATTAACTTATAAAAAGCGATTCATCATTCGGTTGAAGAATATCATATAATGAGGATTGAAGATGAGTGAATTATAAAACTAATGTTTCGAGGTAAAAGTTGCATTTTATTATCCATTTACTTTTACATAAGAGAAACAATAATAAAAATGTGATCTAGTAATGTATGCTTGTTGATATTACCGAGTAGCAATATGTACTGTAATACCATTATAATATTAACATTATTTAATTAGAGCAAACTCGTTGAAATAATCATGTTCTAACAACCACTACATTCATTAAATAATTCATATATGGATTAGTTATTGAACTTGTAAAATTAAACGTTAATTACGTAAATTAAACTGAATATTAAATTTGTGATGCGCACTAACATCAAATATAATTGAAAAGTTAAGTGATTTAAAATATGCTCATTTGATAAAGCTTCTGGATAAACATTTAGTGCTTACAGAGTACTTATTTGCAATTATACATGTTCAATTAATTTGTATGGATATATTGAAATGCATTAATACAAGCAATTACAAAATTAATTATTAAAAAAAGTAAACTTTACATACCCTATGATACTCATAATGTATTCACTGTCTTCCATTAAAAATATGAAAAAATATAAACAAACTAATATAAAACCTATTAGCATAAAGCCAGAGCGAATTCCTCTATTTGTCTGAGCTGTAATATATTCTTCTATTAATTAAATAAAAATAAAATTGTCAAAGTTTTATACGATTTTCATATATGTTATTTAAATACCAATTCGTTACACCTGTTTCAGTACTTTGTAACTTCTTCAGACGAATACCATAAATACAAATGAATTTGTTATTGTATATACACCCCAGTACATAACAACTGTAACTATGCAACTGAATGTAAATATTATAAATTTAAAAGAGGTGACACATTTAAATCCTGCTGGGATTTTAACAGCTTATTGCTCTTCAATTTTTTTATTTATATAATTTATAAAATATCTAATTTTTCCTTCTGTTACATTTTTATGCACTGGAGTGTGTATATATAATAACAAAATTAATTTGTAATCATGGTAATGGCCTAAAGAAGGTACAAAGTACTGAAACTAATATTAAATCCTGCAAAGTGAGATTGATGAAATTTGATTTTAATCATCCAAGAGAATTATGGAAAAGACTGTAAGTAAGTTCAAATAGATTCTATGCAATGAGAGTAATTACAATACATTGATTACTCTCCTTAGAAATAATGCTATAAACACATTTAAATAAACTGACTATAATGAAACAATCCTTAACATATTACTAACTCACTGGCACTATCGAACTCGGAAGTTTAAGGCCGCGCGGACATACGCTCAACAAACATTACTATCCTTAGCTAATATTTTTCCAATCATCTAATATACAGTATAAAAATGAATGTTTGTTTGTTCGTACATCATGCGCGGCCATTCCGTAGATCCAACTGTGATGGGGCTTTTTGTAAAATGTTGAGATTCCCGAGATGAAATAAGAGAGTTGTGATACTCAACTCTCAAAAAAACTCAAACTCCTGGCGCGATAGGCCTAGATGGCCCTTAGCCTACCAGACGGCTGCTGGCCTAATATCCACATGTGTCAATCACAGAGGTAGATGATCATCAGCCAGTGTTGGGGTGACATGTGGTCAGCATGTCGAGTCCCCCAGCCGTTAAGCTGGTTTTCTCAACCTGGAGCCGCTACTTATTGTAGCTACCCAAATGCCTCACGATGCTGGGTGGGCACCGGTCCCATACTGGCCGAAATACCATGAGAAAATTTCTTCCCCATGGAGACTCGAACCCCCCCACACCCTTAAAAATCGCCTTTTGTAGTGGAAAACGTGAAAAAAGTAGCTCTTTGGACGCTTAAATAGCTTACGCTGCCTAAACCATAACAAATACACAACATTAATGTACACAACATTGAATATCTCAAAAAGCTCTACAAAAAGTCCGCTACAGTACATGTTTATCTCTTACGGATAACTCACAATAATCATTTTTGTCTTTCATTGATGCCAACAAGATCGAGATAAATACGTAGATTCCTGAGCAAGCATAGCAGCACATGACGGATATTGTTTTACGGATAACTCACAATAATGATTTTTGTCTTTTAGCTCATTTATGTCAAGAAGATCGAGATAAGTAGATTCCCGGACAACACCGGGTAATCAGTACGGGGAATCTTAAAATAATTACGATATACATTTATAATTGTTTTTCATTTTACTTGTTCAACAAAACATAAAATCATATTAATTTTCATGTATTTAGACGTAGCAGCGCACGCCGGGTATTAGCTAGTTCCTAATATAATTCACCTCCTCTCTCTCCTTTTCCCAGTTTAACCTCTCTCATTTTAGGTAGGCTACTTTTACATGCCCCACATCATCAGGAAGATACCTGTCGGGAGAGGATTTTTAACTCTGTATTAGACATATACGTTTATGTCTACACAAGGGTATAGAAGACCTCCCTGGATGAGTGATCAGCTCAATGCCAGGAGATCACCTCTAAGACAAAATGGACATTTAAGAAAATGTACACCATTTATGTACTCTTACATCCATGTCGAATGTGACATGAATGATTGTGATGGCCATATGATGCTCGGGTACAATTTAGGCCTTACAGTTTCTCATTATTTAATTAATAGGCCCTACCTCTAAAATTCATTGTGAGAGAGATGAGTTTGGAAACTTGGCTAATGACCAAAAAATTACAGAGTAGAATACAAAGCGTAGAATTGAACTTCCTTAGAAGAACAAAAGGCTGCCCATGAATGGATCGGTTTATGATTTGTCTTTTATCAGTTCATTCAACGATCCCCTCGCATTTTTGTTCACATATCTTGCATTCACACGAGTCACTCGGTTGGTGGAATTTTGTATTTTTGCACATTTTATGGTGATATCCATGTGTTGCTAGGCCTATGATTGCGTGCCTTTGTGGTTGGTTGCTTCCGGTCCACTCCCTGTTCACCATGGCGTCTGAGGAGTAGAACTCTTCGTCGATCTCTTTTTCCTTCTGTTTCTTTTTTTTTCTTTTTTTTTTTTCGAAAGAATGAAGATATAAGAACAGAGTTACATATATATCCATTAAAAGATTAAATCAAAGAATATAGAGAAACATGGTTTAGGCATGTAGAAAGGATGAACGTAACAAGATTATCAAAAGCAGCATTTCACTACAAGCCAAGAGGTTCAAGGAATGTACGAAGGTCAGTGAAAAGATGGAAAGAACAACTGTGAGGCGGAACAGGCATTTTGCCTAGCCCGTGAAATGAAGTAGAAGAAGAAGAAGAAGAAGAAAATTTATTGTAAATCACATTTAAGGTTATGTAGTATTTTTTTAAATATTAAAATAAGTACCTGATTAATAAAATAATAGAATTGTCCTTGGCGATAAAATTGTATTATACATGGTCAATAAAAACCCAAATCACTAAATTTAAATTTAAAAGAGTCAACTAATTTAAATAGCCATGCTATAATTTTCAAGACTGAAAATGATAGCATCGCTATTGAAACATGTTGACTCTTTTAAATTTTTATTTGGTGATTTGGGTTTTTATTGACTATATGTAATAACTACCTGATGTATCAGTCGTCTTCAATTATAATGGATTTCTTTTTAAAAAAGCTTCGTCAATTAGTTAAAACCATGTTGATCTTTCATAAAAGGTTCCATCTTCGGCATTGAGTACTTATTGATATGCCGAATATGGAACATGTTATGAAAGGCTTAGGTACATGTATTTAACTAATTGATGAAGTTTTTTTAAACAGAAATCCAATTTAATTGAGGAGGACTGATACATCAGGTGCTTATCTTAATATTTAAAAAAAAATCTCATTATTTGTCTCACAGGTGAGGAAAATAAACAAAAAAACCCTCACCCACGTTATTCAAAACAGTAAGACTGGAGGTGGCAACTTGAAGCCAACGGTTCTGGATTGAAGTATATGATTTCGTAACTGCAGTTGTAGTATTTCCCCCCACCTGGTTTGTTTTCGTTCGTTCACTCCCCTACAGCGGGTTGTTCACCTTATAACAACAGTATGTCGCTCTTCCTAATGTATGTACATTCATTATTTGTTTCTATTTATTGTTTAATGTAATATAAAATACAAATCTGAATAATATATCAATTTCTTCACATTTCATTGCACCGGTGTTTCTACATATACCTGATTCCCACCTTCTCTACTAGTGTATTAGGATTCGTACGCCGCGCCACATAAAATCACTTTCGCATTTGTATTTTTAAGTAAGTATATTGAAATCGAGAACATTTGTTACGTTTTCCCGCCGAAGAATGAGCATTCAGGGCTACAGCTCATACTGTATATAATTGTAAGATAAATGGATGCACTTCTTTTCCTTCCTCCCATATCTAGTGAAGTGAATGGTTTGTTTATATGTTGCAATAGTAATATCCAACTTTTGTAATGAAAGAAGCTGATAGTGTTTCCGGGTATTGAACGAGCAGCACAAACATCTAGCGGGGTTAATGTTAGTAAAAATAAATTGATTCTCCTATAAATGGTAATTTCGAACCCTCAGCCCTTTGATACGTGGGAATAAAAAAAAACATTGTTTTATAGTTCCATATGAGATGAAAAGCCCATTTCATTATTTTTTTCCCCGTAATAGCTACTTCTAGTTCTTTACCATGTGCATTATTTTCGTAATAACGTGGTTTTATATAAAGGCTTTTATAGTTTCAGCAATTGATTTCCATTACAGATTGGAAAGGTTTCTTTCTCTATGAGGTCATAACGTTTATTTCCTTCAACCTGGCTCTAACTTCAGAATATTTTTTTTCCCTTAAAAATTCCATCTGAAGTGATTTTAATAGGTCATGCCATCATTATCATCACTCGAGAGAAATTGGAACGTGAAGGTAAGTGAGAGAACAATGTTTTTTGTCTTAAATTCGACATTTACTTTAAGTTAGTATATACATACGTAGTGTCCACAGAAACACTTCCCGGGTATAAACAGGTATAGCATCGCTGTCAGTTGTTGGATTTACATGAATTTGGTGTCATTAGAAAGAGAAACTCAAACAGTTTAGTACCGACCTCAAAGACACTCAATGTGTAGAACGTAGAATCTTCCAAACAGTGGATTTAGGAATTTTTAATTCTTGGCTAGTCTTTCGCACAGATGTTCGAGGTCTATGTGCAAATGCCTCCCGCACAGTTTCCACGATTTCCACATTGACAGGCCATTTCCCTGAATGGGTTTTCCTCTTATCTCATACGTTATCCATCCTCAACAAACTATATATACCGTTTCAGAATCGTTTTGTTATAAGGTGCCTCATGCTGGAAATTCCGTCTGAAAGCACGTTGAACACTTACTATACTTCGTGTGCTATGGTATTCCAATACACACCAACTACGTTCTCTATGTTCCTGTGGGTTTACCGTAACACCGTTAATTCACAATTGTAACGTTCAGACCATTTAATACCAACAACAATGGCAAACGAAATCCAAACAGTGTCTGTTTACAACTTTTTTTTTTCTGCTTGTCCTGTCATTTTTTGCGGGTTAACAATAACAATTGCACAACTCCTGAAATGTTTGGGTTTCTCTTTCTAATGACATCAGTTCAAAGTAAATCCAACAACTGACAGCGACGCTATAACTGTTTATAACCGGGAAATGTTTCTGTGAACACCCTGTAACTCGGTTGGAACGCAACGGGAAGCTACCACACCTATAATTCCCTAGTAAAGCTGTAAAGCATAGCATGATAATGCTATAATTGCAGGGAAAATCCTACCCTAGAGCAAAACACTATTGAATAGAATAGAATAACTAACTCCATGGTGCGACAGGCCTAGGAGACCTTCATCTACCAGTCGGCTTTTGGTCTCACAACCACATGTGTTAATCACAGAGATAGATGATCATCCAGCCAGTGTAGGGGTGACATGTAGTCAGCATATCTGGTCTCCCAGCCGTTATAGCTGATTTTCTCCACCGGGAGCCGCTACTTACTATAGGTACCCAAATACATCACGATGCTGGGTGGACACCGGTCCCATATTGGCCGAAAATTCATAAGAAAATTTCTTCCCCCACGGAGACTGGAACCAACGCAAGTCCAGTAGCTCTGCGCCAAGACATCTTGCCTTATCCACTCGGCTACGGGGCGGGACTTTATATTTAATTACGTTATCTTATTTCAGCCATATACGACATGGGGCAATATGATTTATTTCTCTTCAGAAGGAAGCCATACTAAATTTTTTTACGAACTTAAAAATATATCAATCCCATACAGATTTGGCCTCGTAAACTTCGGAACCAGAAGTGATCATGGTAACCATCATTCTACCGGAACTTACACTTATAAATTGAGATTAAGATGTAATTTCAAAATTTCATAATTCTCTTGATAAAACGAATTCGATAAAATGGCAGACAGTTTCATATCGTATGATGAAATATCTTCCAAAAGCTGCTAAACGACAGAAAATGACATTACTTAAACAAAATAGACATTGAAACGTTATTTCTCTCCATTATAATAATAAAATCTATTTTTTATTGACAGACTATTTTCAACGAGTTATTGACAATCAAGATAATGCATATCCATATTTTTTAGTTAAGCCATTCTGAATTGTTATATGAGTCACCAATAATGAAGCCATAATAAGTAAATGTTATGGTTATAAGTAATTGATTAGAACCATATGGAATATATTACTTTCAGATGTACGGTAGAGTTAAGGTACTAGGATTAAAATAAGGAAAAATATTACAAGAACCCATAGTTACAATTAATGTAAAATAGTACCTCAAATAAAAAAATTAACATGACCTTCATGATGTTGTAGGTTGTTTAAAACTAATGAGAAACATTTTTGGTGCTAAATATCTTGCAAATACAGTTTCCTCGTATAATTCGATATTTAAAGAGAAAATATCTACTGACATAGATTATGCTGGTCGACAAGGTTTTCGTCACAAGAAATGTGATTAGTGAATCTAGTGCATCTTTCATACTGAATTCATATATGTAGTCAGAATAATTCCATCAGGCACAGCGTTTTTTGTGACAGCTACTTTTTTTAAATTCATGTTAGCATTCTCTTTGACCTGTCATGGGAACCTTTACCTTATATGTAGCGATTTTATTCAAGCTGTATTTAAGGGTTGTCTCTGATGAGCATGGCGAGCGTTTTCATCAGCAAATTTCCACAATGGAAAAGAGGTACCAAGGCAAGTGGAGTTCTAATATGCTGGCTGACTACTGTTGGACCAAGAAGAGAGATGTTCCAGATGCAAAATATGCCCGAAAATCACTATCTACCACTTTCTAGGTAAGTCAGAATGTGTTAGAGTTAGATGGATTTTATTAAAAATTATAAAAAATGTAAACGAATATGACAGTAACCTCTTGTCTGATACGAAAAAAACTGAAATTAAATTTAAATTCACGATGAAAAATACTTCTAAAATCACATACTTTTATTCTTGTGAAAAAAAAATTAGTAGACCAGTGTTATTCTCTACGTATTTCTAATGCTGTTGTAATTTTGTAACTAGCTCTATTTCACTACCAATACGATATATTTTTAATTACCATTAGAATTATTTTGTATGTGCTCGTATAATCTGGATAGTTTTATGGGGAAGTTAGTGTTACACATAACTGTAATTTATGTTATATATTTTATGACTTTAAACCCATCCTTCCTAAAGTTACCTATTTATTCTGATTTTTAAATTATATTTAATCACATTCGATTTCCTTAAAGTATTCCACTGAACAATCTAATAATATACTTATTTTTTTAAATCTATGATTATATTCTTTATGATTTTAACAAATGCAATTGCGCTCCTGAAAAGAAATTGCAATAATCCGTTTCGTATTTCAAAACGTTTTCCTCCAAACATTCTCAGAATTTGTGCAATATAATTCTTGGGTACCGCATGTAGGTTTAACAACTTCAAGTCCAGGAGTAAGGGTTACGTGGGCTTACCCTGAGAGAGCCGCCGCCGGTATTCTAACATAAATACTCCGCACTGACTCAGATAAGATAAAGTACAAACGAGTTCAATACAGTATCATTCAAAGTGTGTATTCTGTGGTACAAATGTATTGGTAACGTACTAAAATGCATTGTACCCCACTGATCAGATGTCATGCCGTTTATGCATTACTAAAGGATCGAGAACTGTACACAAAGAAAGACGCAATCGCACGGTATCTAGAAGCACGGGCATTTACTTGTGGAATAACATATATATATCACTGGCAAAAAAACATGCACTTAAGACATACCTCTGGGCTGCCGAAACTTGCGTTTAAGAACGTACCTCAGGATGTTGAATGCCACTTACCTGAAAAAAATAAAAGGTTTAATTAGTACTTTAATAATATCAATTAATGATGTGGCAAATAAATTGCTACTTTATCAAGATAATCATTTTATTTTAATAACATATATGTCATCAGAGAGAGATGGACAGACAGGTGAATGGAGAAGACTGCACAACAATGAACTACATGTTCTTTATAATAATAATAATAATAATAATAATAATAATAATAATAATAATAATAATAATAATAATAATAATAATAATAATAATAATAGCTTTATTTTACCTGGCAGAGTTAAGGCCTTAAAGCCTTGTCTACCACTCAACCAGGTTTAAAAAAATACAAACAAAAAAAATAGTCTTAAATCTAAATTACAATATATATATATATATATATATATAATATATATATATATATAAACGATTACAAGTTATGAATACAATACAATTAATATTTATAATGTATTTTGATTTACTCTAAATTTAACGAATTAAATATATAATATGTACAATATATATAAAAAAACGAGGAAAAGATTAATGACATAGTATAAAATTATATAAATAGAGAAAAATTAATTATTAGACAACAGGTAACTGTATAAGCGTGACTTAAAGGTTCCAAGTGTGCGGCAACCCCTGATATCTTGAGGAAGGAGATTCCAGGAGCGGGCAGAGGCTACTGTGAAGGAAGTAGAATAGGAGGAAGTGCTATGAAGAGGAATTGTTAGCAGACTGCTATCTTGTGATCTAGTGTCAATATTGTGGTGAGAGGATAACTTCTCAAATCTGGACGCCAGGTAAGTAGGGATGTAGGAATTCAGAAGCTTGAAAAGTAGTGAAAGGGAGTGCAATTTACGTCTGTCAGTAAGACGGAGCCAAGAGAGGTTATTATATAGGAAGCCAGATATAATAAGAACAGTTAAATCTCGTAGGCTGCGATGGGCAGGGCATGTGGCACGTATGGTAAATGAAAGACGTGCATGGAAGCTTCTTCTAGGAAAACCAGAGGGAAAACGCCCAGTTGGTAGACCAAGAATGAGGTGAGAGAATAACATTAACTGTGATTTAAAGGAAGTAGATTATACAGGGAATGATTGGAAGCATTAGCTCAGGATAGGGATGTATGGATAGCTTATGTCCACGCGGCCATGAACCTATGGTTTCGATATTGCCAGTAAGTAAGTAACATAAATGTCTTTATAAAGAACTTCTTTGACTAAAACTATTCGATGATTCTGCTGAATAACTTATAAGGGAATGGGCATCATAACAGATATTACGATTTTAGAAGATTATAATATAGAGAATGGCCGAAATATTAATAGGTTTTTCTGATATTCGTATAATGGATAACGAAAAATCAACCAATTTTACTGAGGTATGCGTTTACTAAGTTCTGGCTGTGGACGTAGGAATTTTTCAAAACAGTAGTATGAAAATAATTGTGGAATAGAACCCGGTTACAAAAAAAGTGTATTATAAATGGTTTGTATAATCAATGTATAATTGAATGATGTAGGAAAAGAAATAAGATGAATTAGCAGCGAGGTATATTATAATTCAAGGGTTTTCTTCATCTTAATTCCTCGTTCTAATACCATGCTCCTATATGACATTAAAATCATCTATTTAACTTAAAAATTGATTCAGTGCTCATTTACTTTCCTTATTTATGTTTGTGCTAATATATAAACATGGAATATAATAGATCATAATCAGCAGCCGTACAGGTTATAGTTCTGGAATGACTATTAATGAACATCCTCTTCCCCCTCTAAGAATTGATAATGTAGTATTCTTCTAGGGAATTTTGTTCTGGACGTACCCTTTACTTGCTAATACCAGATATCATGACATTGACGCATGCATTCCAGTACAGAACTTATTTTTGGTACCATCATTTTTATGGTCCTCCTTAGTACAACCTGTTTTCGGCACAAATCTCATCACATTCTATTTAATCACATTTCTATAGAGTCTTTGGTTAATTTTCACAGCATAGGAATGACCGTAATAAGGTATTATACAGACGAGTCAGGTACTTGCTGAACTAAAGGCGATTTCATGATAAAATTAATATGCAATTTAAAGTACAAGAAAACACATTATTATTTATAAATTAAACAATTAACCTGAACAAAAACACTCCGATAATTTTAATGTGAACACGTACAGATGTATAATATTGTGTGTTGATTGTTCTTAAAATATGGGCAGCAGAGTCAGCCAAATATAAGCTATCCCTTTGCGAGTATATTCAGGCACTATCTTCACTGCTGTATTATGAAATTATTGATACGTATTTTCACTCATCCTGGGATGCTCTCCACTATGTTGTATGACCAGAAACGTACGAGATCCAGATGTGATACAGAGTTTAAAATATTCTCCCGACAGGTAATTGGTATAATTATAAAGAATATTTATCTCACAGACCGATAATTTTGCATCTTCCTGTTGATAACATTGCCTCGTTCTGTTCGTAATGAGAGATATCTCCGCAAATTAACTTCTTTGAGAAGGATATCGATTCAACAATGCACGATCGATAAGGTACAGCAATAAATGCCAATAGAAAACACCTTCAAAAATTACTAAACGAAAAGAAGGTTAGTTCTGTTGCTCTGAAACAAAATATTAATTGTTGTATAATGATTCTGCATTATTATAAATAGTTATTTCTCATACAATCATCTGTTATTGATTTTTCCCATGTCCAAAGAGATTTAACAGTAAAGATAATCTAATTATAACTATCCAGCCGGCTTACAGAAGTAAGATCAGAATACATAACCTCACATTTGGTAAATATTAAATATTACAATTATTTTTAGTTTCTGATATTGTATTATTCCCTAAATAGTCACTCCAAATCCAACGCGAGGTTGAGTTTTTCATTAGACAAAATCACTCGCGACGTTGTCGTTCGTGATTTGTTTTCATAAAACACAACCTCTTGTTAGATTACTGTTGATAATTATGATAAAAGCATGAGCTGTTACAATAACATTATAAATTTGATCATAACGGATCCGTGTCTCTGTAAGCACCGGGATGCGGGATATTTAAAAGTACTTACAAAGGGGAGGTTAAAATAAGAAAAGACACACGTAACGATTTTAATAAGGCCAACAACGGAAGCAGTTATATAAACAAGATGAGTTTAGAAGTCATTAGAGAGAATAATTTTACAATATCAGACATGTAATATGATTTCTAAGACTACAAATATTGATAGAGCTGGAAACGGACAGCTGTGAAAACAAAATGGTATAACTACCCTACTAGCTATGATTCTATCGTATCTAGTCAATATTTGCTTAACTCAAATACAACAACCAATTTGCACAATTGACAGCCTCAATCATGTAAGATCAATACATTTAATGAGAGTAAAAACAAACTAATGTACAATCCTCTAAATTGTAATTCACTACAACTTCCTTTCGCATGGTAGCCAATTAATGATTGTTTATTCAATTTTCTTCCCTTCCCCAAATTTCACTCTAAAGCGGATGATAACGCAACATGTTATGATATTATAATGATATTGTGAAAAGAAAAATTAATGTCTGAACCAGGAATCGAACCGTAGACCTCTACTTCTCCAGACTAGTGTGCAGCCCACTACACCATTCTAGACTTGGCACAAACATTAACAATTCTTTCCACATATACAAATCTATAATTCTCGTTTCGTCCGCTGCCAGGTAGGTGTCACTACCATCGACAACGGCCGGCTTCATTTAGAAGTATCTATATTTAAGAATTTTACACCACCACTTTTATAAGCAGTAAACGATGTTATTTAACATTTTCTAATACTGTTATTTTAACACAGTTCCAATAATGGATCATATTATAATGATATTGTGAAAAGAATGTGTGGAAAGAATTGTTAATGTTTGTGCCAAGTGGGCTGCACACTAGACTGGAGGACTAGAGGTCTACGGTCCACGGTTCGATTCCTGGTTCAGACAATTTTTTTTTTCACAATATCATTGTAATATTATAATATGATCCATTATTGGAACTGTGTTAAAATAACAGTATTGCTCAACATGTATTAACAATATTCATTGTATCCTATTAGCAATGTATCATCATCATCATCATCAACATCATCATTCTGTGGCTCCATTTAGGAGCATAGGGCATCAGTAAGAGCTTTCCTCCTAACACGATTACTGGCAATAGATTTCATTTCATTCCAAGATTTTCTTATCAGAGACGGTTATCCAATTATTTCATGGACGCCCACATTTCTGGCTCACTGAGGGTTCCAATCGAGGGCATGTCTTTCTATAGAGTCAGGTTTTTCCTAAGAGTGTGACTTAACCAGCACCTAACAAAGCCCATCGAAAGTATTTTTTAATCATCATCATCATTCGGTATCATGTCAGCTACCGCCGCCTTCCGGAAACCAAACGCCATTCCTCTCTGTCCATCCATTGATCTTCCTCCAATCTTCTGATATTCATAGCTACTTGTACCCCTTCTATCCAAGTTTTCTTCGGTCTTCCTCTCTTCCGCCTTTCCATTGGGATCCATTCCATAACAATTTTAGGCAATCTTTGCTCTGGCATTCTTGACAAAGTTATTTTTTTGTTGTGTACTTATCATTGTCATTTTTAATTTTTTAATGCTAACATTAAAATTACTATTTAATTTATGTTGACAAATTATTTCTTTGTTTGCATTCATATATATGTGTTATACATGAAAATATAGCTGATTTGACTTATTTAAATATATGCAAGGCACCGTTATTAAAAACAATGTTGTTTAATATTTCCCGGTAAGATATATGATCAGAGTGAAATTAAACTCAGAAATACGTACGTTGTGAGTTATTGTGCCCTATTAAATTCATTATTTACATATTTGAAAAAACTCATTCTAAAATTACCAAAATTGAATGTGGAATTTCAACAGGCTCTCATCAAATGGTCCCCCAGTTCAGCTAATTTGACATCGTAACGTTTTCTTGTGGGGTTACATTAATTTCCGAAAAAAAAAGTTTTATACTTGTCGAAATTTTTCACATTCAAAAGTTCCAAAATAATGAGTCTAATTTACTGAATTTATAATTTAATTGACCCAATATAGTGTCAAAAATTTGCTGTGAAGAAGATAATCACAGCGGCAGTAGCATAAATTAACAGGAACATGCTCCGGTGTGTGTGTGAAGAGATGAATTAATGTCCCGATGCGTGGCACGTGACGCGAGGAGCACATATAGAACATCTATAGCCAAATGGAATCTTAGTGAGTTCTACTTTCTATTGTTTCTGTTTCATCATTTTCTCATAACATGGAGAGAAATTATAAATACAACAGGGGAAATTATTTTTAGTAACCCTGTATATACATTCGGAATTTTGAATTTATCTTCTGATTTTAAATTAGAAGAATATCGATATCTCTCTCCTGAATGTTTAGCTTATCTTTTAAATCTAAATTTATATTTGCTCTAAACTCGACTTCATTATTATCCAGTGTAAGATATATACATTAATTGGTGTTTCCCGTATAATGTATCATATTTATATTATTATTATTATTATTATCGTATCATTATTGTTATTACCCTATAAAATGTTGTTTGTACATGACATTTACATTGCTACATTTATTGTATCTTTAACTGTTTATAATTAGTAGAGTGTATATCTATATTTGTCGAATATTTATTTGTATTTGTGCTGGTTGAGTGGAAGAGAGGGCCTTATGGCCTTAACTCTGCCAGAATAAATAAAGTATTATTATTATTATTATTATTATTATTATTATTATTATTATTATTATTATTATTATTAATATCGTGTTTTAGGACATTTAAGTGTAACCGCTTGTCTCTTTCTATTGTGTATTTGTAATGTGTTTTAAGCAAGACGAAAATTATATTGATAATGATTACCAGATGATGTTAAGAGACTATTTCGGCCTTAAAGTTTCCACACACATTTTTATAAGTGAGAAAAAATTCAGAACAGAACCTCTTTCTGGAAACATCCGGATCGGGAATCAAATCCGGGCTCGCTGCGTCTGAAGTAATAAGTCCTAGATTTCAGCGGTGGACAGCTCTAATTGTTTTATATTCGAGAAAATCAATTTTTTTCGGTGATATTATTATAGGTTATATGATAGGTAGATATTTGAAATAAAACATGTCTTTCGTTTCAGTGAATTAACTTCGTATACATATAGGCCTACATTATACATGTATGTTTTCATTTTCTATAGGCCCTATGCTTATTTTAAAGGAACCAGATTGTCTCTTATATATATAACTTTTCTGACTATATATTTTATCTTATATATACTTTTTTCTCTTATATATATATATATATATATATATATATATATATATATATAGAACGGTTTTTTGACTATATATTTTCAAAAATAAATCAATATATATAACGTTTCCTGACTATATATTTTCTCTTATATATATATATATATAGGCCTATATATATATATATGTTATAATTAAATATTTAACATTGAGCAATGCAAGCTTAATATGGTATGATAAGAAAAATAAATATCCATTACAGTAATGGATATCACACTGAGGTACAGACTCAGAGATCCGGGTTCGAATCCCGTCCAGGCATTTATTTTTCTTATCATACCATATATATATATATATATATATATATATAGGCCTATAAAATTTTTTCTGATTATATAGTTTCAAAAATAAAGCAATAAGAATATTTAGGTTAAGTTTCTAGATAATGCTGGCATTATAACTGCTTATAGTTGTGTCACTATCTACAATTTAGTTCATAAAAAGTTTTAAACTCTAGTTCAAAGAACTTGTGAGGAAAGTCGTTAGAAGCACAATTACCAACACAAGGGAGTCCTCAAAAAAACTCTATACTACTTAATGCATTCTTATTGTCTCTTGTTCTGGTAATTGCTGTGTTTAAAATTCAACAGACGACTTTTCCCATAGGCCTTCTCTAAATAAATTTGAGAAAGTTATGCAGATTTTTACTATAGCCATTAGGGAACTTAAATATGGACTTCTTTCTAAATTACTCTGAATATTTATGGAAGGAATAAAAAGTAAATATCTGTTTTATTCGGTTATTTACAGTTACTTTTAATGTTAATGGTCTTATGGTGATAGTAATTATAGCAATCTAAACTTCAATGTGAAATGTTTGTCATATCTGATCTTAAAATCTTGAAATCACATACTGGGATGATTCTTTGACGATCTCTCTGCAGAACAATCTATCCAGGCACCAACATACATTTGTGAGACTAAATTTTATGATTAGTTGAAAATAAACACTAGTTCAAATAGATAGAGAAATTACTGAGAAATAATAAATGCGAATGAGCCTTTACTTAAATAAATAATAGTTTAAAAAACTAAAACAACACGCTTTGTTAGAAAACCGAACTAAAAAATGAAAAATAATTTTAATTTCCAACACGCTTGGGATAAAATTAAAGAGGTCAACAAAAAATCATCTCCAACACATCTAGAATAAAACTATAGTTATCTTCAAAAAAAAAATTACCATCAAAAGCGTGGGGTGCTCTTTATTAATTAATGTATTTGACTATTTAACTCATGCCCCAAATGGGAGTCAATGACCAATCACGTTTCAATGTATTTTGTTTTACAACCAATGACAGTCGTGTTTCATCTCTCTCTTTATCGATTTCTCTTTACCAGCTCCTGCTTTTGTGATAAAGAAAGCTCCTCCTTTTTCATATTCTGAATAGGTCAGAGCGTTATTTTTCTCCAACAAATACATTGAATATAACAAATAATAAACAGATTCCGTGATTTTGTTGAGTTGTTTATTCAAAATATAAATTAATAACCCATAATATTGATTATAATATACAGTTTGATGTTTCATCATTTCTCCACTAGGGTACATTCTTACAATATTGCGATCCTATTTGGCAATAAATAATATGATCGAGTTGCAGTGAATATACATAACCTCACATTTCTGATTTGTTTTCAAATATCGCCGTTTACATTAAATATATAAATATTTTAAAATACCGGTAACTATATTTATATAATGACTTTTGAGTAAACATAATAATTTTATTTGTTAAATAGTCCTAACAAATGCCACTCTTGATTGCCAAATCCTCTAGATAAATTGGATATCACTCGTGGCATTACTTATGGTTATGATAATAAACAGATATTGGTAAAAGTAAAGTCTGTAAGAAGAAAACGTAAAAAACATAAAAAGTACCCCACGCTTTTGATGGCAATTTTTTTTGTAGATAACTCTAGTTTTATTCTAGTTGTATTGGAGATGATTTTTTTTGTTGACCACTTTAATTTTATCCCAAGCGTATTGGAAATTAAAATTATTTTTCATTTTTTAGTTCGGTTTTCTAATAAAGCGTGTTGTTTTAGTTTTTTAAAACTATTATTTAGTTTTTATTTTTTAGTTTGGTTTTCTAATAAACCGTGTTGTTTTAGTTATTTTTAAACTATTATTCATTTTTTAATTTTTAGTTTAATTGATTGTCAAAAACCGGAATCCTATGAAAATTTAATTGCTTACGATATTTTTAGTTCTAAAAAAGTCCTCCGGGCCGGATTTGAACCAGCGACCTATGGATTACTGAAATTATATACCACTACAGTCCACCGCTCTACCAACTGAGCTACCAGAGGATATAATATTAATTTCTTACAACGATGGACTAAAAGTCGATAGGTTCGCAAACTACTACCGGTCTTCATTTTTTTGGTGTCCTGATGATCCTGGCCAGGATCTTAGAAAACAATTAAATTATTGTATTGCCATTGGTCCTTTACAAGTATACAAAGTTCAAGTCTATCCACTGTTTTTAAGTGGGTGAAAATCGTGTTGAAAGATTCCATTACATAGATAGACAGATACAGGTCAAGCTAATATAAAGCGTGAAAAATGGGAATGAAATAAAATGTTATCGATGTACTTATTCCTGTTTAGCCAAAGGTAACATGCACTTATTTGGTGACAAAATATTGCATATCTCTTAACACAATTAGCATCAAGCTGACGAACTAATCGTCCTAGTGTTATTACATTATTTTTATTTAACGACACTTTTTAATAGTTAGGGTAATTAGCGTCGCTATACTAATATGGGAATGAAATGGCCGAAAAAACTAAACTCAATGGCCTTTTTTCAGACTTCAGTTTCATTTATGTGTCGTAAATCTACACTTGGGATCCATGGTTTTTAGTTTCCTTTTAAAAATATCCATACTCAGGATTTTAGGACCAAAAATATTATAGATCCCGGCCGGGTTTTAACGTCGGAATCTTCGAACCAGAGGCGAGCATAGTAACCATTAAATCGCCAAGACCGACGGCGCTAGATAGGCTTCTAGAAAATTCTACTGATAATTATTAAAAAGTGAATTATTAATTATTATTTTTAAAAGTCAATAAAAACCAATTAGATGTTAAATTCTGTTTTTAACTTTATCTTTACTTTCTATAATATATAATCACTAAATTCTCATTCCATAACAGATCATGTATTAGGGCGATTATCTGTAAAGACGTTTTCTGCCTGTACATAGTTGTCTAGTCATATTCTTCCTTTAAAAAAATCCTACTTAGGACAAAAAAACAGTTTAATGATAAGTATTAAAAGGCCAGCTACTTTTGCAGATATTAGCATTTATCTGGAAAATGGATGCAGGGGACTGTTGCAAATACATCAAAACCACATAATATATAATTACGATAATTTATTTTTATTGCAACATAGGATCGACATTCTTACAATTGTATTGCTTCAGTTTCCAGCAAAAATCAAGTATCTTTAGGTATCAAATGCCTATACTTTGGATCATCCCTCCAGAGACCTCTTTTGTAAATATTCGTTTATCTTCAATACGTTTTAGCCTCGAATAATTTTCTTTGAGCTTTTATTAAGGACGTCACTAAATAATACCTTCTTGGGCATTTCTTCTCTACCATCAGGTTTAGTTAACATCTTGTGCATTTTAGTATTTGGTGTATCTTCAATATTCTTTCTTGTTTTGTCTTCAAAGCTATTCAATCCATTCCTGCACCTCTCAAGATTTTTCTGCAATACTACAATCCTTTCATTTTTCTCTTTGTTTTTTTTTTCTCGCTTTGCTTTTTGGCCTTTCTTCTTCGCTGTACATTTGTACTCGTGGCTGTGGAACTTGCAGCTGGATGATGCTGTATTGTAACTGGTGTAATGTATCCTGAAGCTGGTGTGAGGCGTTCAGAATCTGAGGACCGTGTGTTTTCAAGTGTAAAGTTGTAGGTAGCACAGTTTAGTTGCTTTTTTGTTTCAATAAACAGCTAACTAACTCTAACTAACTCACTGGCACTATCGAACCCGTAAGTTCATGGCCTCGCGGACATAAGCTCTCCTGAGCCAATGTTTTCCAATCATCCCCTGTATAATTTCAATAAACAGCAGAGTACTTTTCTTTTTTCCAATTCTTGAGGGCAGCTCAGTGCTCACGTGGTGTCATATCTTTGGCAAGTGTTCTCTGAGTTTTTTTCTTATATTTAACATTCCCTTTTCTTTCATATCTTCCCTCTATTGAGGGCCATTTTTTTTAAGTTGGTACCTTAGACGTTCCGCATCTCTCTTTTTTCTAATAATTCCCCTCTGGATAAATTTTGATTTTTTGGAGGCATGTTTACACATAACCACAACTAGCCTGCTACAAAGTTTTACGACTATTAGGGTATCAATAACTAAACTAACTTCAAAAGAGAGACGGTTGTCAAATCTACACAGTCCCCTGAAATGAAAGTCTTTTCCACAGGGTCCTGTTGCCAGGAGACTGTGCATTTTGATTAAATCGTGAAATATGAAACAAACTAAAATAATATACGTTGGCTGTAACAAAAATAGTGGCAACACTGCTGTAGAAGCGAAACCAGACGGAGTTAATTGTTGTAACTTCTGTTACATGTTGATATATGTCTGACCTATTTTACAGTAATGTACTTGTCCGTACGTTTCAAAGCGCATGTGCTTTGGAGAGAGAAAATTAGTCTCCTCTGAGTTGCCGCTCTAAGGTGTTGTGTTTCGCCATGTTTACAAAGCAGGAACAGTGATCTTGGTTGAAAATTCAATGTGCCATGGCCATACAACACGACAATATCATGAAGATCTTGTGGAAGCATATGGGAAGATGGAATTACCATATAGGACTGCTCGGACGCACACGGCACACTCTGTAGCTGATCTGTACCATCGCTGGGAGAGGGAAATGCTTTTCCATCCACCACATTCACTTGAATTAAGCCCCTGTGATTATGGTTTAATACCTAAGTCGAAGGAACCACAGCGTGACATTCGATTCCAGACTGTTCCCGAGATTCTGCTGGCATTAAGGCGGTCAGTCAGAAACATCAACGGAACAGGAGCTGCTACAGGGATACTACGACTTTCACATCGCTGTTAACGAATTGTAGAAAATGCTGGGTAATAGATTGAAGGATTGTAGACGTTTTAACAGGTCTGTCACTTGTATATTAGTAATAAATAAATAGTTGCCACTAATAAATTTACAACCTAAGTATTTAATTTTGTTAGTTTTGGAAAAAAATATGTACGTACACAAATCATTATAAAATGATATAGAATATATTAAATTGCACAAACAAACTACACATAAAATAATTACCAGAGGACTGTGTGTCGTAGTAGCCCAGACACGTGCTCCCACTACAAATAATGCACTGAAACTAAATAAAATGGCGGTACAGTGCCTCTAGCGTTACTGACACGAACTTTAGACTTGATGCGTTCCTTTATCGCAGGACAACTTGAAAAGGCACAGTGAAAATGTTTATTTTTTGTATTGAATTCTTGGCAGGGTACTGTGCTTAAAAGCAAGGACAAAATCTGATCTAATTAATAAAATTAAACTAATCAATTTTAGGTGTTATTTATTTCGAAAGAATGTAAGTCAGTTAATTGTAATTTTAAACATTACGCACTAAATTCTACATTGTAAATACATATCTTAAAATAAAATCTCGGACTGGTGATTCAGGAAATGGGACAGCACAGGGCCTGTTTTTATATTGGTTTGGATTTTTGATAAACTATAATTTATATCGTTGTAACTACAACTGCACTAAAAATGAATATTCTTATGACTGCTTTCTGTGATATTTTAATGTATAATGCAGTAATACATTTCGGAAAAGGTGGTTTGCACAGCCATTTATATGTTTACAAAAAATTGCCCATTAACATTCTACTGGTTTCATATTTTGTATTTTATCTCTATTACTTCAGTTCTTAAATTATATATGTATGATTTTTGAGTTAGAAATTTAAGTAAAACCGGCACAGAAATTTAATAACAGTACAGAGGTAGACAATAAAGTGTTTAAGTTTATAACGTTTCATGTTTGAAAATAACTTAGAATCAAATTAACAATCTCTAAATTAATTTGGTCATGCAGTTACATGTTATTCTATGGAGCAGGAAATGATAATCAGCAATTAGGAATACGATTTTTTATTCACAGGAAAAGAGGGCCAGCAGTTTAAAAATGTTAAGTTTATTAATGATAAGCTTTCTTATATAGTTTTAAAAGGTCATTGATGTAATATAGATTGTTGTAATGTATGCGTCTCTTTGGAACGACAAAGTCGACAATATTAGGATAATCTAAAGTTGAAACATGTTGTCTTATACCCTTGAGTTCCTCTCCCAGCCGGGCCGACAGACGACATGCACGCTCTGAGCTGTTTATTCATAATTGCATTAAGGGAAGAAAATAAACTCAACATACTCGAAAATACGAATAATTATAAAACGATATACCCCATAAGAGAGTGTAAATAGAAAAGCGCTTCACAATGAGGAACTTCATATATATATATATCATCATCATCCGGCACCATGGCAGCAGCCGCCGTCTTCCGGAAACCAAACGCCATTCCTCTCTGTCCATCCATTGATCTTCCTCCATTCCTCTGATATTCATAGCTGCTTGTACCCCTTCTATCCAAGTTTTCTTCGGTCTTCCTCTCTTCCTCCATTCCATTGGGATCCATTCCATAACAATTTTAGGCAATCTTCGTTCTGGCATTCTTTTAGCATGGCCATACCACTGTAATCTTTTCTTTTCTATAATGTCTATGATGTCCGACTCCTCTTCTACACCCTTAATTTCCCGTATTTCTTTTTTTCGTATTCTATCCATTCCAGATTTTCCAGCTGATCTTCTTAAAACATCCATTTCTGTACTTAAAATTCTTTTCATTTCCCTGGCAGGAATTTGCCAGACTTCAGCACCATATGTTAAAATGCTCTGAATTATGGTTTGATATATTTGTAATTTTCTATTTTTTGTAATATTTTTGTTCCACCAAACAGAGTTTAAAGCATTTATTGCTTGTTTTGTTTGTGCGATTCTATTTTTAATCTCCACTGTGTTATCGACTGAATGGTCTAATTTTGTTCCTAAATAAGTGCATTCAGTACTAGGTTTTAGTTCTTGTCCATTGTTGAAATTTATTTTTTCCATTTGTTCTCCTATACACAGGTATTTAGTTTTCTCAATGTTTATATAAAGTCCCCATCTTTCATATTCTTCTTTTAGTTTTTTCTAGCCATATATTCTGTCATCGTGGTCTTGTGTTATTAATACCTGGTCATCTGCAAATTTTAGTGAATATACATGTGTATTTTGGATGGGTATGTCAACTTTTTGACATTTTTTCCTCCAGTCTCTTAGTACTCTTTCGAGATAAATTTTAAATAGAGTTCGAGATAAACTGCAACCTTGCCTTTAACCTTTTGTAATAGTAAATCCATTTGTTATATATATAAATGGCTCGAGCAATCCTATGTTATGGGAGTGAAGCATGGACTATAAGGACGAGAGATGAAAGCAGACTAACAGCTTGTGAGATGAAATTTATACGCCGAACAGCTGGCTACACCAAATGGGATCGAAAGAAAAATGTAGAAATCCTTCAAGAACTTAATGTGTCACCAATACATGGACTACATCTCCATATATCAGCTAAACTGGAAGGAACATGTCTCAAGAATGGCTAGATCCAGGATCCCCAAGGCAATAATGAACTACTGTCCAAATGGGAAACGGTCACTTGGTCGACCTATGAAAAGATGGCACGAAAACCGGTTTCTCAGGCCTTAACAGTTCTTCTAGGACTAATACCTGGCAGGATGATGATGATGATGATATACATATATATATATCCATCCATAGTAATTCTGCCCGAAGGCAGGTCCTTCACTGCAATCATAGCATTTTCATGCTATGCTTGCAGCTTTACTAGGGAATTGTGTAGATGTGGTAGCTTCCCGTTGCTTTCCACACCGGTGAAGGATGATGATGATAATGGTAAGGATGATAATGATAAGGATGATGGCCATATGATTTCGGGGACCGTTTGGGCCTTAAAGTTTTCCTGACATTTGTCTTACAGGTGAGGAAAAACCCCGATAAAAACCTCACCCAGAAAAACTGCCCCGACCGGGGATCGAACCCGGGCCCGCTGCGTGACAAGGCAGCACGCTACCTCGAGACCACAGCGGTGGACTATATATATATATATATATCAGTGACGAGCATTGAATATTTTAAATTTTTTAAGGGTGAGCAATTTGGAACTATTGTCAGATTTTGACAACTTTTTTTTCACTGAAATATCCAAGTTTCGTTTTCAATGTCATGGAAAGGAGATGTGCTTCTTTTGGATTTTGGCACTTAGTCTATTTTAAATTTAATTCCACAATTAATCACAACAATATAAAAATTATTATCTCTAACTATTTCAGTACTTTATATGTAATGACTAATGAAGCTTGATCCTTCTTTCCTTCTTGGCAAAATCTAAAATTACAGTATCATAGAACGCAGAATCATACTTCAATTGTTTCAGAATTCCTTCTTCAATGAATAGTACTGCTAAGTTTATAAGCCTCTCTTGACCTTGAGAATTAAACACGTAGTTATTTATCATTTTTAAAGTAGAAAAAGGTTGCCCAACTGATGCACTTGTTGCAGGAATTTTCAAAGTTAGTTTACACAGTTTTACTACTTCATAATATGCTATTTGTAGATCATTTGATCTATGAACTCAGGTTCACACTAACACTCTTGTGACGCATGTCTCCTGAAATAAATTTAACTACAAGCTGTGATCTCAACGAAAAAAAAAAAAAAATCATAGCTGATGGATTGAAATACAATTTGTCGAAAATTTTCACATTTAAAAGTTCCAAAAATAACTAGTCTAATTTACTGAATCTTTAATTTAAATGACCTGATATAGTGTAAAAATGTGTATGTACATTTGTCATTTTGTTTTGGTATCAAATGTTGCATCATGTCTTGAACGTTTATCCAATGGTTCATTGGAATCTGAAGTTCGTTTAGTTTTTTTTATTTGTTCAAACTCTTCGCGTTTGTTTTATAGGATTTCTTTCAATTCCTTCACTATTTTATCCAATAACTAATATCATGAATATTTGTCTGCAGTAAATCTATTAAACTGTCAGTTAGAGGGAAAATGTTAACAAACGCATTTAATATAACATTTAATAGCGTTGTGATTGCAAATCCGTGGAAGCAATGTAGGCGAACTGATTCCAATTCTCATGTGGATCTATCTATCTTCTAAAGACAGAAATTATCTCGTCCCGAGACTCATGAACTGTTCCAACCCAAACGAGAAGCACAATTACCCCGCGTCGAAGGCCTCTTGGCAACCGTTTCTTTGCTTCTTCATCAAGAACCCATTTTCTTTTGATTGGTTTTGAAAAGGAAGCAGGCAGTCCATTCAAAATAAGTAAAAAAATTGAATTTTTAAGGATGACCGTGTATTGAAATAATACTAAATTCAATCAATTAGCGAAGCAATGAATGGAAATTGCATTTGGAAATGTGTTTTTCACATTGCAATCCATTCAACAACTGACGTGCCATGACAGCTGCTCCATCATAATTTCGTGCAATGACTTTCGTCTCACACAAGAAATCATTAAGCAGTTGAAGCATTATCATAAGTAATGCCACGAGTGATTTCCATATTATCGATAAATTCACGACTCACAAAGTGAGGAGTGAATTTATCTAGAGAATTTGGAAATCAAGAGTTGCATTTGTTAGGACTATTTAACGAATAAAATTAAGCTGTTTACTCACAAATCATTGTTTAACTATAGTTATTTTAAAATATTTATATATTTAATGTAAACGGGGGATGTTTGAAAATAAATCAGAAATGTGAGGTTATGTTCATTCACTACTGCTTGATCATATTATTTATTGCCAAATAAGAACGCAATATTGTAAGAGTGCACCCATATGGAGAAATAATTAAACACATCAAACTACGTATATCATAATCAACATTACGGGTTATTCATTGTTTTAGTAAACAACTCAGTAAAATCAAGGAATCTTTTCATTATTTGCTATATTCAATGTATTTGTTGGAGAAAAATAATGCTTTGTCCTCTTCAGAACATTAAAAAGGAGGAGCTTTCTTTATCACAAAAGCAGGAGCTGATAAAGAGAAATCGATAAAGAGCGAGGTGAAGCACGACTGTCATTGGTTGTAAAACAACATTCATTAAAACGTGATTAGTCATTGACTAGCATTTGTGGCATGAGTTAAATAGTCATAAGTAATGGCACGAGTGATTTGTTAGGACTATTTAACGAATAAAATTAAGATGTTTACTCACAAATCATTATTTAATTACAGTTATTTTAAAATATTTATATATTTAATGCAAATGGCGATGTTTGAAAACAAAAGAGAAACGATTGGTACGCTTCATTTGCTTCTTTTGTTCGATCACTGCAACCAGATCATAATATTATTTATTGCCAGAAGATCGCAATGTTGTAAGAATGCACCCTAGTTACCGTAACTAGTCATAAATTATATTATTGTAAAATCTGATTCTATGTACGGGTATTTGCTCTTTAATCGGTCAAAGACCGTTAGAAAAAATAACGTTATTGTCAAAGCACCATTCCTACTGTTTAAATATTCAGTATTCCAATTTTGTATAAGATATTTTCTTAATACAGTGGGCAGAAGGAGTAAAAGTAATAAATTCTTGAATTAATGCATTTATATTGATTTTTGCAGTTTGAAGCATATCTTGAGTGATGTTTAAGATAAGCCTGAATTAGAGATGCTACAGAAATGTGTACTATTACCAGTTGTATTCTATGGCAGCCAATATTGTCATTAAGAGTCAATTTCACCAAGAGAGGTAACTGTATTACGCCAGTTTTCCCCGTGTATAATGCATAGCTTAAACTGACGTAATACAATTACCTCTCTTGGTGAAACCGACCCTAAATAGGCAAATAAAGCGTATGATACAAATCTGTAAACGAAAGATGGAGCGTAAGATATTATAAGTTACTATAAATCAGAGGATACGCAAAGAGGATCTCAGAACGAAGACACGACAGATGCGATCACCATAGCAAAACGCTTCAAATAGTAGTAGGTTAGCCAAGAGATAAGGATTAATGGAACGAGGTGGACTACATAATTGTGCTGGACTTCAGAATCGACAGCAGACACGTAGACAGGCAGAACATTGCTTGTAGGTAGACTGATCCCTTTACACAGCGGGTTGGGAATCAACGGACGAGGCGAGCTAGAAGTAGAGACGTGTGGAAGACACTGGCACATGAGATTGAAACCGCCATTCACCGGGTACATCAATTACAATAGAAATGAACATGATGAGTAATTCGGATCAAGAATGTAAGCGAGTGAAGGGAGAAAGTGCAGATCTGTTAATGTTACAAAAAAAAATGTTAATGTAAGTTGCCAATTGTTTTTATGGAATTACATTATTAATATAAAATTACACTCATTATATTTAATCGAAGGTATATTTCTATTTCGTTCAGTTTATTTTATTTATCCGTTGACATATTTTGTGCCGTTTTATTTGCTTTAATTTGCACATTCGATCAACAGTTTATTAAAGTACGTAGAATAGTACCATCCATCATGGCGCTTTTCGCATTACTTCGGTCTGATTTCTTTTCATCAGCTAAAACTATTCCCTAGTATCAGCTCACATAAGGACTGTGGCTCAGCTGCTATGCCAGCTGGCAGGCGGCCTGAACCCTTACGGAATGTTATAGGCTAAATTATAAATTTAAATATACATTAACCTCTTGGAAAAAATAGGACAAGTACCAACCAATATTGTATAAACCTAAATGGAAAATATAAAAAATGGGGACTTTATATAAACATTGAGAAAACTAAATATCTGTGTATGGGAGAAGAAATGGAAAATATAAATTTCAACAATGGAAAACTAAAACCTAGTATTGAATGCACTTATTTATCAACAAAATTAGACCATTCAGGCGATAACACAGTGGAAATTAAAAATAGAATCGCTCAAACAAAACAAGCAATAAATACTTTAAACTATATTTGGTGGAGCAAAACTATTTAAAAAAATAGAAAATTACAAATATATCAAACCATAATTCAGAGCATTTTAACATATGGTGCTGAAATCTGGCAAATTCCTACCAGGGAAACGAAAATAATGTCTTCTTCTTCTTCCTTTCATGTGATAGACCTAGCGGTCTGTTACGGTCTCAATCCAACGTTTGAAGGGTCTGCCCAAAGATCTCTTGCCTGGTGGCTGGTAATTTAAAATCTGACGTGGTATTCTTGTTCTGCTCATTCTTCGTACGTGAGATTTCCAGTTGTTTCTGTATGTTTGTACATATTCCGTGACTGATTCTGTGTGTAATTCTTTGAGAATCTCAGAATTCCTTTTATGGTCTGTCCTTGAATAGCCTGCAATACGTCTCATAAATTTCATTTCTGCCGCAGTTAGTCTTTGTTCATCTGCACTGCGAATTGTCCAGGCCTCACTGCCGTAACATATTATGGGTAGATGCAAAAGGACGAAAATAATTTTAAGTACAGAAATGGATGTTTAAGAAAATCAGCTGGAAAATGTAGAATAGATAGAATACTAAATAAAGTAATAAGGGAAATAATGGGTGTACAAGAGGAGCCGGACATCATAGCCATTATAGAAAAGAAAAGATTACAGTGGTATGGCCATGTCAAAAGAATGCCAAAGCAAAGATTGCCTAAAATTGTTATGGAATGGATCCCAATGGAAAGGAGGAAGAGTGGAAGACCGAAGAAAACTTGGATAGAAGGGGTACAAGCAGCTATAAATATCAGAGGATAGGAAGGAAGATCAATGGATGGACAGAGAAGAATGTCGTTTGGTTTCCGGAAGACGGCGGCAGCTGCCATGATACCGGATGATGATGATGGAAAAAGTATATTATTATTAGCATGAAAATGGAATTCGCGATGGAAATGCATTGTTTGTGTTACTTATTTCACAGCTTGCATTGAATGAAATAACATAGTCTTGATGATAAATAAGCACAAAGTCCTACTTGCGTGAACTCCCCTTTTTATTACGGTTATCATATCTACTATGCTCTCATATCGAATACATTTTAACGTATCTTGGATTTCGCTGCATAACTGAGAATTGTATGAGAAAGAAACACTTTTTGTTTAGTCGGTCTCTGTTAAAAGCGCTTGTAAGTTATCTAAGAAAACATTAAGAGAAGGATAGTGGAATTGGTAGTAACATGTAAGTTCATCAGCGAACCGCATTTCTGGAGAAATCTCAGGAATTAGGCGGGGGAACATAAATACCCAACTAAATTGCGGAATTACGTCGCAGAGTTCACATCATGATGCAGGAAGGAAATTTGTCGTTAAGACAAAGTCATTTTTATTCATTACAAGCAACTGCTGACTCGAATGCAGACCCCACAACAACAAGTTTTCTTTTATATTACAGTATTTTACTACAATATACTAAGGTTTAACTACTTTTCAAATTGCATTACTTTTCCGGATTAAAACTACACACTCTCCATGAATTTTAAAATGTTATGCATTCCGGGTCATCAGGAAATGTACATTCCCGCCATTGAATACAGTATCTTTATAAATATATCTCAACCATTTTTTTGCACTCATCAAATATATATATATATATATATATATATATATATATATATATATAAAAAAGTAACTTTTAAACTGTTAGGATTGTAATTCATAATTTACCGTTCCACTTGAACAAACAGACATATAGAGATGATTATGGCATTCTCTACGACATTCAGCGGCGAGCGGACCCGGCGTCGGCACTTAAGTGTTCCCGGTGAAATGGGTCAGATAGAGTCGGCTACTAAAATTACAGCATTAAAATTATTAACTAATTTGAAGGCAGGAAAGAATAAAGAAGTCAGAGAGAGAGAGAGAGAGAGAGAGAGAGAGAGAGAGAGAGAGAGAGAGAGAGAGAGAGAGAGAAAGATAAAGTCTGAATGTATCGTGTGGCTCCAGCGGTCCCGATTACCGGGAATTACAAGCGCTGACGCCGGACCCGCTTGCCGCACTGTCTTGAAAATGCCATATACTCTTGTCTAATTGTCAGAGTTAGGTTGGATTAGGTTGCCATAAAGATAATCAGTACTGCTACAAAAACCACCATCACTACCTCTATTAGGTCAATACGAATAATATATCATAAGATGGAAAAATAGAGTAAATCTAGACACTGAATGAATTAGCCGTGGAAAGGCAATTTACATTTTATTAAGGAGGGAAAAGAAACGCTCGGCTAAAAAAAGCAATGTGGCACAAATACAATGTACCCGAATCATTATCAAATTTCTAGTGGCGGAACATCCAATAATTTTGGTGCAAACGCGTGGTCCACGCGTGTCTTCATTCTATTAAAAGAAACAGATAAATCACCGTTTCAAAGTTGACATTAAATGTTGAACATACCCGGCATGTTCTGTTTTATTACATAACAAAATCTAATTTCTTAAATGGATTCTTAGTAAAAAAAATTAACAAATTATCAAATATTTCAAATGATAAATCTGTGTGTTTCTCTGCTTATCTGTTTATTACTCGATGCCAAAGAAAATAAATCTTGCATCTGCAATATATTAGGTAAATTGTTTTATATTATTACAGTTTTATTTAAAGCTTTAGGAGAGGAGAAAAGTTTACAAGTGTTTTAGAATAAAGTGCTTATGGAAATGTTTGGGCAGAAGACAGACGAACAGACAGGTGAATGAAGAAAACTATAATTATAACAGTGAACTACACGATCTTCGTGGAAAACCAGATGTAATAAGAACAGTTAAATTCGGTATACTGCTATGGTCAGTACATGTGGGGAGAGAAAAACAGGCATGGAAAAATTATTGTAGGAAAACCTAAGTGAAAAGATCAAAATATGAAATGGGTGAATAATATTGGTCATGGTTTCAGGGAGGTGAACAATACAGGAGATTATTGGAAGATATTTGCTCAGGTTAGGGATGTATGGAGAGCTTAAGTCCGCGCGGCCATGAAGCTCCGGGTTAGACAATGCCATTGAATGAGTTAGTTACAGTCCGCAGATCAGAAGAATGCAATGCAAGTGCGGTATTAGGAAAACAGGGAAAAAAAAAGGGTCACAATATCAAACACGCCCACTGATGCAGGAATAGTCATATGTCACGCATGTGTGTGGTATATGTGTGATCATATTCTGTTGATGATTGTCCATTAGACTCGCAACTAACATGCCCGTCCAGGGACTGATGTAAATAAGATAGTACATTGGACAGTTGTCCCAACAGGGATCCCAGATCTAATTCTGGCAGTTCGGGAGGGGGTATTGGTGGTAGGCCATACCGGGATTTTTCACGTTTTTCTCGAGGTTCTCCCGTTTGATTTCATCCTACCAACACTCTCTACTTCTCTTCCCTCTTCTATCATGTCATTTCATCTTAATTTATTTACTCATTCATTTCACATCACACTTCACATCATCTCATTTAGGAAACACAGTCTCGTCTAGTAAACTACATGTGTTTAGAATACGTGGTTGTAGTGATAAGGGGTGGGGCGTACTTCCTCATGACTTTGAACCTATTTGACAACTTAGAGCAGAGTAGGACCAAAAGCAGAATAGTAGACGTTCCTAGAAACCCTGGGCCCAGCCCAAAAATGGCAAGATAATTCATGTATAAATGCCTGATGCGTCAAAATTAGGGACACCGTAACATGGTACATAACACCGTAGAATATATATAATTTCCATTCATTCGTAACAAAAAGTATATATATTATATAACAGAATATGCATATGCAAGGTTTCTGTGTTATGGACATTGATAACCCGAGCCCATACGTTGTTCTAATATAATCTAATCTAAATTTAAATCTAAGTTATTACAATCGCTCATGACATAATATGCTGCATTAATGCAATCATTGTGTTCTTTTTTTTCTGAACTGCGAACTTGTAGTTAGTTAAAAGCTTAAGGGCAACGGTCTATGAAACCTAATTTACGGCTTTCTAATTTCTCCTAATAAAAAGCAGTCCCTTCAATTTTTCTCAAAGAAAAATGATACAATGAGACATTGCGGAAAGAGAGAAAGTGAAAGAAAACGAAAAAATAAAATAAAATAAGCAAGAGGGCGAAATGAGAAAATATAATATCGAAAGATAAAAATAAGAATAAATTGTATTTACAAATAAATGTTATACGGAGTATACAGTATTGACACCCGAATGAGCAAGTGCTCGTGCTCCGGTGCATTTCAGTTTCACGAATAATATAAATAGAATATATACATTTAAAGTTAGGGGCCAATTTAATTTTTTACATAAATTATGACACATTCAAATAAAACATAATAATGTATTGGGAATAAGACTTATTCTAACAAAAGAATTAATGCAATGGAGAATGATATAATGTAATGGATTATAACCAATAATACAGAACAAAGTAATTAGTAATATATTGATTTATAATAATATAAGCAAAAATAGATGCTTTGCATTTATTATTTTAAAATATTCAAATGATTAGTTTTATTCACTTAATGGTCCCGCGCCGTAGCCGAGCGGTTAAGGTAGGCAGCCTTGGCGCAGAGCTACGGGACTTGCGCTGGTTCGAGTCTCCATGGGGGAAGAAATTTTCTCATGGTATTTCGGCCAGTATGGGACCGGTGCCCACCCAGCATCGTGAGGCAATTGGGTAGCTACAATAAGTAGCGGCTCCAGGTTGAGGAACCAGCTATAACGGCTGGGGGACTCGACATGCTAACCACATGTCACCCCTACACTGGCTATTGATCATCTACCTCTGTGAATGACACATGTGGATGTGAAGGTCCAGCAGCCGGCAGGTAAAAGGGCAACCGCTGAAAAGTGGAAAGACCCTCAATCGGATCGGATTCACTTAATTAATTAATTAAAAATAATTAATTTAATTGCTTTTTTAAAACTAGCTGTGTTTAGTTTACTTAGTTCTGGATTGGATCTAATGATGAAAGAAAGAGAGCTATAAAAGCGGAAAATGGAAAGAGGAGTAAAAGAAAATACGATTAGAAAGAGAAAATGAGAAAGACGAGACAAATAAAAGGTGGAGAAAAATGAGAAGAAGAGTAAAAATAGAGTAAAGAGGGAAGTTGAAAAAATATAAAGGAAGAAGTTGAAAAGAGAGGAAGTGAAGGGTGAGACTATAAATGGACAGGACAAGTTATCCTGATTTATCCTGTATGATTAAATGTCGAAACCCCGCGTTTTGCGACTCTCTTTTACTTTGTACATAGTCTGATAATCCAGTAAATATATGTTTGCATATAAATGCTAGTTTAAACAATCGTCAGCCAACTTTTAAGTATTTACATTTCATGTCAGATGATAATAAAAAATAATGATGAAGCATGCTTGTTTGTGGTCAGGTTATTATGACGACATGAATTACTTTGATGTTGTAATAGAAACTGATTAGACTCTATGATGTAGTCTTACGCCAAAATAATGAACAGAGAGTGATGAAACGTTCTACTACTCTGTACACTCTAACAAGATGGATGCGATTTCTGATTATAAAAGACATAGCTTAGATAATTAAAAGATAAGAATAGGAAAGTAAGGAGATGGGATACACTTGTAAATTATTATTTTTATTAATTGGAGTACTTCCTAGCTGGATTTGCGTACATGTTTTGAATGTTTTCCTCCATACTATTGAATGCTACATTTTTGGAACTTTAAATATACAAAAATCAACTTCAGCTATAAAAACATACGTATATAAATAATATTGCCTCTGTACATAAACTTATTGTGAAAACAAGATAAGAGATTCAATGCAGTGTCCTATCTTGAGGCATGGGTCCAGTATAACCAGCAACGATTTCACATCCATCTTTATAAGATTAATGAGTGGACAGCATTTATTACACTGGTCAACATGATTTTTGTCTCTTGAGTACCAATAGTTGTACTTAATGCAGTTTTTTATCGTGTTTTCAAATAAGTATTCGGAATTTCTCCATCACCCACTAACTAACTAACTCATTGGCACTATCGAACCCGTAGGTTCATGGCCGCGTGGACATAAGCTCTCCATATATCCCTATCCTGAGCCATTGTTTCCCAATTATCTCCTGTATAATATACTTCCCTCAAATCATAGTTAGTTATTCTCCCACCTCATTCTTGGTCTACCAACTGGGCGTTTTCCTTCTGGTTTTCCTACAAGAATCGTCCATGCACGTCTTTCATTCCCCATTCGTGCCACATGTCCTGCCCATCGCAGTCTACGAGACTTAATTGTTCTCATTATATCTGGCTTCCTATACAGACCATGTAGTTCACTGTTATGCAGTCTTCGCCATTCACCTGTCTGTTCATCTCTCTTTGGTCCACACATTTTCCTAAGAACTTTATTCTCAAATACTCGTAATCTCCTTTCCTGCCTTAAAGTAAGAGTCCATGTTTCGCATCCATATAATATAACTGGTAGAATAACAGTTTTATATATTTTCAGTTTAACGTTTTTTGAAAGAAGTTGGGAAGTCAAGAGTTTTTATTTCAATTTCAATTAATGGATTTAAATAATTATTTTTCAATAAAGGTTTTTTCGTCCATTTGTACATTGTAAAATAAAACGGGGAATGCTTTCATCAGGAGATGGAAAAGAGATATCGAGGAAAGTGGAATCCTAATATGCTGGCCGATTATTGTTGGACCATCTAGAGAGATGCTCCGCAGGCGAAATATAGCAGAAAATCGTCATTTCTTACTTTCTAGGGAGTCCGAATGTGCGAATATTGTGTGGTTACAAATGTAGAAAATATTAAAGTGTTTGAAATTATAAATGCCTGTCTCTCGGAAACCTTGCGTGATGGAGAAAACCCGATATCATATTTGAATTCAGGAGAAAAAATACTACCAGAATCACATTTTTTCTTTCTGAGACAAAAAAAAGTTTCGTTTTTGTTGCTCAGTGTTATTAATACATATCGAGTACCTTAAACCCCTAGAGGGCGCATCTCAAGACTGCGGATAACGGAGTGTCTCGCAGAAATGGGTCGTAGGAGGAAAATTAAAAATATATCTCTCGAACAAACAAGTAGGGCCTACTAATTCTTTGAAGTGTGTCATTGCACTGACAAAGGCTAAAGGAAGAGAACCTTGAAATAAAATATCCTGTCTCCAGGTTGTGGATTCATCTACACAAATGTATGATATAATATCCTCAAGTCGTGTACAACTCAGAATCGGATCGAAGGATCAGATGAGATGAAGCCCCTATATTTATAGAGGTCTGTGAATCACAAGGTGCCTGCCTACACGAATTAACGCACTGTCTTCGAGTATGTGTGCCAACGTAGGACAGAATAGGGCCAAAGGGAGAGTTGTAGTCCCTCCCCGAACCTTTGGGCCCAGTCAAAATATAAGCAGTAAGTGGCGTGTGTGAATGCTTGATGTGTGAGAAATCAGGAACAATAGAACAGACTTCATACCACCGTAGAGCAGTCTTCGTCTCATCTATTCCATATAGTAGTAGTAGTAGTAGTAGTAGTATGACTTTATTAGACAAAAAGTAAGATATTTACAACATTATTTACAAATATGGGTCGCACGGGCAGTAAGTCGTACGTGCTGTTGACAGTCCGTTACAATAAAGTAATAATTGGTACTAGTGTAAAGAAAAATAAACAAAAACAGCAATAACATTACAATTACATAAAGAAAACACAATAAAAATATTACAATTAAATAATAACACAATAGCATTATACACTAAAAACATTAAAAAGATGGATAACACAATGAACAAAAAAAAAGTGCTGTATTAGGGCCTTAAACCCAGAACCTATCTTTACTAATGTAAATATAGTTGATAACACGTTGATTTGACAAATAAAAAGCAAGTTTTTAATACGGCGTCTTTATATATGGTAGGGCTGCTATTTTTCAACATGGAATTTCATTCACTGGTTCACTTTCAAAGCTTATGCCCAAGAAGTATGTAATAATAAGAATGGTCTAATAAAAGTACATAGATATAAGCGGAAAGAGATAATGATGAGAAGTAAAATGTTATTAAAGTAATGACAATGACCTGGCCTCAAGCTACAACTACCTCATCAAAGTAGTTATGAAAATTTTAATTTGAGAAGTTGATTACTATCTTTATAGAGTCTGTATTCGTTATGGTCATTCATTATAAATCAATAGGAGAGACGGAACTATTTTATCAACCCCACCTTCATGCCCTATTATATTCTAAAAAAGTGTAACACTATTACATACGTATTCAAATCGCAAGTAATAAAACATGCTAGTGAAATTACAACAATTGAATTCTAAGAAAATGTTAAAAAATCAATTATTTATAATCAGCACCAGTTCTGTTGGAAAATTAATCATAAAGTTTTTAATCTTCTTCTTCTTCTACTACAAGGTTTAGGCTATGCAGCCTGTTCCGGCGAAGTTAAAAGTGGAGTCCATCTTCTACGTGATCGGCCAACATCTCTTGTTCCTCTGGGATTATACAGGAAGGTTCTTTCTGGTATTCTTTCGTTGTTCATTCTCATTAAGTGTTCTGTCCATTTCTTATTATTTTCGCTGATCCCCCATCGGGCGCCTCCCCAGGTGGTGGATAGGGGAATGCCTCCTAAAAATAGGTGGTACCGGGGAAATGAAATACCCGGGGTGAACCAAAATCAGCATAGCGTCTGTTCCAGATTGGACGGCTATAATGGGCAGGTAGAGCTCAGAGCCGAAGAGAAGGCAATCTACCTAAGGGAAAGCACCCTAAAAACAAAGCTGAAGCAAGTTGGGAGGCTGTAAGGTGGTAATCCCACCAGCCAACTATATCTGCGCAGCCCTTGTAAGGCGGCCAGATGAATTTTCTATTACTAAAAAGCGAAGAAGAAAGCCGGACGGAAACACTGATGATGGACCAGGCAAGAAAAGGACAATGATAAAGTTTTTAATTTAGTAATTTATTTTTATTATTATAAATTTAATTAACTTTACACTTTTTCTCTTTCTTATTCTTACAAGGGAAATGTAAACCTTTGCATGCCGAAATCTACCTTGAAATTTCTCCCAGAGAAGCGTAGCGATGTACCAAGCCTAAGTCCAAAAATGATCTGCCTTTCTTAACAACGAGGCACAGAAATCGAAGCCAGAATCCAGCAATGACAACCGACTGTGTGAAGCAAATGAACGTCCCTGCGTGACTACTGCGTGGCGCGCGGACAGACTGTCAGGGTTTTCCAATTCACCAAGCGAGGAGTAGTATTACTTGCCAGTAGTTAAAATGACAGTTTTGGTGCTGAATTTTAGTTCCTTCATTTAAAAAGACAGATTTTTTCTTGTATTAATTATTTAATTTAATTTTTTCACACGGCCATTGTACATTACAACGCTTTTCTGGAAGAAATTTCAAGGTAAGTTTCGGAATGCAGTTCCCTTCTTAGTTCAATATATCTTGTATGTACTTTTACCTGTCCTATGAATCACCCGTAACTTATACTGACACTACTTGTCGGATGAAGATGTTTGGAGTTTGGATTACATAGGCTACACACTTTTTGGGGGGCACGCCGTAGCGTAGTGGTTAAGGCACTGAGCTACAAGCCGGAGGGTCGAGGGTTCAAGTCCCGTTGGGGTCAGGATTTTTAAACTGACCCAAACCCTCTGGCGGCACTATGGCCCTGGGGTCGACTCAGCCTCTAACGGAAATGAGTACCAGACGCTTGTTCTGGGGTAAAGGCGGCCGTCACGCAGGGCTGACAAACCCGGCTGACATCAAAAGTGCCGATTGTCTAGAAAAAGTGGGAGCCTTAACCTCCTACTACCCCAAGGGCCTCCTGAGGCCTGTTGTGGGATCACTTTACCTTTACACATTTTTTTGGACAACATAAGTACGGTATATGAAAGATCAACTCAATGGAAAGACTATTTCAAGACAGCTTGAACATTTAAGACAACACAAAATCTTCAATTATATAATCATTCTAAACAACGCAAACACGATAACGTGATTATGGACAAAGTGTGGTAGAATATTATTTGGATCTTAACGTTCCACAACATTTATCTTACAGGTTAGGAAAATATCCGGAAAAAAACTAATCTGGGATAATTGTCCCGACCGGGATCGAATCCAGGTTCATTGCATACGAGACAACGACGTTATCCCGAGACCACAGCGGTGAAATAAACTTCATCTATATTAATATAATAAAATTTATTTTCACTGTAAGAGAGACGAGTTTGATAAAATCAAAGAATATAGAAATAAACGGTTTAGACATGTAGAAAGAATGAATGTAACAACATTACCGATCCGATTGAGGGTCTTTCCACTTTTCAGCTGTTGCCCTTTTACCAGCCGGCTGCTGGCCCTTCACATCCACATGTGTCAATCACAGAGGTAGATGATCAACAGCCAGTGTAGGGGTGACATGTGGTTAGCATGTCGAGTTCCCCAGCCGTTATAGCTGGTTCCTCAACCTGGAGCCGCTACTTATTGTAGCTACCCAATTGCCTCACGATGCTGGGTGGGCACCGGTTCCATACTGGCCGAAATACCATGAGAAAATTTCTTCCCCCATGGAGACCCGAACCAGCGCAGGTCCCGTAGCTCTGCGCCAAGGCTTCCTACCTTAACCGCTCGGCTACGGCGCGGGACACAAGATTACCAAAAGCAGCATTTAACTATAAGCCAAGAGATTCGAGGAATGTAGGAAGGGCAATGAAAAGGTGGAGAGAACAACAGAGAGGCGGAACAGGCAATTTTCCTGGCCCTTGAAGTGAAGTGAAGAAGAAGAAGAAATTATTTTTATTTATTTTTCATATCTTTCCGTCCAAAATGCGAATTCCGGCATATTACCCAATTCAATATAACTAAGTTCATTTTTCCAATAAAAATAAATTATAATATAGGAATAAAATAGAAGAGATGAGAGATAAATTGTATACCTTAATACGAGTGTACCGGGTAACCTTTTCAAATCGTGTCTTTCTACCACGTTCATCATTTGACAGACAGTGATCGTCCAATTCGTTTATTCCCGCCAATCTTTGAATCTGACGTGTTAGGAGCGTGGAGTAAATTCTTTACTATCGTACCGATATTGTTTTGTCAGGGAGAAATTTTTATCATAAGTAATGCCATGAGTGATTTCCAAAATAATCGATAAATCACGACTCACGAAGTGAGGAGTGAATTTATCTAGAGAATTTGGAAATCAAGAGTGGCATTTGTTAGGACTATTTAACGAATACAATTAAGCTGTTTACTCACAAATCAATATTTAAATATAGTTATTTTAAAATAATAATATTTAATGTAAACGGCGATGTTTGAAAACAAACGAGAAACGTTTATTACGTTTCATTTGTACATCACTGCAACCAGATCATATTATTTATTGCCAAAGTTTCGCAATATTGTAAGAATGCACCCTAGTGGACAAACAATAGAATACATCAAACTGTTTATAAGCAACATTAGGTTATTAATTCATTTCTGATGTCCTATGATGTAAATATGTCAATTGGCTTTTTCTGGAACGTAAACACCTGGGAAATAATACGTTTAAGGTAGTGCAAACAGCGTTTCTTATTTTTTTGTGATATAATCAATTGCTACAAATGTTTTTTCTATTAGGCCAATATACTGCAAGCAGTATCTGGATACATTCGTGCACTATATATACAATCTGGGAGCCACTTTCATTATAGAATTCTTATATCTTAATATATAAATTGTTATATTCAACGTATTTCTTGGAGAGGCAGCCACTGCAAAATGATGCTCTGACTTATTCAGAATGCTAAAAAAGGATGAGGTTGATTTTAACATGCTAGAATTAAATTGATAAAATAGAGGTGAAAACGACTGTGATTGGTTGTACATCAAATTTCATTGAAATGTGATTGTCATTGACTCCCATTTGGGGCATGAGTTAAATAGTCTGGAAAACAACATTTGTTATTACTGTAATAGCTATAGTCCACATTTTTTTATTAGATGCAGGTCATATTGGAGTGTCAATCTCCTTCCCCTTATGTGTTAAAATTCAGTGCACGGTTGCATACTGCAACTGTGCTAATTTAATAACGCTTATATACCTATAGATGTCAACGAGTGACATGTGGGTAGCATATCGCCTAAGAAAGACATATAGTAGGCAACTAAGGAACCTATTAATTGGATGATTGAAATTCGATTAAATTTTGTACAGAGGCCTTTTTATTCAGGCTTGTATTTCTTTTACGGCCTTGAAAATCTTCAGTCTCGGGAACACGGCTTAAAGTCCCACCCGGAAGACTTATATCTTGGATTTTTTCATCAAAATAATCTATCGACCTCGGCCGGGTTTGAATCCGCAACCCTCGGGACTAGAGTCAACACTTCATGGAGTAAATAATATTAATTATCTATTTAGAAAATATGATGAGTTCTTTTCCGCGAGATTTTTATTCACTCTAAATAAACTTAGTATATTTTTAAAACTTTAATTTTATGACTGTTGTCTTTTTGAAAGTGGTAAATTGAAGAGAGCATTCACGCTCCAAAATGAATTATAGACCTGGAGTTTACAGACAGAAAGTAAAAATGCATGTTAACACGTTCCCGGAATTCTGCTTAATATCTCGAACACAGTGGTCGCATGCTATCTATTGTCTAAAGAGACAATAGCATGCTCTATACAGATACGAGAATGTCATGACAGACAAGAGCGGCATGCAAGTTACATTTTATTCAACCTTTAAAAAATATATTACAAATGGGCCACACGTTAGTAATGAGAAATTCTAGAGATTTTGAACTACAAAACTATGAAGGAGATGGATTCAGGTTATAAGGAACAACTGACTACTGTACTGTCAGTTACTATTCAATATTGACAAATGAATTGGGATGGAGTTTTGTTTACTGGCTTACAATTTGGTTGTTGATAATACATTTTAATATTTCTAAAATTCATAGTAATCACAAGTAAGGTTATGTAATATTATTTTTAAATATTAATATAAATACCTTTTTTACATCAGTCTTCCTTAATTAAAGTGGATTATACCATTTGTACACCAACATCAGAACCAAATGAGAATGAAACATGTTCTGAAAGGCCTACTTGATTTTAAGTAATTAACGAAGTTTTTAAACAGAAATGCACTTTAATTGAGGGAGACTGATATAAAAAGGACTTATATTATATTTTAAAAAATTAATTTCATCATCATAATCATCATCAACAATCCCGGCGCTATAACTCTGATCGAGTCTTGTTCTGCTTAACGAAGACTTGCCACTGGTTCCTATTAATCGCCCTATTCCTCCAATTCCTAACACCCGTAACTTTCAGGTCCCACTCAACACGAGCCAAAAATCTCAACAAGGTATTCCAATATTCCTTCTTCCATCAGGAGTCGCTGTGAAGATGGATTGGATTATTTGAGTCTATTCAGGCTACACGGCCCGCCAATCTCAATATATTAATTTTAATTTTTCGCTCCTAATCAATATCTTTTTACAGATCATAAATCTCACATTTAAGCATCTTTATTCACATACCATCCACCGCTGTGGTCTCGAGGTAGCGTGCTGCCTTGTCACGCAGCGGGCCCGGGTTCGATAACCGGTCGGGACAGGCTCCTGGTTGAGGTTCTTTTCGGGATTTTTACTCACCTGTAAGACAAATGTCAGGAACGTTGGGCCCAACGGTCCCCGAAAATCATCCGGCCATCATCATCATCATCCTTATATTTATTATCATCATCATCATCCTTCACCGGTAAGGAAAGCAAACGGGAAGCTACCACACCTATAATTCGCTAGTAAGCTGCAAAGCATAGCTTGAAAATGCAATGATTGCGGTGAAAGACCTGCCTTCGGACAGAATTACTATGGATGGATTCAAATACCATTATCTCTATAGGCCAATATTTAGTTCAAAATTTTACAAAACTTTACAGTTTGTCAGAAATTCAGTTACAATTACTGTCAAAATGTCGCAATAAAAAGTACAACATTGCACACGATGTTTAGCGGAGTTCGGTGTTTTACAATAATCGGCGAACTTTTATTTTGTAAAAAATAATACAATTCAGGCAGCGGAAATGAGATTCCTACGGGCTCTGAAAGACTGTACAAGAGCAGAACATATTAGAAATGAGAATATTAAAGAGGGACTAAAAGTACAACCACTTCTTCAATGAATAGAAGAACACAGGAACAATTGGATAGAACATCTGCAATGAATGACGGAAGATAGGATACCAAAGATGGTACTGAAGTATAATCCTGGAGGACGAAGATCGGTAGGAAGTCCAAGAAAGCGCTGGGCTGAACAGATGTTAGATCGGAAGAGGCAATGACCTAATTCGTGAAGTTTAATGATGATGATGACTAATAATTTTGTTTACCCAATCCAATATCATGGTTCCATTGCAGCATGCACCTTACCTAGCATATTCCAATAACTTTAGATTAAATATATAATAAATTTTCATCAAGTAAACACCAAATCAATTGATTACTTAATACATTACTAATAAGCTTTTTTTAAACTTTTTTAGCGAATTGCGAAGGAATGAAGCTACTGAGGATGTTCTCATGAAGAAGAGTACTGCATTTTTTTTCAACTGAAAGACTTCTAGATTGAAAGACAACAAAATTAAATGAAAACGTCCCGATCTCCTCTTTCAAATACTGCAAACGTTATAGCCATTTTCATACATATTTTTTAACATTAAATGTTTCCTTTATTATACTTGCAAGCGAAACATGATATTTATTACAGACTAGCTAATACCCGGCGTGCGCTGCTACGCCTAAATAAATCAAAATTAATGTGTCTTTATGTTTAGTTGAATAAGTAGAAGGAAAAATAATTATAACTGTATATGTTTTAGATACCCCGTGCTGATTGGCCGGCGTTGCCCGGGAATCTACTTATCCCGATCTTCTTGACATAAACGAGCTGAAATATGAAAATTAATGTATTTTATGTTTAGTTAAGTAAGTACGAGGAAACATTTATATCGTAGGCCTTGGATTGATTTTGTGGGGTTACAAAATTAAGAGAATCTGGATCGAGAAAAAAGTATCAAACTTTATTAAAATAAATAACAATTTTAAAAAAACCAAAACAACACGCTTTATTAGAAAACCGAACTAAAAAAGTGAAAAATAATTTTAATTTCCAACATGCTTGGGATAAATAATTTTACCATGAAAAGTGTGGGGTACTTTATATGATTTTTACATTTTCTTCTTAGAGACTTTACTTTTACCAATATCTGTTTATTATCAAATATATTAATTGATAAAGAGCACCCCACGCTTTTGATGGTAAAATTATTTATCCCAAGCATGTTGGAAATTAAAATTATTTTTCATTTTTTTAGTTCGGTTTTCTAATAAAGCGTGTTATTTTAGTTTTTTAAAACTATTATTTATTTTTTAGTTTTAATATTTTACAGAATAAGATAAATATGTAAATATCTTTAAATTCGATTCTATTGTAGTATGAGCTGAAAGAAATACTCTTCTAAAAAAACCTCCCAGCCGGATTTGAACCAGCGACCTATGGATTACAGAAATTATATACCACTACAGTTCACTGCTCTACCAACTGAGCTCTTACAACGATTGACTAAAAAGTCGACAAGTCCGCAACCTATTATACCAGTTTCATTTTTTTGATTTTCTGATGATTCTGGCCAGGATTCTAGAAACAAAATATGAAATTATTGTATTGTCACGGGTCCTTTACAAGTACACAAAGTTTCAAGTCAATCCAATGTTTCTAAGTGGGTGAAAATCGTGTTAAAAGATTCCGTTACATAGATACAAAGACACTTTTTTTGATTTTCTGATGATTCTGGCCAGGAGTTTAGAAAATATAAAGCGTGTAACAAAAAACAAATATGAAATTATTATATTGTCACGGGTCCTTTACACGTACACAAAGTTTCAAGTCGATCCAGTGTTTCTAAGTGGGTGAAAATTGTGTTAAAAAATTCCATTACATAGATACAAAGACATTTTTTTTGATTTTCTGATGATTCTGGCCATGATTTTAGAAGCAAAATATGAAATTATTATATTCTCACGGGTCTTTTACAAGTATGCAAAGTTTCAAAGTCGATCCAATGATTTTAAGTGGGTGAAAATCACATTAAAAGATTCAGTTACATAGATACAGGTCAAGCTAATATAAACCGTGTAAAAATACTTATCACATACAAACATATTTCAGAACTTGGAAGCAGCCACACTAAACGCATTATGATTTAGGCTATGATATGGAACTTAAACACATTGTTGAATAGCCTCCCTTTCTAGCGAACGATGTATAGTTTTCATTCCATTGTACTATGCTAAGTATTGATAACATATGAGATAGAATCACAGTTCGTGTCACGAACAACAGACTGATGGAGCTTAACTGCTACGTATTCCCACTTTGCAACATGACAGGTTTGCAGCTCACGTGAGAATAAAAATAATGTCAAGTAGCTTATTACGACATGTTATAAAAACAAGAATTACAGACATTCAGACTCATAAACATTTTCTGAATAATTTAAAGTGTCGCGTGTCTGTAATGAATTCATGAAGATGCATTGAATACAACAGCAATGCCTTTACAAAAATCAGCATAATCCAAAACAAATCCGTTATTGATAATTGTGCCATAGCTGAGTGGTCTAAGGGACCATTGCCTTTGTGCAGAGCTACAGGTCATGCGATAGTTCGAGTCCCCATGGGGAAAGACATTTTCTCATGGAATTTCAGCCAATATGAGACCGGTGCCAACGCATCATCGTGAATAATTTAGGGAGCTAAAATAAGTAGGAGCTCCAGATTGAGAAAAACAGCTATAACGACTGGACGTATAGACATGCTGACCACAAATTACACTTACATTGGTTAGATGATCGTCCACATCTGTAATTAATTCATGTAGATGAGAACACAGCAGCTAGTTGGTAGATCAAGTCCCATCAATGTATTTTGGGTCATGAAGTTTTAGAAACAAGAATCGTAGACATTCAATCTTACAGATTGATATTGAATAATTTAAAGAGTCGAATGTCTGTAATTAATTCATGAGGGAATATTGAATGCAACAGAAACGTCATAGCTACAAGAATTATGACAATCCGAAAGACATTATCAGTGATTCAAGGGTTAATACAGGAATATGGAATGCAGTCTTTGTCTATTTTATTATTAGTACCAAGACCTTTTGTGAGGTAATATTTAAAATTAATTGTATATAGGACATTATCTATCCAGCGCAATGAGAAATTTGGATAACAACTGTAAGTAGCGGCTCCTGGTTGAGAAAACCAGATATAACAGCTAGAGGATTTAACATGCAAACTACTTTTTATACCTATACTTCTTGGATTATAGTCCAACTCTATGGTTAAAACATGTGGATGTGAGGTTAGCAGCTGGTTGGTAAGTACAATTACTTCTAGGCTTGTTGCGATATAAAGAAAGAAACTGTTATACCGAAGTAAAAATAGTAATGAGCTCCTGAAAAAAAATCAAAGGTTTGTCAGAAGACGAACATTTTGAAATAAATTATTTTTAGAAGTACCAGTTAATTCATTATTCCTTATTCAGGCTGGGAGGGCAGCCCTGTCCTGAGCAACACAACCTGAAAGATCTATTGCGCTATCCCAGTATTATGGAGACGAGAGGAATGAAAATCTACTCTATCGTGTTATGTAAGTTGTATGTCCTCTACAAGGTCTCACACTCCAGTTTATACTCCCATGACTCAAACCACTATTTTTGGATTTTCAAGCCAAGGTCCCGAGAGGGAACTAAAACTCTCCCGTTGGCACTTGCTACCATTTTTTCTATTGTTCAGGCTCGGAATCATGAGGGAGCATCCTGTTGAGCACTCCCACAAGATTCCCACAACCACAAACTTTCAACACCTGTGGATTGCCAAGCAAACTCTTTTTTTCCCTTGCATGAGATGCGATGAAGTGTGATGTGAAATGAATTAATGAGAAATGGTAAGACATGAAGGGTGAGGGAGAATGGAGAGTATTGGCTTTGTGAAATACGGGAAATGGGAGAATCCCGAAAAAATAATAGAAAAATCCGAGTATGGTCCAGCATCAATACCCTTCTTGAATTGCGAGGATTCGAAACTAGAATTTCAGTAGGGTAGCTTTAAGAAGTCTAATACGATAGAAGTATATCTTCAAATTTTGTGTAATGTTTTTAAATCTTAGATCTAATTAATATGAAATACTTTGTGCAACTCTGTGGAGCTCTGCGAACATCGTGTACCGTGGGGCAAAAAATATTTGAGGTAACTGTCCTGAATAATATTAATTTTTCCTTTATGTAACTGCAAAGATTCGCTAAGCTTCACATATAGGACCAACGTTTAATAACGTCTGTGGTGCAGTATATTTTTACACGCTTTATATTAGCTTGACCTGTATCTGTCTATTAAACGGAATCTTTCAACGCGATTTTCATTCGCTTAAAAACATTGGATCGACTTGAAATTTTGTTTAGTTGTAAAGGACCACTGCCAATACAATAATTTCATAATTTGTTTCTATGATCCTGGCCAGAATCATCAGGACATCAAAAAAATAAAGACCGGTATAATAGGTTGCGGACTTATCGACTGTTTAGTCCATCGTTGTAAGAAATTAATATTATAGCCTTTGGTAACTCAGTTGGTAGAGCGATGGACTATAGAGGTATATAATTTCAGTAATCCATAGGCGCTGGTTCAAATCCGGCCCGGAGGATTTTTTTTCAGAACTAAAAATATTGTAAGGGATTAAATTTTCGTGGGATTCCGGTTTATGACAATCAATTAAACTAAAAATAAAAAAAAGAGTTTAAAAAACTGAAACAACACGCTTTATTAGAAAACCAATCTAAAAAATAAATGATAGTATAAAAAACTAAAACAACACACTTTATTAGAAACCCGAACTAAAAAATGAAAAATAATTTTTATTTCCAACACGCTTGGGATAAAATTAAAGTAGTCAACAAAGAAATCATCTGCAACACATCTAGAATTAAACTAGAGTTATCTACAAAAAAAAGTTACCATGAAAAGCGTGGGGTGCTTTGTATGGTTTTTACGTTTTTTTAGAGACTTCACTTTTACCAATATCTGTATATTATCAAATATCTAAATTAATAAAGAGCACCCCACGCTTTTGATGGTAAACTTGTTTTTTTGTAGATAACTCTAGTTTTATTCTAGATGTGTTGGAGATGATTTTTGTTGACCACTTTAATTTTATCCCAAGCGTGTTGGAAATTAAAATTATTTTTCATTTTTTAGTTCGGTTTTCTAATAAAGCGTGTTGTTTTAGTTTTTTTAAACTATTATTTATTTTAAGTATTACCGTGAACATGTACCCTAATCCTACTATAGTAAATATTCATTGTAGAGGGGAAACTTCATTTAAAATGGAATTAGGTAGACTGTCTTAATAATTAAATTTTAAGGTCGAGAATATTGGATGGAAAAGTTAATACCATGCAGCAATATATGTGTCAGTTCGATGCCAGATTGGCGCCTGCTCTTCACCGTATCTAGCGTCTCACTTCCTACCTCCAGGCTACCCCGTCCTGCCGTTCTGTATGAATACATTATATTATTCACTCCACAAATCTCGATACAATTAAGATACTGTGAAACGAAACTAGACATGGTAATTTTACCGTCAGAAAATGTAGGCTCACCTATGAAGTTTCTAATTCTTAACATTAAAGTTTAGTATTTTATATGACAACGTTGATGTCATTCTGTGGCAAATTAAATCGTGATCGTGAAAGGGAAGCTCTCATACGTGTCATTTGAATTTTTTTTTAAGGTTTGAAATTTATACATTTCCCTGTGATTAATATTAAGTTTTGATTTTATTCCTCCATTCGCCTCTATCCTTCCAGTCCCCCGAGTCCCCCGTGATTAATCACATTCATAATTCCCTCTATCCATGTCTTCTTAGGTCTCCCTTTTCTTTTCTTCTCATTTGGAACCCACTCTAAACTCCTAACTGACAATGTATCTGTATTCATCCTCTTAACGGGTCCAAACCATTGAAATTGTTTATATCCTATAAATTGTATGATAGTTTCGTTAAAGTTAATTTTTTGTCGGACAATACTGTTTCTGATCCTATCTAATTTAGAGCATCGTGAAGATCTTCTTAAAATACGATTCTATTGAATGCAATTTTCACTTTAATTCACATTTATAGTTCACGTTTCCGCTCCTTAGGTCATTAAACTTCTTACTATTGATTTATAAATGTGAAATTTAGTTTCTTTGAATAATTGTTTATCCCAGAAAATCCCATTCAAATTTGACTCCATGTTTTACGATTTTATCACCACGAAGATCATTATTTTATTAAAACAATTGAAATTTTACATCGACCTTTAACTATTATTTTTGTTATATCCAAATAATTGTTTCCATCTTCATTTATTCCAACTCCCAAATAACACTTAGCAACAAAAAAGAAACCTTTTCTTTGTCTCAGAAAGAAAAATATGTGATTCTGATAGTATTTCTTCTCCTGAATTAAAATATGATATCGGTTTTTCTCCATCACTCAACGTTTGCGAGAGAGAAATTTTAAAATTTCAAACACTTTAATATTTGCTACATTCGTAACTACACAATATTCGAACATTCGTACTCATGTAGAAAGTAAGGAATTACGATTTCCTGCTATATTTCGCCTGAGGAGCATTTGTCTTCATGGTCCAACAATAATAGGCCAGCACATTAGGATTCCATTTGCCTTGATATCCCTTTTCCATAGCTGAAATCTCCTGAGTTAGCTCATTTGGTTTTATTTTACAATGGACAAATGGACGAAAAAAAGTTTATTAAAATAATAATTATTTAAATCCATTAATTGGAGTTGAAATAAAAAAAAACTTTGGTGATGGAGAAATTCCGAATACATATTTGAAAACACGATAAAAACTGCATTAAGTACAACTATTAGTACTCATGCGACAAAAATCATGTTGACCAGTCTATTTACAGGGCTTCCAATATAAAACCGGACACGTCTCACGGGGTTTCACCCTCAGGCAGCGCTCTCTCCTCGTCCGCATTTCACTCTGCCAGCCGCAGAGTGTCCGGTTTTATACTGGAAACCCTATAGTTTCGGTGCAAATATTAATGGTACCTTTGAAATCGTCTATTGAATACTTTTACATTTAAAAAAATATATATATATATAAAACACTTAGGCCAAGGCCTTATTTCCCACTTTCTAAAGAAACCATGCTCAAGAATGTTATGTACTTGAAAATCCACCGACCTCGCCTGGATTTGAACCGCTGAATCTCAGAACCAGAAGCGAGGATGGTATACTACTAGAACAGACAAGTGTGTAAAATAAAAATAAAAAGGTGTATTCCAAGTACATATATTATTTAAGTAAACAGTATTTACTAACACGCCTAAGCATGGTTTGTTTGAATTAACTTGTATTTGGAAATGTATCCTAAAATATGCACTGATTTAATCTATTTAATGTTTTAATAAAACAATAAAAACAAACTAATAAAAATTAGTTACATTTGTGTCCAATTACACAATATATAATAGTAATTTTTAATTATACTATATTTTGTTTTCACTCAGTTCAACATATTTAAATAACTGGCATTAAAGATTGGTGTTAAGCCAATTTGAGAGTTAAATACACTTTATTACATAAATTTATTGCTTCTTATTTATCTACAACCTGATTAGATTGCTTAATTTTTATAGCCGGGTTTAAATTTTACAGTGCCGCACCGTAGCCAAGCGGTTTCAGGCATGATGCCTTGGTGTGTAGTGCTATGGGACTTACGCTGGATCGAATGACCTGGTGAAATAAATTATCTCATGAAATTTCCGTCTATATGGGACCGATGCCCATCCAGAAACGTAAGGAATTTGTGTATTTAAAATAACTAGCGGTTACTGGTTGAGAAAACCTGCTATTACGGCTGGAGGTTCCGAAATGTTGACCATATAGCAACTCTATACTATCTAGATGATCGATCCACTTTTGCAATTAACATATAGCCTATGGATGTCGACTGGTATTACAAAGTAATTTAATTTTTTATAGGTCGCAGTGGACTACTGGTTACGCTCGTTACCTCTGGTCTCGAGGGTTTTGGGTTCAAACCCGGCGAGGCCGATGGAGGAAATATCCAAGGAGAAAGTCCTCTGGGAGGGACGTAAAGCCGTGGGCCCCGAGTCTGAAGATTTTTAGGCTCGTAAAAGATCCTTAAGCCTGAATAAAAACGTCTCTAAGCAAAAATACCGACCTCGTCATCCAGTAAGACCTTAGTCACCTGCTAGATACTGTATCTCATTGGGACGGGATGTTGACCGCATACCATTCATGACATAAACGTAACTAAATTAACTTGGTATAGTAACTCATAACAGAAGACAGGCTATCGCTCAACATTGGGCTAGGCCATTGATAGATAGAATTTAATTTTAATATAGCGTATATATATATGTCCAGGCATTTATTTTTCTTATCATACCATATATATATATATATATATATATATATATATATATATATATATTGTTTCTTAGAGTAGTATGCTACGATAAAGGTAAAGCAATTTCACTACAAAGCTTAGGTGGACCTATTGTTCTAGGCAATCGACATGAGATATCGGCCGGTTTGTCACTCCTGCGTTATGGCCGCCTTTACCCTAAAACATAGTGATATGCATATTTCTGTTAGAGGCTGATTCGACCGAAGGTTCCTGGTGCCATTATAAGTTTTATGTCAGTTTAAAAATCCAGACTCCATCGGAAATCGAACCCGTGATCTTCTGGCTTGTAGCGCTCTGCCTTAACCAATACTCCACTGCGCGACGTGCCCCCATCATTATTTTGTTAAATATCGTGTCCAACTCATAGACAAACCCCAAGTTCCAAAGAGTTGCTAATACACGACAGAAATGTTTTATGTACTTAGGTCAATCATCGATTAATATCTGCACTGCTTTTCAAGAAAACTTAGCAACGCAAAATTATGAACCACAAATCTCAGCTCACTTTTCCCTTTTCTGCTTGGTAAGCGTGCTTCTACTGTTAATGCATATGCAGACTTGGTGAAACTTATGACACTTCATTTTTATAGACTTCACAACACTTCGTAAAACTTAAACTTGCCGTCGTGAAGTTATAAATTTCTGTCATCCTCTTTTCTTTACATGAAACTTATGCACAAAAATTAAAACACACATTATTTATAATAACAAAAGTAAAGAATGGTTTTCGTTTTTACATGTTCAGCTGCGTCTAAAACGTTCCCAAGAAGGAAGTAATATAACATTTATATTAATATATGAGCCCCGTTGTCGATATTCACGTTGATAGTGTATAACTCCAGCAAAGTACGAGAGGAGTGTAGAAACAATAAGCAGTCTACACTCAATTCGTAATACTTAAGATTATATTATTTAATTCAAATGTGAAATCAATTTTATTGCATGTACGGCTGTGAAACTTGAATGGCTACAAAACAAATCGGGAAGAAATGGCAAATATTTGTAAATCATTGCTTGAGAAATATCTTGGGTATATGGTGACCAGAGATAACAAATAAAGAACTTTAGAGAAGAACGAATCAAAATGAAAATTGTAAATGAATACAATTCAGAAAATGGAAATTGGTTGGTCATGTTTTAAGGAGAGAGAATGATAACATCACAAAAATGGCATTTGATTGGAACCCCCAAGAATTGAGAAGGCGAAGAGGAAGACATAGGGCAACATGGAGAAATACCATGAGAGATGAAGCTGAACAGGCAGGGATGAGTTGGAACTTCAGAAAATTGTCTCGACCGACAATCAAACTACAGTCCGCAGAATCCGAAGCAATGATGCTGATCCTAGGCCATATAATTAATTTAATCTCCTAAATGACTGCACTTTCTACATATATTTAAAACATCATCATCATGAACAAATCCTTTTTAGGCCATGTGACCTGTGGCGGTAAACCTAACGAAGACGGTCTTGATTTTTCCACCGATGTGTTGGTCTTCCTCGGTCCCTATGTCCAGTTGGAGTGTATTGAAACGCCAATTTTCGAAGTCTATTTCTATCCATTCCTCTCAGATGATTTTTCCATTCTTGTTGGTATCTTTCTATGTCTTCACCTAAACTTGGTACTCCAAGCTTTTCTCTGATAATAGTGTTCCTTTGGTGATCCAGTCTATTAATTCCTAACAGTGAACGTAAGAACCGCATTTGGCTTATTCTAAATTTATGAGAATTTATTTTATTTAAAATCCAAATTTTACTTCCATATTTTAGAGCAGCTTGAGGCGGGATAATTCCTACAATTAAAATTTATTTGGGACCACACAATAAGCTGTTGTTATACAGTGGTTAACGGTAACTCAAGGGTTGGCAGGTACATGTACCTAGCGAAGCGAAACTAATGTTTATTATAAAAGCGTAAATTTGATTGACGTGTTGAATATGTTCAAATTTGCAAAACAATACATTTTGTTAAAAGGAATACTTGAGCCAATTTTAAAACTTCCTTGGGAAATGAATATAAAAGGCCAAGATATATTTATTGTTAACAGTGTGGGTAGTAGCTCATACACACACAGTGTGTGGCCAGTAACTCCCATACGAGTACATACAGAGAGGAGCCAATAGCTTCCTTACGAAATCAGAGTGGGCTAGTTTATCATATTACTAGTATTCAGAGAAGCCTGTTGCTCCTATATTATTACCTAAAAGTGTGAATCAATCTATCGTACGTAAATATACTAGGGAAGTCTAGATTTGCTCAAGTAGTCTACCAGATAATATTAATTTGTTGTGTAATGTGTTTTTCATAAGAGGTTAACAAAATAAACCCTTTTTAATTAATTACACAACTCATTGTTATTGATCATCGAATTCCTTATCCTTCACATCGGTAGAACCCAGAAATAAGCTTAATCTAAAACACCCCCTGAAGAGACCCTCGTGCCTCCTAAAGCTTGCTGCAAGCTTTTGATGTGATGTTAAGTAATCTTAATTTTGTATCTGCCCTCATCTGTTTACCAGAATGTATTCATATTACCCCATTCATTTTATTATATTTTTGATATTCTGAATCAATGTCACTCTTATGTTCTGCAAATACATTTCCTAAGTATGAGAAATCAGACACTTGTTCTATAATTTTTCTATCAATCTCAATTTTCACCGGTTGTATGTTTCTTTTTTCCACACATTGCCATTGCTTTAGATTGTGAAGTGGATATTTTCATATTATATTTGCTGGCAGATTTGAATAATTGATACACTGTTATTTCTAAACTGTCTTCGGAATCTGATAATATGATTTGATCATTAGCATAAAATATTGTTTGAACTGTTTTATTTCTAGTTATCTTAATTCCACTATTTACTATTTATAATAAACATTTATTATTTAAAACAAGTTACGTATATTGCATAAAATTAAGCGCAGAGTAAATATTCACCCTTTAATTTCAGAAGCTTGAATTAAATTTAAGAGTAAGGAGGTTTATTTTGGTTACATTTCCTGATATTTTATTTTTGCATTTCTAACAAATATGTTTAACAAATCTAGTAGTAGTAGTAGTTGGACTTTATTAGACTAAAAGTAAGATACATACCAGTTATTTACAAATATGGATCGAATGGTCAGCAAGGCTTACGTGTTGTTGACAGTCCTTATTAATAAGATAATGTCTAGTAATAATAGAAAATCATACAAAACAATAGATAACAATACAATTACATTATAAATTAAATAATCTAGGTATAGTTATTAAGTATTAATAATATATTTTGCTTACGTATTTTGTGTGTTCATGAATGAGTGTTGTTCTTATTTTCCGCGTCTTGTCAAGAAATTCACCCAAGTCTATGCAATGTTCTGGGATTACCATTCGTAGCATGCCAATCTATCACAATTTGAATTTAGAAATCTTTCCGGAAACAACTGATTCTCAAAATTCCAAATCATTACATTTTCGTAATATATGTATTTCGTCTTTTACGCTCCCGCATATTGGACATGTTCGCATATCGTGATCGTCGGTAATATTTAGAAATTTCCATACCAGCTATCGTTTGTTACCGACTGTTGTATCCCGTGTTATTTTGACAAAATGGATGTAGAAAAGTTCAATGTAACATTCTAATACTATGAATTAAATATGGCATTTTTGCCTAAATAAGCGAATAAATTAATTAATTATATTGAATAAGTTAACAAATTTCAATTAATATAGGCCTATATCCTTGAGAATATTAATCCGTGCAGAAATAAATCAACCAGGCTCCCTTATTGGGGACGATTGTGTATAAATTTCTGTGTGAATTTAAAATCACTAATCAGAAAATTTGAATAATATTGTTATAAGATCGATTCCAATAGATTTGTCTTAACAGTTCAATAGAAATACAGAAAATCTTACTATTTTCTTTCAATTGCCTTCCTTCGTTTTATTAGAATCTTTCCAAAGCTCTGCCAAGTTTGGTCTGCATGTTGTGTATTGATTCAGGTCAACAGTTAGAAGTAAACATCAGAAAATATTAATCATCATCATCATCCGGTATCATGGCAGCTGCCGCTGTCTTCCGGAAATCAAATGCCATTCCCTCTCTGTCTATCCATTGATCTTCCTCCAATCCTCTGACATTCATAGTTGCTAGTACCCCTTCTATCCAAGTTTTTTTCGGTCGTCCTCTCTTCCTTCTCTCCATTGGGATCCATTCCATAACAATTTTAGGCAATCTTTGCTCTGGCATTCTTTTGACATGGCCATACCACTGTAATCGTAACCTCTTGTACACCCATAATTTCCCTTATTTCTTTATTTCGTATTCTATCCATTCTAGATTTTCCAGCTGATCTTCTTAAAACATCCATTTCTGTACTTAAAATTAGTTTCGTTTCCCTGGTAGGAATTTGCCAAACTTCAGCACCATATGTTAAAATGCTCTTAATTATGGTTTGATATATTTGTAATTTTCTATTTTTTGTAATATTTTTGCTCCGCCAAACAGAGTTTAAAGTATTTATTGCTTGTTTTGTTTGTGCGATTCTATTTTTAATTTCCACTGTGTTATCGCCTGAATGGTCTAATTTTGTTCCTAAATAAGTTCATTCAATACTAGGTTTTAGTTCTCCATTGCTGAAATTTATATTTTCCATTTCTTCTCCTGTACACAGGTATTTAGTTTTCTCAATGTTTATATAAAGTAAAAGTCATAAAATAAGTATTTTCCCCTCAAGTAAGACATGTAAAACATTTTTTGTAAAATTAAAAAATACACCATCTTCAAATATTGCCATCTACAGGACATTTAAAACACTTATACCTAAAATACAGAGCAATTATAAATGATTCGAATAAGAAAGTATAACATGAAAAGTCAACTCTCCAACTTTACATGGAAATTTACAAATACTCGATTTGGGCGCCATTTGTTACATGGCAAATTCTACGCGATGCTCCGTTTCTTGATAGACCCCCCACCAGCATTGGCAGCTTAACTGAGTTAAAATCATCGATCATGTTCTGCCTTATTAAAACTCGTGAAAATGTGTCCTTCACACATCCCACAATCCGTGCCAGAGCTCTGGAAAATGCTTGTTCGAATACACGCAAACATTTGTTACATACTTTTGTTGTTGCTAATCAGAACGTTTAATGTAATATTTGTGTTTGTGAAAATAAATTCATTACACGAATCACAAAAATATTTCCTTTTTGTAACAATAATTTAGAATTCATAAGTATTTATTAGAAAATGTAGCTATAAGATTTAAATAGGATCAATGGATTGTCTCTAATCACGAATATTCTTAACCAGGAAAATAGTAAAACAGGAAAAATGTACTAAATTTAATAAAATATCAAATACCCTTTTATTTTAGAACTGTATATTTTTATTCACCACTCTTGATCAGATATCATAGTCATTAAAATGTTTCCTCGTAGTGGAGAGCTAATCCAATACCAAATCCTTCAACCTGGAGCGTCAGTCTACTTTTAATCCGTTTTGGCAGATTAAACGGAATATCTGCGATGAAACAAAGGAGCATCCAGATTGAAAAGAATCCGGAATGAAGAAATTAGGAGACGGATGGAGGAAAATAATAATGTGATACTGTTCAAAAGAGGGAGTTAATGTGGTTTGGAACAACAACGACGAAGGCCTAAATTAATATTTGAATGGACACCAATCAGAAGATTATTGGGAGAACACCAAGAAGATCATGATACCAAAAAGTTAAAAAAGTTATTTTCAAAGCGGCCATGAACAATATGCCTTTGATCGAGAACGATGGAGATTTGATACGGGAAGGCGGCTTTAGCTGCTAAAAAAACATAAATAATATTAATAGAAATAGTAATAATAGTAATAATAGAAATAATATCACAGGCCTGCAAATTTATTTTTTTTTCTGCGGAAAAGTATTTGACAGGTCTCTAAACCTAGTTTTGATGTGATCAATTCAAATATGTTAACAGTTTTTTCGTAACAGATAAGGGTGTTTTGCCATGTTGAAATTAAATATTTATTACTTTTTCCATCATATATAGTATGCCATAATAAATTTAAATTGCTGTAAAAACTACAGAAGCTCGATATAATACGAATTGTACAGTTAAAACAGTTTAAAATTAATAAAAACATTACAAATATATACTAAGATCTCTATTTTCTCCTCCGCTTAGCAAGAAATGAACGGTAAGTTGATTAGCATTTGTGCTGCCAAGGATTTTCTCCTACCGAACACCTACGATAGTAGGCAATCTTTTGGGGACATCCCATCGATCCTGGTACTCGTTTCCATCTCTTTTATGTCTTGATGGAAACTCTCAGCATGTTCTTCACTTAGTGTTCCTAAATTCTCTAGTAAATATTGAAGATGAGAGTGGAGGTAGTATAACTTCAGCTTATATTACATCCAGTGCCCTCAACTTTTCGAGCATGGGTTTTTACAATCTTCTCTTTACCATTACCCAGAAACCTCTCGATAACATCCTTGTATGATTCCCAAGCTTGCAGTTCCATGCAATTTTTAAAACTAACGTCCCTAATAAATTTGCAAATCTATGACCATCAAAAAGTCTTCCTTGACTTTTTCCTCCGACAGTAACATATTTTTAGCAATGTATTGGTAACAAGGGACTTTTTTGCCCAAACCTTTAACAAATCGCTTCATTAATCCTAGTTTTATGTAAACCCCTAAAAAAATTAAGAATAAAATATATGAAAATCAGAATGATTGATAGGTTAACCCCGTTAATATTGAGATGAATGTGGTTTGAAGAAGTAAAATTAATCAAGAAGATAGACTTTTTTTCAGACATAACTAAAGGGCGATTTATTACAATTTTTGTCCCTGACACCAGTAGTGGGAGAATAACATTAACTATGATTTAAGGGAAGTAGATTATGCAGGGAATCATTGGAAAACATCTCAGGATAGAGATGAACGGAGAGTTTATGTCCGCGCGGCCATGAACCTACGGGTTCGATAGTGCCAGTAAGTTAGCTTAGTTAGTTAGACACCAGTTGTTTTCTTTTCGGCCAATTCGTAACTTTCCTATGTCTTTCCCCGGCTCTAGAGTCCCATTTGTACGAAAATCACGGAAGCTTCGTGTACTCTCCATTGTTGCTCCAATAAAATGCCTCACGCCTTAAGGTCACAGCACACGTACCACTTGTGCTCATTCTATTTTTATTTTCTAGAATAATACACATGTTTGTATATGTTTCTTTCATGTACCCTGACTGAACTACTGGAACTGAAGCTAATTTATTCCCATTATGAGGAAGAATAACCTTCAGACTTCTTTTTCTAGAATCGATAAATATACATAAATCTCCCGGTTCATAAACTTTTCCTAGGCGATCATTCAAGTCAGGGATATAACTACAGTACAGCATATCCCCCACTTCGATATACTTTTAAAATTATTTTTCGCTATGGCTATACCAATAAAATATTGTACCAAGAGTTAAAAAGTTTTCTTCTTTAAATCTTCAACCTAAAAGTTTCACTTTTTTCTTTTGTAAGATTCAAATCTTATACCAAATAGTTTAATTTTGATTTAAAATTTTGACGTGGATTTTTGTCTTTTGATTCTAGGGACAAATGAAATCAACTTCTGTGCTGGAGGTGGAAGCAGTGCTGTTACTACTCTCTTGTAATGTTCGTAATATTCGAATTGTAATATTTGGCCCGTGTGCTGGCGGCTTATTTCTTCCGCAGTTTTTCACCGGAGACTATGTAATGTAACCAGGAAAAGGTTGTATGTCGAATCTGCCCTCAGTTAAACACAATGACAAACTACTATGAATAAAATCAGTGATTATACACTGCTCAAACCAATTAGAGGAACACTATGAAATATGCAAATATTTTTTCATTGGATAAAGGTACAAACATGAAATTAATAAAGTACATTATTTGTGGTTATTTATTTATTTATTTATTGCTCATGTCAGTAAAAACAAATGAATAACGCTGACAATTAACTTTTCAAATAATTCCACTATGTAAGCAATTGAATCTTGTGCTTATTTTTCAAAGTTAAACACTCGTTATATAGAGTTAGTATCGTGTATGGCCTCCACGACATTCGATGACACTTTGGCACCTTCGTGGCATGCTCCCAATAAGATTCTGGATTTTCCCTTGCGGGATATTCTCCAATTCCTTCTTCAGAGTATCTTCAAGTTGCTGCAGAGTTTGTGGAGCTTGATGTCGGTTCCTGACCTTCCTGTCTAGAAGATCCCACAAGTGTTCAATAGGGTTGAGGTCTGGGCTGACCGCTGGCCACTCCATTACCTCAATTTCATTCCTCCTCAGGAAATCCCTGGTGACAGCCGCAGAATGTGCCCTGGCATTATCCTGCATAAACAGAAATCCAGGGCCCACTCCAATTGCAGCAGGTACTACATGCTCTTCCAGAACGTGCTCGATATACCGGACAGCATTCAGTCACTGGGGAACAAGTACAAGGTCCGTACGATTGTTGTACATAACTCTGGCCCACACCATTATGGAACCTCCTCCGAATCTATCAATTTCCTGACCAGCCTCTGCAGAAAATCTTTCTCCTGGCCGTCCCGACACCCTCAATCGACCATCACAACGTGTAAGACGATACCTGGATTCGTCCGAGAAGAGCACAGACTCCCACTGGTTCAGGTTCCAATCACCATGGTTTTCAGCATACGTACGTCTTGCTGCCTTATGCCCATTTGTTAAGCCTGGTTTTTTAACGGGCTTTTTTGGACGAATATTCTCTTTCCCTAATCTGTTCCTTATGGTTTGGTCTGAAACCCGGATTCCGGAAGGCATATGAAGGCCATTCTGCAGGTCTTTTGCAGTTTTTGTACGCTGTCGAAGAGCAGAAAGAACAACATATCTGTCGTCCTGGGGGCTTGTTTTAAATTTACGGCCCTGGCCACGTCTTCTACAATACTGACCTGTCTCTCTCTGCCTGTCGCGTAACTTGGACACCACGGAAGGAGAAACCCCAAGCTCTCTAGCCACTTGTCGCAGAGATTGACCTTGTCGTAAAAGATGTAGAGCATGATACACTTCAAACTCATTTAAATGTCTCATTTTGTCAGAGACTTCAATAAACAAGGCAATAATCAACATTCGTCACTATAGCAATATCAGGAAGCTTTACCAATTAGAAGTGGCCAGTGCCTTCCAAAATAAAAAAAAATCTCTATATTTGTTATTTGAAGTAATTTCTTTGTATTTAGGCCATGGATCTTTAAAATTTGTATCCAATGATAAAATTAATAATTCAATTTACATATTGTCCAACTTTCAGCATCACAGCTTTAAAAAACAATTACTTATTCAATTTATTACACGTGTTCCTCTAATTGTTTTGAGCAGTGTATTATAAAATTGTATTATATTTTAAGAGTTTACATATTTTAATATAGCACGTATTTACCGAATACAAGTAGTGGACCGCGCGCTCTCATTTATCATAAGTAATGCCACGAGTGATTTCCAAATTATCGATAAATTCACGACTCACTTCGTGATTTATCGATAATTTGGAAATCAAGATTGGCGTTTGTTAGGACTATTTAACGAATAAAATTAAGCTGTTTACTCACAAATAATTACTTAAATATAGTTATTTTAAAATATTTATATATTTAATGTAAACAGCGATGTTTGAAAATAAATGAGAAATGACTGGTACGCTTCATTTGCTTCTTTTGTTCATCACTGCAACCAGATCATATTACGTATTGCCAAAGGAATGCAATATTGTGAGAATGCACTATAGTGGAGAAAAAATTGAACACATCAAACTGTATATTAATTCATTTCTGATGTCGTATGATGTAAATATGACAATTATACTTTTTCTGGATTATTACCCGAGAAAAAATACATTTAAGAAAATGCAAACAGTGGTTTCTTTTTTGGTGGTATAATCAATTACTACAAATGTTTTTATATTAACTCCTGCAAGCGCGATGTGTTGACATTCATGCACTATATATACAATCTGGAAGCCGTATTTCTTGGGGAGTCGGTCACTGCAAAATAATGCTATGACCTATTCAGAATGTTAAAAAGGAGGTGCTTTCTTTATTATGATAAATTTTAGTTGGTAAATTCTAGGCGAAACACGACTGTGATTGGTTGTAAATCGAAAATCATTGAAATGTGATTGGTTATTGACTCCCATTTGGGGCATGAGTTAAATAGTCAGTTAAATAGATTTTTGGAAAACCTGTACGTGATACGCAAAAACTAGAAATAGTTCCGTTATCAGAGTATTTGACTTGACTTATTTGCATGAAAATATCTGATGCCGCAAAATAATCGCAGGCCTGTGTATCCTAACTTAAAATTTATATTAAATAACATTCGTCATATACGATTATTTTTATGCACAATCAAGTAGCAAAATGAAATTATATTCCATAATTTCTGAATCAAATGGCAACACCGTATTCAGGTTTACATTATAAAAACAGATCTGGCATTTAGAAGAGTAAAATAAACATTGTGATAAGAACGAAAACCAACAGAATGTTAAAATGCAAAAGAAACGTTTGTGACTGGATTATTATTTAGAAAAAAGGTAGAATAAAAATAAGAGCAAAGCTAATGTTGTAGACTGTAACAAAAGTTTAAAATATGAAACCCAGTAAGGTATAAGGTCAACATTTTGGAATGATACAATAAAAGAAGATTTTGGTTTTTGAAGAATACAATCTGTACACAACTATGACGCCAAATATTTCAATATTATTATTATTATTATTATTATTATTATTATTATTATTATTATTATTATTATTATTATCATTATTATTTTGCTAATGCCCCAGGTTGTCTTTCGACATTCCATGTGTTCTCTCCTGGCATGGCGTAATTGTAACCCACCTCTGAGGTTAGGGCGCGTGGAAGGCGGAGTTACGTTGTCCTGATGATATAATGGGTGATGATGATGATAATGGTGCACCAGGAGAGTCCCTAATCCTAAGCTTAATCTAAGATGAATATGAATGATGATGATTGTGATGGCCATATGATTTCGGGGACCGTTTGGGCCTTAAAGTTTTCCTGACATTTGTCTTACAGGTGAGGAAAAACCCCGATAAAAACCTCACCCAGAAAAACTGTCCCGACCGGACCGTTTCAAATAAAGTAGAGTTCGTTTAAAATGCTGTGATTTGTTTGGTATAATGTACAGTAACACTACCTTTTTGATATATTTTTGTAAATACATTGTACGTAGTATACATAAAGGGCAGATGTTTTACTTCCCGCTGCGAGGGAGCAATATAAAACAATAAATACGTACGTATCGCCATTTTATTACTGGTTGGTGTCACAGCCTGCTGTAGCCGCGAGGAGGTTTACGGCCAAGTGTGCAATGGCAACCAAAACTTTTCAAGCTCAATACATTGATTTCTGCGAACTTGATTATAAGTTATTTTAATAAGAAGTGAATCAAATTATTTAGAATAAATAAATTAAATATATTTTAATTAAACATGCTGGAGACCGAATTTTAATAGGCAACTCGGCAAAAATGTATTCAGTCATTCACAATTTAACTAAAAAATTGATTTTGTTCATACACTCGATGAACGTAGTAGTCTTGCAGCCGAATCTCCGACTATGAACATTGTGAGGATCAACAAATTTGTATAACTCGACACTAGAAGAATAAAATATGCCTACCAGATGGGGAAAAAATATATTTGAAATCAGCATGAAAGGGATACTTATATGGAGACTATTTAACTCATGGCCCAAATGGGAGTCAATGACCAATCACGTTACAATGATTTTTTATTTACAACCAATCACAGTCGTGTTTCGCCTAGAGTTTACCAACTAAAGTTTATCATAATAAAGAAAGAACCTATTTTTAACATTCTGAATAGGTAATAGCATTGTTTTGCAGTGATTGACTCATCAAGAAATACTGCTACCAGATTGTATATATAGTGCATAAATGTCAACACATATAGCATGCGGGAGTTAATATAAAAACATTTGTAGCAATTGATTATACCACCAAAAAAAATAAAATAAAATAAACCACTGTTTACACTTCCTTAAATGTATTTTTTCCCAGGAAAATATAGTTGTTATATTTACATCATAGGACATCAGAAATGAATAAATATACAGTTTGATGTGTTTCATTTTTTCTCCACTAGAGTGCATTCTTACAATATTGCATTCCTTTGGCAATAAATAATATGATCTGGTTGCAGTGACGAACAAAAGAAGTAAATGAAGCATACCAATCGTTTCTCATTTGTTTTCAAACATCGCCGTTTACATTAAATATATAAATATTTTAAAATAACTATATTTAAATAATGATTTGTGAGTAAACAGCTTAATTTTATTCGTTAAATAGTCCTAACAAATGCCACTCTTGATTTCCAAATTCTCTAGATAAATTGGAAATCACTCGTGTCATTACTTATGATAATTTAGTTAACTATAACTCACTTACTGGTACTATCTAAGCCATAAGTTCAAGGCCGCGCGGATATAAGCTCTCAATACATCCCTATCCTGTATAATTTACTACTCTCAAATCGTCTTGCTCTCTCATCTCATTCTTGGCCTATCTACTAGGCGTTTTCCCTCTGGTTTTCCTATGAAAGTTATCAAGTCCCTCTAGTTAAAATCCAAGAAAACTAGAAACATGTCCATATTTCTGGATAAGATGCGGAAAATAAGGACAACGCTAATTTTTAAATAAGTAAATATCTTAAAGTGTAATTATTCTCTACTTTGTTTCTGGCTTGTTTAATAATATTATTCCAGTCGACAATTTTACTTATATACAAATCGCAGTTTTGATATTGCACAGGATGTTGAACAATAAAAAGAAGAATTTGGGCTCGATGTATTCAACATAGAGAGTGAAATCCTCTGACACGCACAGATGTAACTGGTGTTTGCATAGTAATATTTTCTCCTTCCCCCGCTGTATCTTGAGTGTTTTGCGGTGTATTTGCATACATTTCCCCTTCTCTTAAACAAATCCATTTCACTTAAAAAAAAGCATGCTACCGCAGCAGACTTAATCAGGGTATACCACGGTTCAATAAATCTAGCTTCGGTGTCTAAAGAACTTCAATGAAAATGTTCCATAATTACTTGATTTTATAGTAATATGGTTGAGTATACTGAGAGGCCTAACACAAATCATATATCGCTTGTGACATCTATGACAAAAAAGTAGATAATAGGATATGAACTTGATTATGAAATGATGCACGAAATAAACTTTAATTTGCTTAACTTTTCATTTGGATTTTGAGTAACATTTTGTAATGTCTGTCTCTCTTTTCCTTACTTTTGCCCCCTATCTCCAACACTCTTTGCAATTTATATCAATGAAGAAATATGTTGCTGGAACAAGAAATATACATTTGGAATAAGAATATCAGAAAATAGAAAATTAAACACCCTATTGTTTGCAGATGGCCAAATAATAATAGCAAATTCAGAAGATAATCTACAGAAAGGTCTGTATGAACTTAAAATTACAGAAGAATATGGATTGAAGATATCTACAGAAAAAAACACAAATTTTGGCATTTCAAAGTGTAGATCCTGTCAGAAGTAAAATTGTACTGGGCAATAAAAATTTGGAGCAGGTGAATAATTTTACATATCTAGGATGCAATATATCCTATGAAGAAGAAAAGGCTCTAAATGCAAAAATATCTACATTTTTAAGCATTTTAAGGTTAATAAATTCTATCTTCAAGCCACAGTTAGTCCAAAAGCATTCAAGACTAAAAGTGTATAAAACACTGGCTCTTCCAACTCTTTTGTATGGTAGCGAAGTATGGACGTTGAAACAGAAGGATATACAGAGACTTAGATCTGCTGAAATTAGATACTTTCGGAGGATTGCACGATACACACTACTAGATCACAAAAAAATGAAGACATCTTAGAAGAATTACACATGGAACCTTTAGAAAACAAAATTTCTGATTATAAGTCAAGATGGATGCAACATGTTCATCGAATGGAAGATCACAGAATACCCAAACAAATGTTAAGATATCAACCTGCAGGAAGAAGAAGACCAGGACGTCCACTCAAAAGACTTTTGGATGGTGTTTCTCTTGAGGCCGAAACAGGTCAACACATGACCTAAATTCGTGAATGTACTATGATGATGATGATGAATCTCTCCTTTATTGTCAAATATTTTATGTAAAAAGTGTTGCTATAGAAAGCTGTGTGACTTTATCCATCATATTTTTAAGAGACTGAGTTACTTTTTTTTTTGTTTAATTAATTAATTAATTAATTTGTTCATATTACGTTATTATACAACGCTAGAAATTAACCATGCTTAAATTACTGTAAATCATTGATTGTATTGTAACTAAAACCCTAACATACCGGATGGTGAAATAGGGTTCGTATTATTGGAGATTCAATAAAAAAAATTAAAACAATCTCTCCTTTATATACGGAGTATACAGTAGCTAATACACGCGTGCGCTACTACGCCTAAATAAATGAAAATTAATGTGATTTGATGTTTAATTGAATAAGTGAAAGGAAAAATAATTATAAATTTATATTTTTTAGATACCCCGTGCTGATTAACCGGCGTTGCCCGGGAATCTAGTTTTCCCGATCTTCTTGGCATAAATGAGCTGAAATACGAAAATAAATGTGTTTTATGATTAGTTAAATAAGTAAAGGAAAGCATTTATATCGTAATTAGTTTTAGATACCCCGTCCTGTTTAACCGGCGTTTTCCGGGAATCTACTCATCCCGATATTTTTGGCATACATGAGCTGAAATACAAAAATTAATGTACTTCTTATGATTAGTTGAATAAATAGAATGAAAAACATTTATAAATGTAAATCGTAATTATTTTAAGATTCCCCGTGCCGATTACCTGGTGTTGCCAGAGAATCTACTTATCTCGATCTTCTTGGCATAAATAAGCTAAAAGACAAAATTCGTTATTGTGAGTTATTCGTAAAAGAATACCCGCCATATGCTGCTATGCTTGCAAAGGAATCTACGTACTTGTCTCGATCTTCTTGGCATCAATGAAAGACAAAACTGGTTATTGTGAGTTATCCGTATGAGATAAACATGTGTTGTCGCGGACTTTTTTGTAAGAGAGATATTCAATTGTGTGTACATTAATTTTGTGTATTTGTAATGAAATATGTGCGTAAGCAGTTTCAGCGTCCAAAGAGCTACTTTTTTCACGTTTTACACTACAAAGGGCAATTTTTAAGAGTGTAGGAGTTGAGTATTACAACTCTCTTATAGCCTATGTTCATCCCGGGAATGTCGTGATACAAACATTTTTATACATGGGATTTAGGTGTCCCATGCCACACTGGTTATATAGTATACGACCTATCCGGAGGAGGTTTGTAACACTGGATCGCACACATACTTTTTTTGACCACATTACAGACATAGATGGTCTCCCTGGATGAGCGTTCAGCTAAAGTCTCTGCTACCTCCGAGACAGTATGAAAATTTAAGAAAAGACATCATTTAGTAATTTTCCAAACTAAGTAGGGGAATTATGGTGTAGATGATTGTGAGCCCAAATGATGATGTTCGGTGACCATTTGGGCTTTAACGTGTCCGGACATTTGTCTTACAAGTGAGGAAAACAACAAACAAATCTCGCCTTGGAAACTTATCCAAACCCGGAATCGAACCGAGGATCAATAACTGTAGATGTATTATTTTATAATGTTGCATTTTAAATATAAATTTCGTCATCATCTTCCATACAAGTGATGAATTATTTACGGTCTCAACGCTGGATGTACAATCCATCCCACTTTATGAAATTCTAAGGTGGGACTGTTATCACAAGTAATGCACGAGTGCTTTCCAATTTATCTAGAGAATTTGGAATCAAGACTGGCATTTGTTAGAACTATTTAACGAATAAAATTAAGCTGTTTACTCACAAATCATTGTTTAACTATAGTTATTTTAAAATATGTATATATTTAATGTAAACGGCGATGTTTGAAAACAAATCAGAAATGTGAGGTTATGTTCATTCACTGCTGCTTGATCATATCAATGTATTTGTTGGAGAAACATAATGCTTTGACCTGTTCAGAACATTAAAAAGGAGGAGCTTTCTTTATCACAAAAGCAGGAGCTGATAAAGAGAAATCGATAAAGAGCGAGTTGAAACACGACTGTCATTGGTTGTAAAACAAACTTCATTGAAACGTGATTGGTCATTGACTACCATTTGTGGTATGAGTTAAATAGCCTTGGAAACTTATCCAAACCCGGAATCGAACTGAGGAGCAATAACTGTAGATGTATTATTTTATAATGTTGCATTTTAAATATAAATTTCGTCATCATCTTCCATGCAAGTGATGGACTATTTACGGTCTCAACGCTGGTTGTACAATTCAATCCCATTTTCTAAAATTCTAAAATTAATATCTGTATGGTGGGACTGTTATCATCTCAACTTCTCTCAAAGTACATTAAACTAAAAATATATAAACAGCTATTCCGCCAGTTATATTACATGAATGCGGAACATGGATTACACTGAGCAACAAAAAATAAACTTTAATTTGTCTCAGAAAGAAAAATATGTGATTCTGATAGTACTTTTCTCCTGAATTCAAATATGATATCGGGTTTTCTCCATCACGCAAGGTTTCCGAGAGACAAGCATTTATAATTCCAAACACTTTAATATTTTCTACATTCGTAATTGCACAATATTTGAACATTCGGATTCACGTAGAAAGTAATAAATGACGATTTTCTGCTATATTTCGCCTGTGGAGCATCCTTCTTGATGGTCCAACAATAATCGGCCAGCATATTAACATTACATTTGCATTGATATCTCTTTTCCATAGCAGAAATCTCTTCATGAAAGTGTTCCCCGTTTTATTTTACAATAGACAAATGGACGAAAAACATGTTTATTAAAAAGTAATTATTTAAATCCATTAATTGAAATTGAAATAAAAAAACTGTGTGTGATGGAGAAATTCCGAATACATATTTAAAAACACGATAAAAAACTGCATTAAGAACTATTGGTACTCATGATACAAAAATCATGTTGACCAGTGTTATCACTTCAAGGGTATTTGAGAATAACGTCCTTATAAAAATATTCAGACCAAAGAGAGACGAACAGACAGACGAGTGAAGAAGACTAGACATTATAGTGAGCAACATGATATTTATGGGAAACTAGATGCAATAAGATCAATTAAGTCTCATAGATGTGATGGGTAGGACATGTGACGCGAATGGGAAATGAAAGAGGGGCATAGAAACTTCTGTAGGTTAAATTGGAAGAAAAGTGCTCAGAAATCAGGGCAAGAATAAGGTGGGACAATAACATTAACCATGATTTAATTATATAGGGGATAATTGGAAAACATAGCTTAGGATAGAGATGAATGGAGAGCTTATGCCCGCGAAAACTTGAACCTCCGGTTTCTTTAGTTCCAGTGATTAAATGTACTATCGTCTTCGTTAAAGGTACTGTGTTGTTAAAAAATAAAAAAACCGCAGGCCTTTCAGAACTGGTTCCTTCCTTCGCAGAAGATAGTTAGACAACTGCCAGTTCCAGTGTGTGTATATATATATATATATATATATATAGTTTTTAACGAATTCCGAAGGAATGAAACTATTGACGATGTTCTTATGAAAAAATATTTAAACAACATTTTTTTACAGACCTTCGCCGAACCTAAATAGTAGTCACCGAAAATGTATATATATATATATATATATATATATATATATATATATATATGACGTAAGAAAAATAAATGCTTGGACGGGATATCCATTTATTTTTCGTATCATGTCATATTAAGCTTGCATTATTCAAAGTAAAAAGATTAATTATAACATCGAAATAGAGAAACGTCACTGCTATAAATTAAATAATAATATTTTAATTTGCTTACTTGTTATAGGAGCTACTAGATGGCAGTGGAGACCGAGTTCCCGCTACTTCTCGCAATAATAGAGTATATAGGCCTATATATGTCAAGAAAAATAGATGTTTGTACTAGATTTGCTTGGTGGCGTAATTGGTAGCACACTGGAGTATCAATCCAGAGGTCCGGGATCAAATCTCGTCCAAGATTTTATTTTTCTTATCATGTCATATTAATCTTGCATTGCTCGACGTCAAAAATGTAATTGTAACGTCAAAATATATATATGGTGTACCAAAACAAAATATTTCTAATTGATCTACCAGTCGCAATTTTCGATGTTTCACAACAAATCTCGGCATATTCTATTAAAATAAACCAAGAAAATTATTCTCATAAAATCAGCAAAATTCAACCATTAAAAATTGGGGTTTACCTGAAACCCGAAATTAAAAATTGACTGTAGCTTTCTCAATGTTTTATTCAACTCAATGTATACTGTACCACACAGTTTAATTAATCCTTAATGTGTCCTATAAGATACATTAGTTTAATGTACTTAACATTTTTAATGAAGTAATGAAAAAAATGAATTGGTAGATTTTATTTCAATTGGTGATAAATTGTACAATATGCAAATAGGCAATACCACGATTAAGCATGATATATTTTCACTGCGGTTCGACACTTTTGAATAAGCTGATATGAGAAAACGAATTTCTCCAATTTAACAAATGAAATATATATTCCGTAAACCTGCAAAATTCAACTCACAGTTTACGCAGTTCTTCGTCTGACGGATTTTTTTAATAGTTGGTGATGGTGCATTACAGGTATTAATTTCATAATTATATATATATATATATATATATATACTGTGAATGCTACCTCAGCGGAATTTTAGCATGTAGGCCTATGTTAATAGTATATATTTTTATTACAATATAAACAATTTAACTTGGATATGTTAAAGGAACTCTACATGCAACCTTTAGAAGAAAAGGTATCCACCTTCAGAGACAGATGGCTGCAACATGTATCCCGAATGTCAAAAACTAGGATCCCTAATGCAGTTCTTCAGCATCGCCCACGAGGACGACGACGACCTGGACGTCCACAAGAACGACTTTTAGACCCTGTCTAGTGACCAACACAGGTCAACATTGGCATATATTCATGAATGGTATATGCTGATGATGATGAAATATGTAATGTTTCTGTTTACTTTCTTAACTTTTTAATAAAACGTGTTAATTTAAAATAAAGTATCCATTTAATTTATCATAAATGTAGTAAAACTATAAATTTCATTTCTGTCAATTTTAAAATACCAACACCTAGAATAATCTCGGAATGATTTTAACATGATTTGAATAATCTAGCACAATAAAATATAAATAATTTTATTTTTTGTCACTTGTATTTGTAACATTAATCTCACTACACCAAGAAAATACCGTTATCACTATTACCGGATTCCTTTTAGTATTAGTTTCAATATGAGAACAAATCACTTTACTAAGAAGGGCGTAAAATTTGTACATTATCTTACGGTGAAATATAATAATTATAATAATATTAATAATAATAATAATAATAATAATAATAATAATAATAATAATAATAATAATGCTTTATTTTAGTTGGCAGAGTTAAGACCATAAGGCCTTCTGTTCCACTCAACCAGCGAATAGTAGAATTATACAAAAATTACATACTTATTATAATTTTATAATATTATTAGAATACAGACTAAACAAAATACAATAATGATGTGATCTATTACTAGCTAATACTAACAAAAACATAGAATATAATAAAATTAAAATGATATAAAAAAAGTAAGTAGCTTCCAGATGATTATTTATAGAATGTTGTATATAGTTATGCAGTTAATGTTTTCATTGTGTTGAACTTATGATATTAGTTACTTTGCATTTAAATAATGATAGCGATTGACAGTCCCTGACATGACCGGGAAGTGAGTTCCATGCTCTAGTCATAGATATTGTGTAAGTTAGAATACAGACATGTCCTGTGCTGTGGTATCAAAAGTAAAGAAGAGTCTTGTGATCTTGTTTCTAAATTGTGATGAGCCGATACATTTTAAAAACGTGTTGTTAAATAACTTGGAAGGAGACACGTGGTCATAACGACGGAAATTGAATATAAATCGAATGCACGAATTACGAGCACACTGTAATCTGTCAGATAGATCAGTTGTCAGATTAGTCAGTAATATGTCGCTGTAGTCGAATATCAGTTTATTCAATAGAAAACTTGGTCCTACACTACTTCTGGAACGGGCATTACTCATTCATGGGTTTTATATTAATTATGCCTATCAGGGTGAAATAGTGGCTATTATGCTCCATTCTGGTTACGACTTCTCGGGTTCAAATACTGTCAGAAGTAATGGATTTTTTCTGTGATCAAAAATCATGACTACCGGTATGGAGTTTTATGGTAAATTTGCTATAAGCAAAATAAACTTCTATCATGACGTAAGAGGCCTGCGAGCAATATTTTACTGGGTTTTCATCCCAGCTTTGAAATGCGAACTACTCTCTCTATAAAATCACCACAAGCAAGACTCAGTAGTCTAACTACTTTCTGCTAAAAGTAGAAATAATTCTAAAAGGACTAGAGTTCAAAAAGTAAACAAATTCAGGATGACGATATTTTACCGGTATAGGTAGGAAATATAATTCTGTATATATAACGTTATATTGTGAAAAGACAACAAAAGTCAAACCTTCGTATAATGACTGACAGATTATAAACATCGTGTCTTTACACTTAAATCTTTTATGACGGTTACCAATGGTAAAAGGGATTTTACCATAAATCCTGGGTCTATTCATGATTTTGGAACTCATTAAAATTTTAAATAAAAATGTTATTACGAAAGTGTTTTTCATATCCTAATTCCCAGGATGTAAATAGAAAGCAAAATGTTTTATTCTATGAATATAATAGTTCATGTATTGCTTTAGTTTATATTTAAATCAAATTAATTCTGAATAAACTAAACATAAGTCAAGCAAAGTATACAAATTTATATACTCTATGACGTGATGTTTCATTAGCAGAAAGCAAATATCAGTTAAAATTAAATATACATTTGAAACTGGTATTACGTAATCTGCATTCAACAATGAATATTGCATGGGGAAAATGTAGTACCAGTACTTATGATTTAATGATGTACTTACTATTTACAAGAGGAGCACTAATTCACTAACTGCATGACTCCTGCGAAATGCAGCAATTAATGTAATGAAGATAGCACAACATTTATAAAGATCCTCGCAATTTATCTAATAATTTGCGCATAAATTAATATGAAAAGATCTTAATTTTTCTGCACATTATTAAATATCACAGCATCTTTATACATAGAAATGAATGTGAGTCTGTTCGTTTGTCTGTTTGTCCTTTATGGACTCAAAAACTATTTGACCGATTCGAATGGTGTTTTCCCTACCATTTAGAGAATTTTTCTGGGACAATTAACGCTCATAATATATACCATACATATTATAGGGTCGGAGCTAAACACATAAGTGCATCTGTGCACTAAAAAGTAGCTTTTTTTGGCGATTAATTGGAATACTTTGCCCAAACCATAACAAATACACCAAATTAATCTACACAAAATTGAATATCTAAAAAAACTACAAAAAGTCCGCGACAGCACATGCCTATCTTTTACGGATAACTCACAATAACAATTTTTGTCTTTCAGCTCGTTGATGCTAACAGGTATTAGCTACAACACAATATACATATTGTTTCAAAAATGTAACCAATAGAGTTATATTGAGTCTTCAACATATGTCGTAACATTTTCTTTTAAAAGAATCATGCCATAATTTAGAGGTAGAGGGTTCGATTTCTGATTTATTCATTAACAATCCTCATGATATAATGGTTAGAGATTCCGTTATTCTTTTTTAGAGTATTATCATCATCATCATCACTCCAGGGATTAGGCAATTGCCCGTTCCGACTTCGTAATGCATCAACCCAACGTCTTGTAGGTCTTCCAACATCATGTCTTCCTCTTGCTTGATTAGAGTATTATGTCTGTACTAATTATCGAGATTATCATAAATAAGAGAAAAAACTTACATATAACTTTTTACCTAAGTAAATACTTAAGAAGGATCATATGTTGTTTATGCAAATCATTTTGATGTAGGCCTAATATAAAATAAAGTTTTAACTTATTAACTTATAAAAGCTCATATAACTTTGTGTTAAAATGTTACATTTGTAGTTACATTATATAATAACAATAAAATAATAATTATCATCATCATCCGGTATCATAACAGCTGCCGGCCGTCTTTCGGAAACCAAATGTCATTCCTCTATGTTTCCATTGATCTTCCTCCATCCTCTGATAATCATAGCCCCTTGTACATCTTCTATCTAGGGTTTCTTTGGCCATTCTTTCTTCTTCCTTTCCATTGGGATCCATTCAATAATAAGTTTAGGCAATCTTTGCTTTGGCATGGCCATACCACTGCAATCTTTTCTTTTCTTTAATGTCTGTGATGTCCGGCTTCTCTTGCACACCTATTATTTCCTTTATTTCTATATTTCGTATTCTATCCATTCTAGATTTTCCAGCTGATCTTCCCAAAACATCCATTTTTTGTAATAATAATAATAATAATAATAATAATAATAATAATAATAATAATAATAATAATAATAATAATAATAATAGTAATAATAACAATAATAGGTAGGAGAAGGGCAATTTCTACATCGAAAATTAAAAATATAACTGCAATTAAAAAAATCGGAGTGAGAATGGCAATCAAGCTGAATTTTTAGGGTCAAATCCGCATTCAAAGGGAGAAAACTTTTCTCGATCTTCATTTATTCATGGCTGTGCCTCGTTGTTCGGTAAAGTGTTGATTAAACCTGCCAACGTCCTTTTACTTCCCAAGTAGCTTGTAGTGTAGTCATTTCTGAGCTAATCGTGTTGGTTGAAATTTTGTGATATGATCCTTCCATCAATTTTGTTGTTCGATTCTCTTTATGCTTGGTAATTGTATTTAACTCCCATTATTTTTACTATATTGAAAATCCACTAGCATGTGATTTTTTTGAGAATCTAATTTAAAGTGCTTCATTTATTTAAATTCCTATTGCTGATATTTCGGTTCTATCAGTATAATAAATATAATTAAATACAGTACGTGGCACAACAACTTAGCAGAATCAAGACTGGCATAATTGATTACAGTTATCGATTAACAAAATTTTGTTTTAAGTTACGTGGATTTCAAGTCGCAATCATTCATCCATAATTTGGTTTCTTAACAGAATTTCGCTACTTTTCTTATCATGTACTACATAACCTCACGATGCCGAAGAAATCTCCTTTTATGCCCTGTCCACAAATAAATATTACTATGGTATAACCAAGATTTGAGCTCAGGACTCTTCATAATCTCCATCATCTTCATATTCTCATTCGTCTTATGTTAGTAGTTCCTCTAAGAGCCTTGGCCTAATTTGTAACTACTCATTCATCTCTATTCACAGTCTTCTGTCTGCACCTTTAAACTTCAGTTCTCTTAAATCTTCCTCAATTCTATGATGCCATCTTTATTTATACATTTCACCTTTCTACTTTCTACAGGCTTCCTTCCATAATCCCTTGAGCTGTTCTTTCCTGCTTCATCCACAATACATTACAAAACCATTATTTTCTTTAAGATAATAACTTCTATCAGGTCTGGGACTCTGTATAGGCCTACATCCATCCATCCATAGCAATTCTGCCCCAGGCAGGTCTTTCACTGCAATCATAGCACTTTCATACTATGCTTTGCAGCTTTACTAAGGAATTATAGGTGTGGTAGCTTCCCGTAGCTTTCCACACCGGTGAAGGATGATGATGGCCGGATGATTTTCGGGGACCGTTGGGCCCCAAGTTCCCTGACATCTGTCTTACAGGTGAGGAAACCCCCCCCCAAAACCACCCAGGAGCCTGTCCCGACCGGAAATCGAACCCGGTCCCGCTGCGTGATAAGGCAGCACGGTACCTCGAGACCACAGCGGTGGACACTCTGTATACAATTACTTCAATTTATGGTACGTTCTAATCGCTATAATTGCAATCTGTTACTGCGTTGATCCACATATCTTCCTTAAATATTTCTTCTCCAAAGTATTTAATTTGAAATTATCCTTTTCTGATGATATCCTTATCTCACTTTAGCTGGTGGAGAAGGCCTTAGGACCTTACAATGTTACCTTTAATAAAGCATTATGATACAAAAATGTTCTAAAAAACTTTATTCTCATATTCATAACCTCTTTTCCTCCATTAAAGTAATAGACCATGTTTCGCATCCATATAATAAAACTAGAAGAATAAATATTTTATATACTTCAATTTAACGTCTTTTGAGAGAAGTTGGGATATCAAGAGTCAATGTAATTCATAATAACAAGCATTTCTACATTTGAGTCTATGTTAAATTTCTATCTGCATCTCATTTCTACTTTTAAATATTGTTCCTAGATATCTGAATTCAATCATGTCTTCAAAATTTGTCTCATATGATTATTAACTGTCCACTTCCATTTAATAAAACTTTACTATTAAATAACGAACTAACTAACTCACTGGCACTATCGAACCCGTAGGTACATGGCCGCGCGGACATAAGCTCCATACATCCCTATCCTGAGCTAATATTTTCCAAACAGTCTCTGTATAATCTGCTTCCCTCAAATCATAGTTAATCTTATTCTCTCACCTCATTCTTGGTCTATCAACTGGGCGTTTTTCCCCTGGTTTTCCTACAAGAAACTTCCATGCACCTCTTTCATTCCCCATTCGTGCCACATGTCCGGCCCATCGCAGTCTACGAGACTTAACTGTTCTTGTTATATCTGGCTTCCTATAAATACCATGCAGTTCACTGTTATGTATTTTTCTCCATTCACCTGTCTGTTCATCTCTCTTTGGTCCAAAGATGTTCCTAAGAATTGTATTCTCAAATACTCGTGTAATTTCCTTTCCTCCCTTAAAGTAAGAATTCATGTTTCGCATCCGCATGATAACTTTATTATGTCAATATATAATATTTTTAATAATAATATAACGATAAGATAAATGTTAATACACAGTTAATATTTTTAACGCTCAGGTTATTACCGTCGCAATTAAAATATATGCGTAAAATAACTTACATACACTTCATTAGTAGCGTATTATTTCAGGACTTGGGATCTTTACGTGTCGCAAATTCACGATACGGGACACATGACTTTATTTCCTTCCAAAAGAAACCATAGGTGTAATAAGTATGTTTATGCATTACAAATCCTTTGTTCCTGGCTGAGTTTGAAACGGGCAATTTCGGACGAAACTAAAGAAAGCAATGCAACAACTAGTCCATCGATACCAACAAAGGAATAGGTATGTATAGAGTATACCAAAAATTCTAAATATATGTATTGCAAATAACAAAAATTAATTAATCCCAGATTTCTTGAGGATTGACTGCCTTCTTGGGGACGTGTTCAAATATAATGTGAGTTTACTAGTCTGCTTTTGAATGTATCATAACTTCAACTGCTGATCAGTCCGTCACTTCCCATTTTTCCCGATACTATGTACTAGTAAGTCGAGCTATATCTATAATAATAATGATAATAATGATGATAATAATGGTGATAATAATGATGATGGTGGTGATGATGATGATGACGATTAGATGATAATGATGATACTGATGAAACTGATAATAATGACAATAATGATAATATAATAATAATGTTATTATTATTGATTTCGTACATCTCAATGATGGATAAATCATATTTGAAGAGAAAAATTATACGCTCAGACCGGGACTTGAACCCGGGACCCTTGGTTCTCTAGACCAAGTGCTCTACCAACTGAGCTACCTGAGCAAGTACCGATCTAAACGCAAATCTTTCTCTATATACATTGTAATTCCCGTCCACCAAATGCTATGAAGCCATGCTTCTATCTTGCAAATAGCGGCTCCTTTATTAAGAAGACATATTTGGGAATTATACATTACAGCCAGTACGGCTTTTTTGCATGTTATTATTATTGATTTAGTACATCTCAATGATGGATAAATCATATTTGAAGAGAAAAATTATACGCTCAGACCGGGACTTGAACCCGGGACCCTTGGTTCTCTAGACCAAGTGCTCTACCAACTGAGCTACCTGAGCAAGTACCGATCTAAACGCAAATCTTTCTCTATATACATTGTAATTCCCGTCCACCAAATGCTATGAAGCCATGCTTCTATCTTGCAAATAGCGGCTCCTTTATTAAGAAGACAATTTGGGAATTATACATTACAGCCAGTACGGCATTTGGTGGACGGGAATTACAATGTATATAGAGAAAGATTTGCGTTTAGATCGGTACTTGCTCAGGTAGCTCAGTTGGTAGAGCACTTGGTCTAGAGAACCAAGGGTCCCGGGTTCAAGTCCCGGTCTGAGCGTATAATTTTTCTCTTCAAATATAATAATAATAATAATAATAATGAATATAAAATTATGGAATATTGTGCAGCCAGTCAGGCTAAAATTAAGAATAATAATAATGCTGATGATAATGATAATGATGATAATTATAATAATGATGATAATGATAATAATAATGATAATGATAATAATAATAATAATAATAATAATAATGATTATCTTTCTAATTATTCTCCTGCCTTAATGCCTATCGCATTATATTCATATATGATACTAAACATTATAGCCAATAATGTTCCCGATTTAAATCGGATTTCACCGCTCGGCAGATTATGGCCACTCTGTTATTAATTTACATTTATGGCTGGACATAAGGGAATATTTAATGTAGGGAATGTCTCCAAACCTTTTGTGTGTTCCGGAATTAAATTTCAGCTAAAAATGTATAATATTCTCTTTGAAGAAACACTACACATTCATATAATAATATCCCTTCAATAAATGATTTTTTTTTTCAAATTCAATACCAGTCATTTGCTTTATTAATCCATAAAGTATCGTTGAGCCCCATAGATGGATAAGTAGGGATCTCCAGAACAATACTAATACAATTAAATAGTATTCAGAAGGGAATATTTTTTATACAAATCCATGATGTTTGCATTTATGTTTCATTCCAAGATGGAGCTACTTTTAGCTGAATATTTTTCTATGCCCTGAATGAAGTACTCGATGAACGGGTACCTCCGTAGCGCAAGTGGTAAGACACACGTCGCTCACTTCTTGGTTCCGAGTTTTCTAGTCATTCTATGTAGGATTTGTGGGGATGATTCGTAGCCAGGGCAGATTTCTCCGGGCTTCTCCTGTTTCCTCCGCCAAAAACTTTCTCTATACTCATGTCATTCTATTCCATTCCATTTCATCTACTTCTGGAATGTTGCGACATGTCTGGGCAATTCTCAACATGGTATACCATACACAGTAAAACTTGTTCATAGCGGAAGTGCACGGGACCAATTTTTATTTCCACATTAGACAACATTCCGCATTATAAAAACAAAAAATTAACTAATCTTAGAAAATAGAGCACCGTAGGCCTATATGTCTTTTTATGTACCTCAGATTAATTATAGTTTCGCTGCCGTTAAATCAATCAATTGAAAATATTCTTAGCCTCAATAAGATACGTGGTCTCGAAGTAGCGTGCTGCCTTGTCACGGCCGGAGCAGTTTTCCTGGGTGAGGTTTTTATCGGGGTTTTACCTCACCTGTAATACAAATGTCAGGAAAACTTTAAGGCCCAAATGGTCACACAAATCATATGGCCATAATCATCATCATCATCCTTATCAATATCATCATCATCCTTCACCGGGTGGAAACCAACGGGAAGCTACCACACCTACAATTCCCTAGTAAAGCTGCAAAGCATAGCATGAAAAATGCCATGATTGCAGTGAAAAACCTGCCCTCGGGCAGAATTACTATGGATGGAATAAGATGCTACAACTTTGAAATTTCTAACATCTGGAAAGAACAGTATATACGAGAAACTTCGACAGTAATGCTCAAAAAAACAGTCCCGTTTCGTCAGCGTTAAAAATGTCTCTTAGGCGCGTGTCCTGAAATTAAAGTGTCGGTTTCCACTCACTAACTATACTTTCGGTCACACCCTTTGATTTCCCGGATATTTCATTCCACTCTACAAACTGTCCATAACCAACCTGAAGATGCCTTGAAATCGTTGTTCCCTAGGGATAAAATAACAGCTATAAGTTGACTTTGGAGAACCGGTCCGGAAATTTGGAGATTTCTTCATCGTGGACTTGTAAAACGCTCCCACACCTAGTTGATTTCTTCATTATTATTTTTCCCCTCTTCATTTACTTGCGTCCATTCATTAATTATTTTTCTTTGTAATCAATTGAGTTGGTGTTTACTTGATGAAAATCCATATTTATTAATTAAATAAAAATAAAACGTAGTGTTTTATTTGATTTTCATATTTATTATATAATTCAGTGACAGCTGTTTCGGTACAATTTGTTAACATGTCTGAAGAAGGTACAGTGTACCGAAACAGCTGTCACTGAATTATATAATAAATATGAAAATCAAATAAAACTACGTTTTATTTTTATTTAATTTTTCTTTGTGTTTTAAAACATCATAAACTTGGGTTTTTCCACACTTAAATTTAGTCATATAAAGAAATAAGGGAAATTATGGGTGTACAAGAGGAGCCGGACTTCATAGACATTATAGAAAAGAAAATATTACCGTGGTATGGCCATGTCAAAAGAATGCCAGGACAAAGATTGCCTAAAATTGTTATGGAATGGAACCCAATGGAAAAGGAGGAAGAGAGGAAGACCGAAGAAAACTTGGATAAAAGGGGTACAAGCAGCTATGAATATTAGAGGAATGGAGGAAGATCAATGGATGGACAGAGAGGAATGGCGTTTGGTTTCCGGAAGACGGTGGCAGCTGCCATGATACCGAATGATGATGAAGAAATTTAGTCAATATTTCGCGTACTGACAGGTGAGAGTTTGTTTTTTCTTTATCTTCAATCACTTTCACTTTTTCGTTTAATGACAATGATACATAGGATTTAGCCATCTTTATTCCATAAATTCAGAACGCTCCCTGAGAAATATATCTACCTCTCACTTTAAACTTATTTAAGATTTTACAGTGCACTAATTATTTGTAAGACAGATGTCACACGCCAAATATTTTTTTAATGAACCTGTATTTCACGGGTGTGCAGTGAGGCCGAAAGAAAATTCCAGATACAGGTAGAAACTCCACTCCCCCTGGCGGTAGTAATCATCACTTATTGTTAATACGCCTAACGGCAATTCAATGAAGTGGAAACTAATTTATTTCTCTCTGTATCTTTCCATCTTATAAAAATTGTTGTTCATTAATTGTGTAAAAATATCCTTCCGTTTCTGTGTTGGACAGATTCCATTTTAGACAAAATAAATGCACGTAAAATTGCTATTATTTTGCCGGGACCAATAAATTTGTTCACTTTGGACAGATTTCCGCATTATTAACGTTCCGGATTAAACGAGTTTTACTGCACCTGCAATTATATATCATATCATCCCTTGACTGACATTACGCCGGAGACGACTAGAAGGTATAGGCCTACTAGACAAATATCTGCATAAATAAATCACATTTTTCTTCATTTATCATTCAACTATCGTTGTATAATTGCACAGAATACCATCTCACAAGTTGACAACAAAAATAAAGATGTTGTCCTTGGCTCGTTTATAATACGGTATATGAATATCCTCAAATATTAAAGAAATTGATAATTTTGTACTTTTTCTTTTCTTAGTAGCCTATTTAATTCTCCGTTCTTTAGCGTCTTGTTTTACAAGTTATTTTTCATCAAATATTTGATTATTACATCATATATGTCGACTATTGCACATTTTACATGTAAATTATATGCCTCTAGGAACATGGTGCCATAGGATTGGATTTATAAATATTGCCAGAATGAAATTAAAGGTAAAATGAAATTTTGATGAAATTATGTGTGTATATCTGATTGGGTACCTCGATGATTTAGATTCACAATTGGACCCTCTAAAACAATTATGTGTAGGAGTTCACCTGAAGTAAAAATTGAAAAATCGCTCTAGCAGTCACATTCTTCGATGTTTCACAACGAAACCCAGTACACACTATTAAAATAAACCGAGGTAAGTATTGTCAAAACATGAGCAAAATCTGACAATTAGAAGTGGAGATTTATTTGAAATGCGAAATTAAAATCTGCTTAAACGAGTTTTTTGTGTCTGTTTGAGTGGGTCCCTGGATGATTTAGAATCACAATTGGACTAGGTAGGTGGCGCTGCAATCTGGTTATACGATATTTTTATGTCAGATGTGTAGTCATCTGCATTATCTACATAATCCGCGCGACAACAATGTGACGTCATTATGCACGCTTCTTGAGCCACAGCAGGTGGCTGTGAGAGGTTTTCTTGCTAACTTATTTCATAGTATGGTATTACGTCTTAATTAGTGAATTTTATGGTAAAAAAGTAAACTTATATGTTTATGGTCCGGACATGACACGAGAATTGAACCTTCGGGCAGTACAACGTCTGCCGGGTACACTAGTTACATATAGAGACATTTATACACATATAGAGTGATAAAATGAAAAAAAAAACCTTCAGAAAAAAATAACATTAGATAAACAGGAAGCAAATCGGACCAGAATATCGATAATTCATGAAATACTGAGTGAGTTGAAATAGAAAAAAAATTGAGACTCGTACTCGGGAGATAGTGGGTCAGGACTCTTATGGCCGCTTGAAGTTTTCCTGATTTTCCTTAGTAGTCAAAGCAAGTACATGTACTACGTTATAATTCCAATACCAAATCTCATTTTATCCTATTCGTCATTTAACCCTTAAATGAAAAATGTACCACATAAGACATATCAATTGGTTTCATTCATGTGTTATAATATCTCGTAATATATAAAAATGCATGTTTGTTTCTTCGTATTTTATGCGCTGCCATACCGTTCTTCAGATTGTGATGGAGTTTATTTTGCAAAATGTTCAGCAAATTCCCGGGATGAACACAGGCTTTAAGAGACTATAGCATGAACGTAGCCTGATCCTAACCTGAACTTAGCCTGAACCCAATCTGAAATTAACCTGAACCTAACCTGAAACTAGCCTCAATATAACCTAACCTGAAACCTAACGTATCATGAACCTATCTTGAACCTAACCTGAACCTAACTTGAACCTAGTCTGAACCTAGCGTGAACCTGGTTTGATCCAAGCTTGAAACTAACCTGAAATTAACGTGAATCTAACCTGATCCTAACTTGAGCCTAGCCTGAACCTAGCTTAAACCTAGCTTGAACATAATCTGAACCTAACCTATAACTAACATGAACCTAACCTGAACCTAACCTCAACCTAAATTGAGCCTAACTTGAACCTAACCGAGCCTAAAGTGAACCTAAACTAATCTAACCGGAACCTAACACGAACCTAAATCTAAACCAACCGTCTCTAACCTAACCTAACCTAAACCTAACCTAAATTCAAACCGGAACGCAAACCCAATTGTTGTATAATATAATTACATTATTATTAAATAATTATGATGATTATGATGATAATAATGTGTAACTCTGTATTAGTCTTTAAAGTCCGGAATAGAATAACAGGGTGACATTAGTGTAGCGAGAGGAATAATTTAAGAGCCATACTTGGAGCGTACAGTCCGCAAAATATGAAAAGTGGAGGAAGATACGCGAAAAGAATCTAATACTTTTATTTCACAAAACGTAATCACATTGTTTATATTCTCCCTATCTTGACTATGCAGTACTTCCTCTTTACTCGCGACATGTTATATGAATCAAACACCACCAGATACACAATTTATTTGGTACAATAGAAATGTTTATTCTAAGAAGAAACTAAAGTAACCGTGACGTAGTTCCGAAAAACGCCGATCCTATTCCGACCTTTGTTTACTAATAATTTCCAATTGCGTAATATGCTTTCGTATTTTATTCAAGGACTATTGATATCATAGACAGATGAAGTATATTTTATTTTATTTTCTTGGTGTAATGATATTTGAGGACAAAGTTGTTCAATATTTCATGGCTTACTTACTTACTCACTGGCACTATCGTACCCGTAGGTTCATGGCCGCGCGAACATAAGCTCTCCATACATCCCTATCCTGAGCTAATGCTTTCCAATCATTCCCTGTATAATCTACTTCCCTCAAATCATAGTTTATGTTATTCTCGACACAAAAATTAAATATTAAACTAGAATAAAACACAATCAAAAAATTAATCCAATCTCGAAACAAAAACAACACTTGCCGTTTTGATAATTTGCAGTCAGAATGTTATTTTCCTCAAACATAATCCCATGATGAAGAAAATTGATGAAACTAGGAAGTATATTTTAATTCGCTATTATAAATATGGGTTAGTAATTACAGGACACACATAGATAGTCCTGGAAGCACCTAATGTGGACACATGTTAAATGCGTACTCTTGACGATACGCGATTTGAATATTGGAAGTGCCAGCTTTTAATTAAGCCCATCTCTAATCACTAAACAGCTAGATTCATTTGGACAATTTTAAGGTCAATGTTGTCGTTGAAATTAACGTTGAAGGTGTCTGCTAGAAACGTGATGTGCAAGCAGAAATATATACTTCACATGATGGTACTTCCATATGAGGTTACTTGCTTTACAAGAGCATCAGACGTCAGCACAAAAACACAGCAAACCATCTAGACTGCGATTACAATCATCTCGTTGTGAATTTTCATATCTGATCATACATATGCCAGATTTCATAATGTTGGAACCACTATGAAACCTTCAACCAGTTCTTTGTTATTGTCACAGTTATACACTGGTTTTATTTATCCATATTTACATTTTTTGTCAATTTTTCTGCCGTGTGTTCGGTTACAAGGTACTATGATAGTGTACCAGATGGATTGAATATTTTATTTTAACTGCTTTTATGTTTGGTTGAATAAATAAAAAGAAAAAGTATTAAATAAAACTTTGATAGTTTTTTTTTGTTAAATGCCACATGTTTGTCATTCGACATTCTCTCCTGGCATTGGCGTATTGTAACGCACTTCAGAGGTTGGGGCACCTGGAAGACGCACCAGCACGCAACCTCGAGACCACGACGGTGGACAACTTTGATAGTTTTATTCAATAAATGAACATCATGGATTTTCATCAAGTAAACAGTAAATCAAATGATTAAAAAGACAACTAATTATACATTTATAACGTAATTACTTTTAGATACCCCGTGATGATTACCCGGCGTTGCTCCAGGAATCTACTTGTCTCCATCTTTTTGTAATAAATGCGCTGAAAGACATTATGAGTTATCCGTAAAAGAATACCCATCATATACAACTACACTTGCCCGGCAATCTACTCATCCCGATCTTCTTAGCATCAACGAGCTGAAAGACAAAAATGCTCATTATGAGTTATCTGTAAAAGTTAATATATGATATCGCAGAAATTGTGTATTTTTTTTTTTTAGATATTCAATTCTGTTTCCATTAATTTGGTGTATTTGTTATGGTTTAGGCAGCATAAAGGATCTAAGCGTCTATAAATCTACTTTTTTAGTGCACGGTTGTCCTTTTTTTAGCTCCGGCCCTATAGTACGTAAGGTAATATGTTATATGCTTTAATTATTCCAGAAAAAATCTCTAAATGATGAAAAAAACCCATTCAAATCGGTCAAGCACTTTTTGAGTCCATAAAGGACAGACAAACAGACCGACTCACACTCTCTCTCTCTCTCTCTCTCTCTCTCTCTCTCTCTCTCTCTCTCTCTCTCTATATATATATATATTATATATATACAGGTGTCCCATTCAAACCTCCCACATTTTAATTAATCACAACTAACAAAATATGCGGAATTATGAAATGAGGCCGGTATTAAACGAAACAGAAACTCAAAGAATTTTCATTGCCACAAATTGACACACACTAAAACGCCTCTATATGTACACGATGAATATCAAGTCTATATTCGATTTGGTGCCACGTTCTGTCCAACATGTCTATTGATACTGTTGCAATTGCGTCAAGGATACGGGTTCGTAAATTATGAAGATCTTGTAGTGGAGTCGCAAACACACGGTCTTTTACATACCAGAAAACAGTTTGTGCTCGTTGTTGAACAGTCGCCATTTTGTTTTATGTCGTTATTGTCCAACATGCGACAGATGAATTAACTGCAACAATGAAAACAAAAATTCTTTGAGTTTCTCTTTCTTTTAATACCAACCACATTTCATAATTCCGCATACCTTGAGAGTTATGATTAATTAATTAATCAATTAATTAATTAAAATGTGGGGATGAATGGGACACGGTGTATATTTATTTATTTATTTATTTATATTTATATTGAGTGAAAATTTTTTAACAATTTTAGATTGTTTATTAAATCATCATTCTCGCACGATTAGGCTAAGCTCTCTTGCCTGTTACGTCTTCATAGTGTTACGTTTACCTCTTTCTCGAGCACCCAACTTCTATTTTCCCTTTAGTTTGGTAGATATGAACACAGCTGAGATTCTTTCGTTACTCAAACGACCCAGGTCCCCAGGTGGACTCTCCAGATGTCTTTGTACTCGTCTGTTTTTTTATCTTGGTTTTATATATTTAATTGTTTTCTCGTATATTTTCATTTCGTATCAAGTCCACATCCTATTTTCCTACGAATCTGACTAAATTTTACTTCTATACATTTTACTTCTATATATTTCATATAGTATCCGAACATTTGCTTCCAAATATTATTACTGATACAGCCACTTGTCATATAAAATTTTAATTTTGTACCTTTTCGGGTATTGACTTTGAATAGTTGTATTCTTTATTCAATTTATTTTCAATGTCTTTCTGTTTATCATTACTTACATTACATCCCAGAAAATCAAAATTATATACTTGTTCTAATATTTTGTTTTGTATTGTTATATTTGAAAGTATCTTAAAAGGTAAAGTGATCCCACTACAGACGTTGGGAGCCCTTGGGGTAGTTGGAGATTAAGGCTCTCTCATTTCTAGACAATCGGCACTTGAAGCCAGTCGAGTTGTCAAACCGAGCGTCACGGCAGCATTTATCCCCAAAACTACGCCTTCTGGTACTATTTCAGTTAGAGGCTGAATATACCCCAGGGCCATAGTGTGATCTGAAGATTTAGGTCAGTTTAAAAATCCTGACCCATCAGGGCTCTGGGTTGTAGCATATTGCCTTAACCAACTAGGCTACAGCATTGCCTTCTTGAACTTACAGTGAAGGGTTTGGTAGCCCATAACATTTGTTTTTAAGTTGTATTTTTTCGAGGAGAAAATTGCAAAATAGAATGTTAAAAATGTTGTAAAATAATACGGCTTATTCGACAATATTATTTCCTTTTTCCGATTTGGTTCCATCCTGTTGGCTATTTTACTTCTGGTCAAGGTGCATCTGGTTAGCAGTTCATTTCAAGTTTCGGAAGCTGATCTTCATCCATACTGTTTTTTTCTTCAAGATTGTTTATACTGAATTCTTGCAAGTTCGTTACAATTAAATCCGAACAGGTCCGAGGCGTAGTTGATACTATATGCATATAGGGTGTCTCAAGACATAAAGGAGGTATATTTTTCGCAAAATCAAATATGCGTACCCTCTTTCTTTTCTGGTTGACCTTAATAATTCAAACAATAAATATTTATTGTGATTGGATCATGACTGCCGTGCCGACTTCATGCCAAACGTAAGGCATGAAAATTTGTACTGAGTTAGTATAGAAGGATTCTAGAACTAAAAATTATAAAATAATTAAAACATCAATATCCCCAAAACGTATACTATTTACTATTTTGCAAAAATAATTCTTGTTCAAATTTTCTTTTCAAAGTTTCCAATTACTGAGATGTTTCGAAGCAAGTCGGCATGGATTGCCGTAGGCCTACGTACACCAGATTGTACTTACAATTGTTTTCACATTATACAAATGAATTAAGAGAGTATGCGTTAAAAATAAGAGACTTTCATTTTTTTTGGGACACCCTTTTGTGCAGCAGTAGTATCATCCATGAGTTCTACTCTTGCTTGAAGGAATTTTTATGGATTGTCACCCTTTTATCCTCAGTTCCTAATACGAGTTTGGGTTTTTCCTCCCAATCTCAGTTATTATTGTTTTCCCAATACTCTGAGGCTGGATGGCTACTTGCAGAGGAAATCCACTAGACGATGTCACCATTTCCCGACGATTTTATTCAACTTATATATCCTACTGAACATTGTAATTTATCTCCACTGTTCTGTATTTCTGTTATACCATCTTCAGATGGCAGTTTGTTTCTGTACTTATTTCTACCATTTGGAATTTATGGAGTTAATTAATTTTATTACATTGGTTGACCAATTCTGGAAATATTTAAGCATCATAGCTTCATCATCATCAACTTCACGGTGTAGGCCTTCTAGTCTGTTCCGGTTCTTCATTCCACCGCCTTCTTAGTCTTCTTTGGGATCTCTTGTCTATAGGTTCATATTTCCAGTCCCTTTTTGGGCATTCGGCTGTCTTCCTTTCCATCTAGATGTTGAATGTATTTTGTACTGTAAGTTTTAACTTTGTCTAGGAGGGATATATTTTGCAATTTCGTAACTTATAATGCGGTCTTTTAATGAATATCCTATTACTGCTCTAAAAATTTCATATCCGATGTATTTATTCAGTTTTCGTCCTTTTTATTCACCACCCAGCATTCACTGTCATACACAAATTATGTCATAGTTATTATTTTATAAACTTTTAATTAAAAGTCCATTCTTGTTTTGTTTCTTTAACGTTCTTCAGATTGTTCCACACATAATTTGAAAACGCGAGATTTTTATTTTTAATATAATAGCAATTTATCAGTTTGGTTCTAATTAATATGAAATCTGATGTGAAATAAATTCACACATATTAACCATTATGATTTTACTAGTGGACTCAAATATACGTCGAATTCATCAAGTTAGTACTTTCATTTAACTACACTCTTTAAAAGCTCGTTTCATTAGCGTTTTTGCAATTCAAATCTGAGCCGAAGCATGTTTATCTGAGGCTCCTTATTTCAGAGTTAAGGTTCTCGAACTTTCTGTAAATCTATAACACAGGACCTACGGCTCTACTTTCCTTTCAAAAGAAGCCATACTCAGGATATTTTTTTTCAAATGCCCCAGGTTTGTCTTTCGACATTCCTGGTTTCTGTCCTGGCATGGCGTACATGTAACCCACTTCTGAGGTTGGGGCGCCTGGAAGGCGGGGTTACGTTGCCCCGATGATATGATGGGTGATGATGATGATAATGGTGCGCCAGGAGAGCCCCTAATCCTAAGCTTAACCTAAGATGAATATGAATGATGATGATTGTGATGGCCATATGATTTCGGTGACCGTTTGGGCCTTAAAGTTTTCCTGACATTTGTCTTACAGGTGAGGAAAAACCCCGATAAAAACCTCACCCAGAAAAACTGTCCCGAACCCGGGCCCGCTGCGTGACAAGGCAGCACGCTACCCCGAGACCACAGCGGTGGACATACTCAGGATATTTACTCTCTTAAAATCCATCGACACTGACTGGGTTTAAACCCGCAAATCTAGCTATCAGAACCGAGCATGGGGAGCACTAATTCACAGATCTGAACGACATGATATCTTAAAAAGTAAGTAACATTTGTTTTTAAAATAAGCAAAGCATAAGCCTATATGTATATATTGAAAACATGTACTTGAACAAATGTGTAGCTTTGGCACTGTCCAGTTCTTTGTACAACATACATGCAGTACTCTAGTAGTATTTATCCTATAATTTTTCTTAATAGTTTATATTATTGCATATAGTTTATATTTAGCCTATTACATAAATCTTTAGAGAAGTAGTCTCTCTACTGCTGTCGGAAAGTTTTCAAAAGGTTCATTTTTTGCCTCACATTTATCTTTGGGAACGTGTGGTATTTTTATTGCTTCTTTATTGTAGTCACATTTCTTCGACAAATGAGGGCAGAGATGTTCAAAAATATTTGGGTATGGGTTTAAATGGAACTACATTGCATACTTCATACTAAGCATTTGCTTATAAATTGGAATTTCGCCGATCTTGGATCACGCATAGTTAAAAAAAAAGAACATTAAATCTGAAGTAGGAACGTTTCTGTATTTCTATATAAGGTAACCTGATTTTCAATGGGTTTCGCTAATTAAGAGGTATGAGAAACTTATTTAAATTGTTCCTAAAATCTCGCATTGTAACCTTGTTAGCTTAAAAATTTTATAGAGGCTAGTATCAAGCTAAATATATTCTGATTTCTGATTAAATATGCGTGTTAGTTTCAAAACCGTGATTGTACTTTAGTTATATTGAGCTAAAGTGACAAATTAGAAATTAAACACACATACTTTGTATTTTCAAATAAAGAGTGTTCTTTTATTTTTTGTTTATATTCGTTATAACGTTTCCATTCCTAATGTAGTTCCTTGAACTATATGGTGTTTAAAGCTGTGATGTAGGCTACTTTTGGACTAATCATTGAAATACCGTTATTGTTGCTGAATACTAATTTTCTAATTTCGATTTTTTACCACAAGAAGGTGAATGAATGTATTTCATATGTCTCTGTTCAGAGATTTTATATGTATTTGGCATCTTCCTGTGCCAATCTCCATTATTCCACGTTCCGTTCTCCAAAACCTAGGAACAATAATCACAAATAGGAATGAGGCGCACAAAGAAATTAAACATAAGCTCAATTCTCGAAATGCGTGCTATTATGCATTGCAGAGACTTTTGATGTCCCAACTCCTTTCAAAAAACGTTAAACTGAAAATATATAAAACTATTATTCTACCAGTTATATTATATGGGTGCGAAACATGGACTCTTACTTTAAGGGAGGAAGGAGATTACAAGTATTTGAGAATAAAGTACTTAGGAACATTTTGGGACCAAAGAGAGATGAACAGACAGGTGAATGGAGAAGACTACATAACAATGAACTACGTGGTCTATAGGAAGCCAAATATAATATGAACAGTTAAGTCTCGTAGACTGCGATGGGCAGGACATGTTGCACGTATGGGGAATGAAAGACTTGCATGGAAGCTTCTTGTAGGAAAGCCAGAGGGAAAACGCCCAGTTGGTAGACCAAGAATGAGATGGGAGAATAACATTAACTATGATTTGAGGGGAGTAGATTATACAGGGAATGATTGGAAAGCATTAGCTCAGGATAGGGATGTATGGAGAGCTTATGTCCGCGCGGCCATGAACCTACGGGTTCGATAGTGCCAGTGAGCGAGTAAGTAAGTAAGTTCTCCAAAACCTCTTTCTTCCATTGCACAGTGATCCAGAATGCGAAAAAAATTGGCAAAAATCTGAAAGTCACTAGTTGGGCTCCACATTATTCCACATGTGTAAGATTAACAACTTTAAGAGTAAAACAAATATCTAGGTCTGCTTATTTGATGCAAGGGCCATTAATTAGTTGTTATATGCAACGTATTCGTTAGGACTTATTTAACAAACATAATTTAGTTGCGCAGATACTTTGAAAAATAGATTAATCTAGTCACAAATAGACTTATGCATTTAGAAAATAATGATAATGATAAATAAATAAACAAATAAATATAAATATCCTCAACTCGTCTCCAACTCAGGGTCGGGTCGAGAGATGAGATTAGCTCTTATATGTAGAGGCCTGTGAATGACAAGGAAGCAGGCCGACTACGTCTGACGCACCGGACAAATGAACGAAATAAATAATAACAATAGGCCTAATAGTAACAATAACTAATAATAATAACAATAATAATAATGATAGTATGTGAACTAGATATTTTAATGCAACTATACGCCAGTTGTATGATCTAACAAATTTTGTAACTCCACATCTGCGAAAGATTTACTAAAAATCCCTACTAGGATAACAACGTTGTTTACTTAAGGATACGATTAAATGACTGATCGATATTAGCATGCCTTTCTTTTGCTTGTGCTCTTATAATCTTATATTGACTTTGGCTTAAATTAGCTTCAATAATTAACGAAATAACTTCACTTTCATCGTAAGGTTTTACTTAGAGTTGTGATTTTGATGATTTCGAAACTAGAGGGGTTTATTTCCTGTTTTTGTTGGGGTTGTTTAAGACCGCTTCATTTACGAGTTCCGATGCCTTTTCCTCTCCATGCTTTTTTAAATGTACCTTAGTTGCAAAAGGGAGTTCATTGAACGGGTTTTCATGTCGAAGTTTTACTTTTATCACTAATATCTTCAAAACTGACACTAAGGCGTCGTGTTTGCTTTTAGAGCTGTAGGGGTAGATGAACTAGGAATTAAAACACTTCGTGCTTTCCACTTTTGTTAAGTATTTTGTTGCAGAATAGCGTCATCTCTACACGATTTTTTTCCCACATAATATTCAGAGATACTGTGAATGTTCATAGAATGTAATACAAGTTGAAACAAACGTTTGATTTGATTATTCCGACCATCACCTAATTTTTCACGGAGAACTTCGTATAGTTTCCTTCTAGATTTGTAGAATTCCATAAGATACCACTGCAAATCATACAAATTGGATAATATGTGCGAATTTTGATATATTAGCAAGCTTAAAGAACTGCCTTATTTCATGGGTATTACATTACTACAATCAGCTGTCAGTTATTGTAACGACAGAATTCCCGTCTTGAATGCAAGCGCACACACGCTCACGGACTGCAAGGTCACGTGTTACCTACATAACACGAGTTCATTAATGTGCTGCGTAAAACTAAAGTAGCAAACTGTGGCAAAAGTTTTCACTTGTGCCAGTTTAGCAACACTTTATTTTATACTTTGCTTTAGAAATCGTCGTGGGAAATGGCGGCGAAAGCGTTATAACAGAAGTTAAATTTCGTTTCTTCAAGTCCGAAATAAATGTTATTAATTTTATTATAATTCAGATGTAGGCTCTTTGTCAGTACATTAGCAAGAAGTAGGTATATTTAACACAATTATAGCGAGTGACATTAAAATAATTATCAGACAAAAATGATGCATAGCTTCGCAGCCCGAAAGTTAGGTCTACGATTTAATACAGATAATAATTTATTTGAAATTTATTTGTTTAGTTGACTGTTCAGGGTTTCCCCCTCTAATGAAAATTAAATTTTTCTATTTTTGCCGTTTTTTTTACATTCTGGATCTCTGTGCATTGGTCTGAATATACCTCGTTGTTCACGTTAAATTTGATCTTCGTCTCTTCTTTCTTCCTGTCGATTCCACTCGTTTCTCTTCTAACATTACTATTATTTTTTCTCCTCGAATTCCTTGTTTATCTTTATCAAAAGTGTATATATCTTTAATGTATTTTGACTGTTGTTCTTGGTTTAAAATTCCATTCTCTGAGTCATATGTTTTTGTATTTTTGACAATAGTATTATACATAGTATTGTTTTGCTTTTATTGTGATATCATTATCCCATAAAATAGGCTACTATTTAATCGTTTTTATTTCTGTCTTATTTCTGCTAATTGTATTGAATTGATGGCATTTTCATGATTCCCATTCTTCGTTATTTTGATCAACAAATATGTGTATTCTTCATAATGTTCTATTATTCCTTTTCTGTTAGCTCTTTGATAACAAATATTGAATATAATTTTGAGTTCTTTACATTAATTTAATATAGGGAATATCCGTAGAATGTTTTCTTATTTGGATCCATGAGGTAAAATTAAAAGATTTAAATGCAATATCACATCACACTTTTTTTCTGTACTGTTATGTCTATTTTTTTTTTTTTTTTGGTTTCGCGTTAGCAACACTCCTTTATTCCCTAAATTCTTAAGCATGGTAGCAGTCACGTCTGCATCTTTTAAGGGCCTTGGTGACTTTGTAAGCGGCAGAGGTATGGGGAGGCTACTTTCTCTTCCATCTGACGTTCCAACTCGAGTGTTTGCTCAGTGCCATGAAAATCGATGTCATGAACGGACACTTTAACTTTAGTGAGAGATGTTCTCTATATATATTGCATAGAATATCATGGGACCTAGTCTCTTACTCCTCCAACTCCAAGCGCGACAGGTCCAGAGGGCCCTTGGCCTTCCAGTCGGCTGATGGCCTCACATCCACATGTGTTTATCATAGAGGTAGACGATCATAAGCCAGGGGTGACATGTAATCAACATGTCGGGTCCCTTAGCCGTTATAACTGGTCTTTTCAACCTGGAGTCGCTTATTGTAGCTACCCAAATACCTCACGATGCTGGGTGGGCACTGGTCCCATACTGGCCGAACTTTCATGAGAAAATTTCTTCCCCCCTAGTCTCTTACACTCGTCAAATATACCATACTTTATCGGGGCTAATAATTTAAATCACAATTTGATGAATCAGAATGATATGATTCTATTGTTTTGAATTATATGGCTATGATTTATTTTGTAATTATTAAGAATATTATTGATGGTAATTACCATATTATTATAAATAACAGGTTTCCAGATATGTTGATACACGAATTTTCTGTCTTTTTGGCTTACAATTGAAAAAAAAATAGTCCGTCATGCAGGAACTGTCTAAACTATGCGAATTCCTCAGCAAAATGTTATTTTTTGCGCGATGGTGTTTTCAAAATAATAAATAATAGTAAAATAATAACACCTTTGTTGGAAATATTTGCGTTCATTATAAACAACTTACTAACGTTAACAGTGTGGGCAATGTTTATTAGTTAAAACTACAGTTGGCGGTTACACCAATCAGTCATAGAATGACGGAAAGTACGTATTTATTGTTTTATATTGTTTAAAATATGGTTCAGTTCATTTAAAATGCAGTGAATTGTTTCGTAAAATGTATATTAACACTACCTTTTGGATATATGTTTGTGTATTCATTGTACGTAGTACACATAAAGGTCAGTGGTTTTACTTCCCGCACGAAATTTGTAATATGTAACATTACAATATAGTTATTTAGGTTGGCAACCCCGAAATGTAAGACGTTGAACTTTCAATCCGGTCGTCATTGCTGTAAGTACGACAAAACGCACTACGAGCAAAAACAACTATTTTCAACATTCTGTAAATATTCGTCTAGGAAGCTGTACTTACTTAATTTTATTTTATATTATTTTAATTGTATTATGGTCCATGTTTTGTTGGTATTTTAGATCACATGATCATTATCTTTTGTTTAGTCTATATTTTAACCCTTAACCGGAGTTGTGGGGTCTTTCATGATACCAAAGAAACTGGACACTTCTGAGAATCTTTTAAAATCCATTTATTTTCGAAATTCTTTTGTGTAATTGCCCTTTGTTTAACATTAATCCTTAGCCATTGTCTGTAATCTGTAAGTACTGTTACTTTCTCTGTGCATGAGTAAAATAATGAGTGACATCCTTTACGACCCCACAACTCCAATTGCGTTCCAGGGTTTCTGTTGAATGTTTATGTAGCTATGGTGTAGTTGATGTAAATATGGCTTATTATGCTCGTAAACGTATGTCAGTGTTTGATAGTGATTATCTGGACTTTGATGTAAAGTTTTGGAAGAATATGAGAGCAGTGATGTAAGGGAATGTGGGGATGAAAAGATCCTGACTGTAATTATTCTGAACATGAAACAGATTCAAACCGAGAATGTGACTCTGAATGTTTTTAGCATATCCTTCCAAATAAACAGAAAAACCATAATAGACATCACAGAGTATGAGTTCAGAGATTATCAAACAATTATTTCGCATGTACGTAAAAAGGAAAAGCTGTTATTATGCTGTCTAACATGCACCATTCAGAATATACTGATCCTGAGACATGAAAACCAGACATTATATTTTTATAATAATGCGAAAGGGGGATTTTGAATAAATTGTTTTTACATGTGGCACAAGCAGGCGAATCGAATACGGATATTGTCCCTGGTTGTCTGCTATGCTATTCTGAACTAAATTGATGTCAATTGGTATGTATTGCAATCACCTTTTAAGGATTTCAAGCCTTTTTTCTCTCTTTGAATTCTTGAAAACTTTAGGCCAAAAACTTACAGAGCCATATCTGAACGAAAGACCTGTAAATTATTGATTACCAAAAGAACTCAGAATGATTGTTTCCAGGATTTCGAAGAAACCTTTTCCGAAGAATGAAAGACCAATCGAGAATGTAAAAGAAAACAGTGAGCATTATGTCCTCGTTCAAACGAAAATAAAACACATACCAATATAATATATTAGATGTTTAGATGTTATAGACCAGTGTGCCAGACATGCTGATCAGTTATGTGGAGAATAAGTAACATTCTATTATTAAACAAAGTTTTTGTAAATTACATGGGATTTTTATTCAGTGTATTTTGAAATTTCAGTGAAAAAATGTGTGTGAACACTACATCTGACAAATTTATTGTAAATAAGTTCGTGGCAATTATTGTTTTATTCTTCACTACACTTTTTCTATATTCTCTAATTTAGTGAATATCCCTCCCCAAAATGATCAATATTATTCCACAACCTGTTAGTCAAATAAACAAACTATTTTATAATTCCATTTTTCACAATAAATAGGCCTATAACTGCACGTACTATCATTTACTGTTGGTATCTTTTTCGACCCCATAACTCCACTTACGGCATACGAAACACACAACTCTGGTTAAGAGTTTCTAATATTTTCAAATTTTAATAAGTATGTATTTTTTGGAGAGCTTATGTCCGTGCGGCCATGAACCTATGGGTTCGATAGTGCCAGTGAGTAAGTAAGTAACTATGTATTTTTGTATAATTTTACAATTCGCTGGTTGAGTGGAAGAGAAGGCCTTATGGCCTTAACTCTGCCAGCCAATATAAAGCATTATTATTATTATTATTATTATTATTATTATTATTATTATTATTATTATTATTATTATTAATTAGTACTATTATTGTTATTACCCAGCAAACGTCCTGCACGAAAATTCAATTCTCGTGTCATGACTGGACGATAAAAATATAAGTTATTTCTTTACCATAAAATTTACTAAGACGTAATTATGTATTATTAAATTAGTTCGCAAGAAAACTCCTCACTCTCATCTGTTGTGGCGCAAGAAGCGTGCGTGATGTCGTCACATTGTCGCAAGGAAAATGTCGATAATGCAGATTACTGCATATCTGGCATAAAAAATCCTATAATCCGATCGCAGCGTCACTACCGAGTTCTATTGTGAATCTGAATCATTCAGGGACCCATTCGAATTCACATACAAATTAAAATAGGTCTAATAGTTAGGCAGTTTTTAATTTGGGATTTCAAGTAAACCTCCACTTCTAATTGTTGTATTTCGCTCATTTTTTAACAATACCTACCTCGGTTTGTTTTAATAGGATATACTGAGTTCCGTTGTGAAACATCGAAAATTGTGACGGCTAAAGCGATTTTTTACTTTTCGCATCAGGTGAACTCTTACACCTAATACATTTAGAGCGTCCGGTCGTTAAGAGTAGTAGAGTGACAAACACACGTACAGAAGAATTATATATAAATATATAAAAATAATTATATAAAGATATAGGCCTATATTAGTAATCGTTATTTCCTGTTTCTACTAGAGAGCATCAGTTAAGATCTGTAAAAAAATAAAAAAATATGAGAACAACCTAATTAGTTCATTCTTTCGGAATTCGCTAAAAACCTGAAAGAAAAAAGTTAAACGGGAATTTCAACCAGATTAAAAATCTGAGGTCCGTTACATGGGAGATAACGATATTCTCTGTTCCAGCAGTGATCAACAAGTCTTCGTTATTCGGACAATAGGCGTTCTATCATTTTTAATATTACTTACTTAGTGGTTTTGTACTCAGTATTTATCCTCGATTTTTAAGTTTATGTTATTGATATTTAATATTAATTTTTATGTAACTGTTATTTTATAGGTCCCGCGCCGTAGCCGAGCGGTTAAGGTAGGAAGCCTTGGCGGAGAGCTACGGGACTTGCGCTGGTTCGAGTCTCCATGGGGGAAGAAATTTTCTCATGGTATTTCGGCCAGTATGGGACCGGTGCCCACCCAGCATCGTGAGGCAATTGGGTAGCTACAATAAGTAGCGGCTCCAGGTTGAGGAACCAGCTATAACGGCTGGGGGACTCGACATGCTAACCACATGTCACCCCTACACTGGCTGTTGATCATCTACCTCTGTCATTGACACATGTAGATGTGAAGGGCCAGCAGCCGGCTGGTAAAAGGGCAACCGCTGAAAAAGTGGAAAGACCCTCAATCCGACCCTCAATTGGATCGGTTATTTTATAGACTACTCTAACATATAGCCTACAGTCAGGTTTTCTTTAAAATCTTCGGTAGTATCCAATAGACTCGATACTTCTTTTGCGTTTTTTCTAAAAGTTCGCTTATTACATTTCGTTAGTGATATTATTTACCCTTAAACTGACAAAACACTTTCTTCTTCTTCTTCTTCTGGATGACGGTGATTGGCACCGTCCAGTGCGCTGCTCTGTAACCTACTAGGTTTTACATGGCAGCCAAATACCTTTGTGGCTATCGATAAAGGGTTATAGCTAATTTCAACCCTAAACATACGGCGGCAAGATGTGTTCGCCGAGCGCGTCAACAGAGTTAGTAAATTTTGGACATTGTCGCACTAAAATAGGGCGTCAGAGACCGCACCGCTGGCAAGCAGAGAGTCCGAAAGCCAGACAGTGCGGAATAAGCCTCACTATATTAGGCGAGTGAACCTCTCACAATTTTCTTGGTATGCCATTTAAGATTTGGGCCTATGATAGGCATAGATTAAAGATGCTATGCATAAAAAGGAAACGCTCCATAGGAGTGGAAAGTTCAGCCAGCAAATGCTCGATATTCCGGAGCATTGCCTCTACAGTATCGCTTAAGGGGCAGGTACACTGTAGATGCCCTGAGCTTGAATATTGTTGTTTACTCTTTGGTTAGGTAAAGCGTTGCCATTTTTTAAGGCAGCAATAAAGGATACATTAGGATGTACCACCACAGATGTGAAGGTACGAGGTTGGGTTGGAGGTTTAAGAGGTTGAGATACAGGTGGAGTTACTTTATTATATTTTTCCTGGGCTGCCTGAAAGGCAGGACAGGCTCTATAGGAAGCTGGATGGCCAGACTCCCCGTAAATTGCACACTTGACCAAAGTTTTGTTGCGTTGTGCTTCAGCTTTAACTTTACACTCTCTATGATTGTGTGGCCCAGCACAGACGATACAGCGTTGAGTCCGGTTACATCCAGGGAAAGTATGGTTAAAGAACTGGCAACGAAAACATTGCTTAAGCCCTGACCGTGGCCTATATGGTTGAATAGCAACAACAGTGAACAAAAGCCGCTTCAAATTTTCTATTTCGCGACCTTGAGGAGTATTCTCCAACTCAAGAATCCAAATAGGTAATTTTATACTAAGATCATTTTCAGTTTTTGTAATTTGCTTTACCGCTTTGAGAGGATTCCTAATGAAAGGATTTCTCCTCGTATATTATTTAGAGATGTACTCGAAGGCAGCCTTTTCAGTACCAGCCTCAGCGGAAGATCTGTTTTTAGCTGATAAGTATAGTATTCCTTGTTTAAGGAATGAAAATACTCCTTAAGCTTTGAAAAATCATCCACATTTGATGCATAATACCACAATCGTTCTGGTATGTGTACTACTTTGAAAGGTTGGCTAAGTAATAAGTTCCCTGTTCATACGGAACAATTCCCCATGACCAATTAAAGTAATCGGCGGAAGTCTTGGTCCGATACGAACAAGGCTACCAGAAGGTGCATGCACTTTGGTGCTGGTAGAGAAAACAAGCATTTTGTATTTCTACAGCGCATGCTTTCAATTCAGTGAGAAAATTTGTAAAGAGCCCGAGTCCCGGCTCGTATTTATCAATAGTACTATTTCGTAGATCCAAGCAGTGGTTGGTAATTTTCCCAGCTGACTCAGACCTCTCAAAATTCCTGGTAGGTTTCAAAGTAATTGACAATAATCATGAATGTACCCCGAATGTGGTGAAGTATGGTATTTAGTTCTTCACCCTCACTAAGTTTGAATTTACATGAAGCAATATGCTTCTCAAATGTTTGGTCAACATCCTCCCAAATAACGAGAAGTCCGGGTTCTTCAAGATTCATTGAACCGCCCAGATCTGGCATGGATGCCATGCGTTGTGATCCAAGACCTAGTTCACACTATATTAGTTTCACTGAACACAATTGCCACGAATGGTAAAGTTAACTTTAACACAAAACACTTTGCGCTGAAACACAACACTATTTCGATGTCACAAAGCACATGATATTTAATATAAATGCTAATTTGCACTTGAAAAACACTGGACCGGGCACGTGCCCGGCCTAGAAGGCTGCCACGCTCTTTAATTGGTCAATGAGATCACTTTTTATTTTGACCAATCACAGCACACTTGAACTACCGGTCACCATCCGCGCACAAGACAGCTTCGATTTTCTCCGCTGAGCACTGGGACGTTCTAGGTGTCTCCGCAGTTTTGCATGAAGCAAAGCCGATTCACGCTGGAGTAGTAGAGCTCGCAGTAGATGTTGCTTGGTGGATAGCTCGAAGTAGAATCATAATGCATTTTTGGTTTATACAATTCATATGAGAAAAGATCAACTGATTGTCTTACTCTTAATTTTTTTTTTTTTTTGGTTTGACAAAACACTTATTTCTCGTGTCAGTTATTTAAATGTGGCGGAACCGAAGAGAAAACGAAATAGTCTGTAACTCTTATTATAGGTATATTGTGAAAGTCTAAAAAAATAATAATAAGTAAACTTTTCTCGTTAGTACTCATCTTTTTTATTAAAATTACTAGCTAATACCCGGCGTAAGGTGCTACAACTAAAAAAACAAGATTGAGGGTTAATTGATTATATGCTATACACTGCGACGAATCAAACATGACGGTTGCTAGAGTAAATGTTTAATTTCAAATTTCAGGTAAACCCCCCAAAGCTATTATTATTATTATTATTATTATTATTATTATTATTAAAAACCGTATAAGGTAGTAATATGTAATTTAAATACAATATTTAAGAGACATGTAAATATTAATAACTGGCATCACCAGTAAATTCGTACGTGATTTAATTACTTGGGTTTAAAGTAAAAGAAAAAAAATTAAAATCACAATTCAAATTATTCATATGTACGTCCTGCTCGATAGTTCTCATTCATATTTATGGAATTTTATGCATATGTGATATGATGATGATGATAATAATAATAATAATAATAATAATAATAATAGTAATAATAATAATAATAGTAATAATAATAATAATAATAATGGTATATTTTTCCTGATTGAGTTAGGACTCAGGACCATTATGCTATCAGAAGAGTAAAATCAGTTCAAAATATTGACCCAATCGGGACTAGAATCCGCGATCTTACGGCTTTATATATATATATATATATATATCGAAAGATCGATTTTCCTAATGGTATTTTTTCTCTTTTATCGTCACTTGAAAATGAAAAAAAGAAACTTTTCAGAATGCGCCGAATTATAGGTTAAACGATTATATCTAATATACTGATTATTTTAAGCAAGTCATTTACACAAAATTTCCATATCATCATCCTTATCAGAAGGAACGAAATATATCGTCGCTTGAAAGTAAGGACATTTTGTTTAGTACAATGAGCTATAACTGAAAATTATTTGCTAATTTCCGATGTTTATATTATTAATTTGCAGGTGATCAAAATATTTTATTAAAAAAATCATGTTTAACATTTAAGAATGAACAATAAAATCTTAACTACAAAACTAAAATAAGCATTAATTCTTAACGAATAGTACTGTGGATGCATATATCTTCAATTATTTATTCCATCACAATTTTGTTGAGTACGCTATGAATACGTTGGAAACTAGTTCCCGCATAGATCACCAATGTTAAGCAACGTTGGGCGTGGTTACCGCATGAGTGGATTATCACTTTTTGCGGCACGTGCCAACAGAAAACCGGCGTTTTATCAAGGTGGTTGAGAAAATATGTAAGATATTTAAATAAGCGACCAATTCAGATAACAAAAAAAATATATATATTGAATTCCAAGAATATGTATCTGCGTTATGTAAAAAATAGACGTACAAAATAGTTTTTTTTTACATTTTATGAATCAAAATAATAGTAGCTAAATTTGGATATATTTTTAATGACAGTAATAATTATAACAATAACGGCCATGGTAATAATAAATTATTGTCAGAAACTAATACATTATGAAAATTTTCCTCTGGGTTTACATCAAGAATACTGATTCTGTAGCTGTATATTTTTAATTGGAACACACATTACAGTATTTATGAATTATGAATTATCACTAATATAAATTTTAATCAAATAGAAGATTTCAAATAAAATAATTTATTCCAAATATTAGAAGCCAATATATGTCAGAGAAACGAGGAGGGAAAATATGGTTATTCGATGTGGGCAATTCATTTGTAACAAGCTAATGGACTCAAAAAGGTGGCGAGTTCAACTCCAGCACTACTCCATAAATTCAATATACCAAAAAGGAAGATATTTACATGTGATAAAATCAATGTTTTGAAAAAAAGGTAAAAAATGTTACTATATGCTCGTTAGCAATGACAGTGTTAAAGCAATAAAAAATATAACACAATAAAATATCACTTTTCTTTGAAAACCATTTCGAACTATTGCCTTGATAAAATTCGTCCTTTTTTTTTTAAAATAACCATATTTTTTCAAGTGAATTGTTTTATGTGCTTAAAATCTCAATAAAACCAACTTTTATTTGGTCTTTTATAAGTATAAACATTTACAAATGCCAAATAACTGTGATAGGCCGCCTATCCGAATCGACATTTGCATATTTTCAATATATTCTTTATTAGAATACTTTTCAGAAACTTTATAATAATGCATATATCACCTCACTATTCTTCTTTCTCCATTTCACTCTCTCATTGGTTGAACTGCTACCAGCTGAAATCAGAACTGCCGGTCAATAGCCTCTTCCAAGCAAAAATTGAAATTCTAAAAGTGTGATATTACATTATAATGTCACGAGTTACTTGATTTCACTATAATATCATGAATTACGAGTTTTAATATTACGAGTTACTTATATTGTTTACACACTAAAGCTAAAGGTATAGCTAAAAAGACAATCATACATTAATTTGAAATATATTAAATTATAACTTATTATTAATTATAACTATTGTAGTATTTAAAGCTACCTATATTGTATTTATTTTCGAGCATCTTCTTATGTTAATGATATTTAATATTTGTTTGAGAATTAATTACACTGTATATTATTATTATTAATTATTATTATTATTATTATTATTATTATTATTATTATTATTATTATTATTATTATTATTATTATTATTATTATTATTATTATTATATTATTATTATTATAAAAAGAAAAAACGAAGATATAAGAACAGAACTTAATATATTTAATCTCTGTGAAAGAATAACATATTACCAAAATGCTTATCTTGAGCACGTATTACGAATCAATGAACAACGCATACCAAGAAGAATGTATAATTATAAACCAAAAGGGAGAAGAACGTTGAGAAGACCATTGAAGAGATGGAAGGACCAATTCGACCTATAATGAGATTGGAACAGGCCACTGGGCCTACTCCTTGTTGTTGATGATGATGATTATTATTATTATTATTATTATTATTATTATTATTATTAATATTTCCACTTATATTTCAAAATAAAATACGGACGCACTCACCAGTAATAACGATGTCCTTTCCTCGAGAACGAATCTGAACACACGTTTCTGTCGACTGCCTAGATCCCTCTTCATTTGTTACCACAATCCTGGGTTGACGACGGCTTGAAGTAGTTACAACTTTCTTAGACTGCGTTGATGGTTTTACAGAGAAGGGTTTCATGGTTTGTTATGAAGACTTTATATAAATCCTTTCTGCAGTAGCGAAACAGAGTCAACTAACCAGCACACAGTATTTCCCAACACAAGACAGACCTACATAGCGGTAGGAACGTGGGGGAGACGAACAAACCAGTTTATCACTTCGGTGGAACCGACTCCAAACAAACTCTATTAAACAAGGCATTAGGCATCTAATATAGAGAACAGGCTGTTGGCAAATTCGGCAAACATCGATAAAAAATCTACTTACTGCGTAAAAAATATAAAACTGCAGCCAGAATCTTACGAAAATTTAAAACTGGAGACTATTTCTCATGAATTTTCTTCTTCTTATCTTCGTCTAATGTTTCATATTGTTAAAGATGTGTGAATAATTATATACAATGGCAATAGAATATTCATATCACTTCCAGTTTTCTACTCAGTAGCCACATTTTTCTTTAATTACTATATTATTACACAAAATTAGGTATTTCAAAGTGGCTTGTTATTGTTAAGAATCGCAAATTTATTCCAGAGTTATTATAGAACAAAATAAAAGGATTTTACAAATTCAGACGTCTATCTCATTATTACGAATGCCAGAGTTAAAAATATATGAGTAGGATAAATTAAATAAATAATACATTTTTATCATCCTAGAGTTTTTACAATGAAGTGCTAGATTAAAAAAAAATAAGAATTCCAAGATAATTCTGATGTTATTACAGTACTGAATAAAAGGATTTTGGCAAGTCAAATTACTGTCTTGAAATTTTTAAAGTCACAAAGCAAAATAAATCTGCATCATACAAAAAGCACAATTATCTTCACTACATATATTTATATATGTATAAATATTTTTTGTCGGCCGCGGTGGACTAGTGGTTATGCTCCTTGCCTCTGGTCCCGAGGGTCGCGGGTTCAAACCCGGCCGGGGTCGATGGATTTTTTAGGACGGAAAAATCCAAGGAGTAAGTACTCCGGGAGTGACTTTAAGCCGTGGGGGTCCCGATTCTGAAGATTTTCAGGCTCGTAAAAAATCCTTAAGCCTGAATGAAAAGGCCTCTAAACAAAAATTTACCGAATTTTCCCGTCCTAGTACTACCTTGGTTTCCTAGATGTCAGTATGAGGCGGAACGCTGACCACGGACCACTCAAAATGACATCTATACGAAAACAAGTGTAACTAAATTAGTATGGTTCAAATTCTTCCCTGTAGGAGGAGAGCGCCTAAATCTCTGTAAAGGGAAAACATAGGCTTACAATACAATACACATTTTTTCATCGTAGCTTTGTAAATACGCTTTATAAATTCTTATCAAACTTTATATTTCACTTTACCGGAATGAATTGATACAAGGCAGCAGTGTTAATTCTAAATTTATATAATATAATCGAATGTCTATCTGTCTATCCGTTTTTCCTTTATGTATTACTACACCATTCATCCGATTGCGATGGATTTTTTGCAAAATGTTCAGGAGTTTTCCGGGAAGGTTTTAGGCTATAAAAGTGTTGTAATACTAAACTCCTTCGCCCTAAACAATCACCCTTTGTAGTGAAAAACGTGTTTTTCGGAACTTTTGGACACTTAAATGGCTTACGCTGCCTAAACCATAATATTTACACCAAATTAATGTACACAGAATTGAATATCTCAAACAATCAACAAAAAATTCCGGGACAACATATGTCTATCTTTTACGGATAACTCATAATAACCATTTTTATCTTTCAGTTTATTGATGCCAAGAAGATCGGGATGACTCGATTCCCGGGCAAGCGTACTGATAACTCTCAATAACTATTATTGTCTTTCAGCTCATTTATGCAAGAAGATCAGGATAAGCATATTCCTGGCCAATTCCAGGTAAACATCAAGGAGTTTCTAAAAATAATTACGATATAAATTTATAATTATATTATTTGTACTTATTTAACTAAACATCATCATCATCTTCATTCATGGATTAGGTCTGTTGACCCGTTCCGACTTCAGCCCATCTCTTTCTAGGTCTGCCCACATCTCGGGTGCCTTTAGGTTTGTATTTTGTTATTTGTTTTGGATATCTATCTTCATTCATTCTGTCTATGTGTTGCTTCCATTTTTGTCTATATGTATCCATTTTATCAGTTATTGCAAATATTTCAAGTTCCTGTCTTATTTCTGTGTTCTTGATTCTGTCTTCCTTAGTGCACCCTTTAACAGATCTCAAAAAATTCATTTCTGCCGCCGTTTCAATCCGGCTTTTCTTCTGCTGAAGTTTATGAGTAAGTTATTTTTTACTAGTAGAGGTTACCAGCCTCTAGCCAAACCCCTCTTCCTGGAGGGCAGGGAACTGGAATTTCGGAGTGTTCGTCTCCTAGAGAAGTTGCCTTCACTACGGCTTTGGGGACTTCTCTTCTCCCCACGTAACCCTGTGGACGGGGCCCTACCCAGGTATTACCCACTGGGCGAGTGGGACCTGGAGCTCACAAAAGGGCAGGGGCCCTGGAGTGGACCTCTATTTAACTAAACATAAAAACACATATCATTTATTTAGGCGAAGCAGCGCTCGCCGAGTATTAGCTAGTAAAGGAGATACCATTCATCTAAGCTTTAAAATATTAGTTGCAAGGGCGTACCTGACAACGCAGTTCTACGACGTTTCGAATATTCATTATACGAGAGTTTGAAAGTACAGCAGCTGTTTTATATTAATAGAAGACTGACGGTCACTCTAAAATATTACACGGGTGACTTTTCACAGACAAGTGACTGCCAGAAAGAGAATGGGATGTGATTGATCGAAATTCAGAGAATCTCCTAAAGTGCAAAAGGGTTGCCCGTCAAATGCCGTTTCAAATACATTGACCCAGATCGGTGCACATCGTTTTTTTATAAAACTTATTTTAACCTTACTGCTACAGAAAAAAAAAGTTCAGAACAAAACACCATCTAACATGAATAAGTTTTATCATTGGAGTTTACCAACGTATCGTAACAATACATGTTTCATAGTATTAAAAAAAAGTCCGTCACGCAGGAACTGCGTAAACCAAGCGAATTTCTCACCAAGTCCAATTTCTTCTTCTTCTTCTTCCCTTCATGTGATAGATCTAGTGGTCTGTTACGGTCTCAATCCAACGTTTCAACGATCTGCCCAAAGATCTCTTGCCTGGTGGCTGGTATTTTTAAGATTTGACGTGGTATTCCTGTTCTGTCCAACTTATGTTCCCATTTTGCTGGTTTACGGAATAGGCCTACATATATATTTTGTTAAATTGGAGAAACTCAATTTCTGATTCCACCTCATTTTAAAGTGTCAGACTGCAGTGAAAACAAATTATGTATAACAGTAAGTTATTAGGCATACATATTTGCATATTATTGTGTAATTTGACTTATTTTCCAATTACTTTATCAAAAATATTAAATAAATTTTAAACAAATATTAATAATATTAATTAAATATTAAATTAAATGTATCTTATAGTGTAAATTGTCAATTTAAGGGTTAATTTAAACTAAACAATGACAGTTGTTGGACAAATTTTAAATTTCGGGTTTCAGGTAAGCCCACACTTATAATGGTCGGATGCCTCTGATTTTATGAGAATAGCTTACTCGGTTTATTTTAATAGCATATATTGAGTTTATTTGCGAATGTAGAAATTTATGATCGGTATAGCTATTTTTTATTTTTCTGTTCAAGTGAGCTACTACACCTAATGGTCCGATTTTGTTTTAATTAATACTGCTATATGCCGAGTTTGGTTTCGATGAAAATATATACCCAAAGTGATTTGTCACCAGAGGATCCTGTCTAAAGCACGTTTTTCTCTCAAATCTCTAGTTTCCATAATTCTCCTCACTCCATCTATCCAACGTTCTCTAGGTCTGCTCTTCCACTTCTTCCATTAGCTTTCCAATCAAGGATCTTCTTTGGTATTTTATCTTCTTCCAATATTTCTCATTACATTTATACTAAATACAACTATCAATTTTCTATCTTATGTGGTGTCCATACCATTTAAAACTTTTTTTTTCAAGTAGGCCTACATGTAAGAAATATTATTTCAAAATAAAAAAAATTGATGCCATGGCGTTCCATGGAGAGTATCCAGAAGATAAAGTGCTGGAACAGGTTTCACACTTCCAGTATTTGGACTGCGATATAACTTGCGACGAAGAACAAGATATAAATAAGAAAATGCAGAAATTTCAACATATTTGTAGAACAATGAGACGAACACTGAGGAACAAGGTTAGAAAAGAGACGCAGCTAAGATTTTACTCAATAATAACACTACCAGTGCGATGTATGGAAGTGAGGCCTGGGTCCGGAAGGAAAAAGACAAAAGTAAAATACAGGCAGCGGAAATGACATTCCTACGGGCTGTGAAAGGTTATACAAGAGAAGAACATATTAGAAATGAAAATATTAGAGATGAACTGAAAGTACAACCACTTCTTCAACAAATAGAAGAACACAGGAACAATTGGATAGAGCATCAGAATGTCAGAGGATAGGACACAAAAGATGGCATTGATGTATAATCCTGGGGGAAGACCAAGAAAGCGCTGGGCTGGACAAATGTGAGATCGGAACAGGCAGAGACCTAATCCGTGAAATAAGAAGATGATGTGTTTTTCTTCAACTTGCATAATTTCCCTTTTATTGCTGTTTCCGTCTTTATCCCTTCTTGAAATTATTGTCATCGGCCGCGGTGGACTAGTGGTTATGCTCCTTGTCTCTGGTCCCGAGGATCGCGGGTTCAAACCCGGCCGGGGTCGATGGATATTTTTAGGATGGAAAAAATCCAAGGAGCAAGTCCTCCGGGAGGGACTTTAAGCTGTGGGTCCCGAGTCTGAAGATTTTCAGGCTCGTAAAATATCCTTAAGCCTGAATGAAAAGGCCTCTAAGCAAAATTTACCGAATTTTCCCGTCCTAGTATTACCTTGGTTTCCTAGATGTCAGTATGAGGCGGAACGCTGACCACGGACAACTTAAATGACATATATACGAAAACAAAGATAAAAATGTATAATGTTATGGCGGTTCCCACAATATTGTATGGGTGTGAAACTTGGGCACCAATAAAAAAACAGAAGGATAGAATACAGACGGCGGAGATGAAGTTCCTAAGACAAATTAAAGGATGTACAAGACTTGATAGAATAAGAAATGAGGATATAAGAGAAGAATTGAAAGTACAGCCTTTATTGAATAAGGTCACGAATTACAGACAGAAATGGATTGATCATATGGATGGAATGAGTAAGGAGAGATATCCATTGTTAGCAAGAAATTATCAAACAAGAGGAAGACGTGATGTTGGAAGACCTAGAAGACGTTGGGCTGATGCATTATGAAGTCGGAACGGGCAATGGCCTAATCCCTGGAGTGATGATGACGAAAACAAGTGTAACTAAATTAGTATGGTTCAAAATCTTCTCTGTAGGGGGAGAGAGCCTAAATCTATGTTAAGGGAAACATGGGCTTACAAGAAGAAGAAGAAGAAGAAATTATTGTCGCCTCCATTTCTACTGCTAAGAGCTTGTTGGCTTTACTTTTTTATTCTAGAAAATACGAGTATTGTCAATTAATTTTTCACGAGAAAATAATTTTAAAACGACTTTGATTTCGACTTTACTGCAATGTCATCACTTTGTATGGATTTAGATGTATATATATGGTAATAGGAAAGTAACACGATTAAGCACACTTGTTATCGTTCTCAAGCTGTAGTGTTTGAGCATCGTATTTAGATCTCGGGATGCAAATTAATAGGTATTTTTTGTTGTTTTCCTCAGTCATAAAGGCAAATGCTAGATTGGTATTTCATTATCAGGATCCATTTCATCGTATTCACAAGTACGTATCATTCAAAATAAATCAAACAAATAGATCCGATATGACATTTAATGTTATAGTGTCTACAAATATCTACATCAGTTAGGAAAAACCGGGTAAGTCAACTTTTGGTCGAAAATGAGTTATTAACATCTCCCTATAGCTTTAGGTCCGATGCATATTCGGTATAAACGGGTAAGTCGTCAAGCGAATAGTGACGGTGTTATTAAGCATTAAATTTTCGATGTATGCACTCTTTGATGTAAGCCATTGGACTAGATTTTGCTCTCCTGTAAAAAATCACTTTGAATACTTACCCGGTTTTTCCTAAATGATGTAGGTATATGAAATGAAGAAAGCACACCAGTAAATCTCACGAATATTTCAGTACGAAAACTTACTTTTGCATTTGGATCATACGCTAAAAAATGATCTAATATAGAATCAGATATTTGATCTAAAATCTTATCAGGATGACCTTCCGATACAGATACGCTGGTAAATAAATAAGCCATTTTTAGGACTAAAAAGTTTTTTATTTATAATGTACTTCCTAATTTCTAATTTGATTCTGAATTTTAACTATTCATTTTATTTATTAATCTATTAATTATTTATTAATCTATTAATTATTTATTAATCTATTATCAATCGTACACCTCTGATTTCAGCTTAATTTATACCACAAGACGGAGTGAACAGGATCGCTTGTGGTGTAACTAACTCACTGACACTATTGAAACCATTGGTCCATGGCAGTAAGGGCATAAGCTCTCCACACATCCCTATCCTGAGATATTTTTTTCCAATCATCCCCTGTATTATCTACTTCATTCAAATCATGGTTAATGTTATTTTCACACCGCATTTTTGGGCTAACAAGTGGGAATTTTCCTTCTGGTTTTCCTACAAGAAGTTTCCTTGCCCCTCTTTTATTCCCCATTTGTGCCACATGTCCTGCCTGCCCATGGCAGTCTACTAGATTAAGTGTTCTTATTATATCTGGTTTCCTACAAAGATCATGTAGCTCAGTGTTTTATAGTATTCTCCATTCTACTGTCCATCTCTCTTTGGTCTAAAATTGTCCTAAGAACTTTATTCTCAAACACTTGTAATCTTTTCTCCTCCCTTATGGAATCATCCATAATACGTTACTATTACAATTAGTTACGTACTCTTCTATACGTGTTAGCCTATTTGATTATGTGTTAATGGTTTATTCTTTTTATCGATTTATTCAATTCAAATATGTCGAGGATAAAAACAGAATTTGAATACGATTCTCTTGTGCATAGTTTAAATGAATGGCGTATATTTATTAATCATAATTAATGCCACTTCGTGAGTCGTGAATTTATCGATAATTTGGAAATCAAGAGTGGCATTTGTTAGGACTATTTAACGAATAACATTAAGCTGTTTACTCACATATTATTATTTAAATATAGTTGTTTTAAAATATGTATATATTTAATGTAAACGGCGATGTTTGAAAACAAATGAGAAACGATTGGTACGCTTCATTTGCTTCTTTTGTTCATCACTGCAACCAGATCATATTATTTATTGCCAAACGAACCTAATGTTGTAAGAATGCACTCTAGTGGAGAAGCATTTATAACACAACGTTATAGGTATTAATTAATTTCTGATGTCCTATGATGTAAATGTATCAATTATATTTTTCTGGAATAGTGTCCTTGAAAATGATTCATTTAAGAAAGTGCAAACAGTGGTTTATTTTCATATTGTGGTATAATCAATTGTTACAAATGTTTTTATATTATCTCTCGCATGCGCTTTCTGTTTACATTCATGCACTATATATACAATCTGGTAGCCGTACTTCTTACAGAGTCAGTCACTGCAAAATAATGCTATGACCTATTCAAAATGGTAAAAGGGGGTCGCTTTCTTTACTATGATAAACTTCAGTTGGTAAATTTTAGGCGAAACACGACTGTGATTGGTTGTAAATAAAAAATCACTGACACGTGATTGGTCATTGACTCCCATTTGGGGCATGAGTTAAAGAGTCACAGAAATTAATTTTCTCCAAAATAACTTTTTTTTAATGAAATTCTTTTATTCACTGAAATTATTTATAATCCTTAAGACGCTGTGTAGATATTATTTTACGTTTTAATCTATTTAAATTTCAGTCATTAGTTCATTACTGTTAACTTCAGGCCTACAATGTATAAAATATGCGAAAAATTGGAGGAAATAAATAAGTATATATCCATAATTTTGAAAATATCCAAACGTATGAAAAATTAGGCCAACGTAGTTAATAGTTTATCAAAGTTAAAAAATGGGCTACAAAACATTTCTTATAATTGCTTATTTTTCCCTTGTTACTCTCTTCGCCCTTCCTTCTTTTTGTATGATTTAAGGAATCCTGGGGGATCTTCAAGCCAGTGTCCATTACACGTGTAGTTACAAGTAGCGGTCCTTCCAGCATTTCTAGTAGCAATAATCCCAAGACCATTTCCGAAGACAGCAAAGGAGAACACAAATAAGGGATCCAGTTCTAGATCCAAGATGCTGATATAAAATCCTCCATCCCACAAGGAATCAAACCCGAGTTACCGCACATTTTAATGTAGAGTCTTTCGCGACCACTCCTTGATAACATTTAGAAAGGAACAAACTTTGTATTTGACTTCAAATTATATTTCCAACAATTATTTTTCTCCTGCATTATGTTTATTTTTATCTGGGAGATTGTGACGATTAATTGAAATAATATTGTAATGTCTTTATTTATTTGAATAAATATCAGTAATATATGTGGATTTTTTATTTCTTCTTGTTCATCATCATCATCTTCATTCATGGATTAGGTCTGTTGACCCGTTCCGACTTCAGCTCATCTCTTTCTAGGTCTGCCCACATCTCGGGTGCCTTTAGGTTTGTATTTTGTTATTTGTTTTGGATATCTATCTTCATTCATTCTGTCTATGTGTTGCTTCCATTTTTGTCTATATGTATCCATTTTATCAGTTATTGCAAATATTTCAAGTTCCTGTCTTATTTCTGTGTCCCACTCGCCCAGTGGGTAGTACCTGGGTAGGGCCCCGTCCACAGGGTTACGTGGGGAGAAGAGAAGTCCCCAAAGCCGTAGTGAAGGCACCTTCTCTAGGAGACGAACACTCCGAAATTCCAGTTCCCTGCCCTCCAGGAAGAGGGGTTTGGCTAGAGGCTGGTAACCTCTACTAGTAAAAAATAACTTACTCATAAACTTCAGCAGAATTTCTTCTTGTTATAAAGAAAAAATCAATGCCATTAGATTGTCATTACGACATTTCTGGCATTATTTCCTGACATGCTGTACTTGTAACCAACTTCTGAGGCTGGGACTCGTGAAAGGCGGGGGGTTGCGCTGTCCCGATAATGTGAAAGGTGATGATGATGGTAATGATGCGCCAGGAGAGCTATTAAACTAAACTTAATCTAACGAGGCGAATATGATAATGATGGCAAATGGTGTCATTTTTATTAAATGTGAAAAAATGAAACATTTAAAATTAGAGCAACGTTCTACTTATTATCTGCGATCAAAATATCTAAATTGAATTAATTGCAGGTAATGCTAACAAATGTGAATAGGTACCTCCTTCTCCCCTCCATTCTCCGATAATCCAGTACATGTGGTATTTGCAAATTTGACCATGTTACACCGTCCCTGGAACAATTATCGTGGCTTCGTCTAAGAGATCGTAGGATTGTTCATTCCCTATCCCTTCTCTATAAAATACTTCATCATCATCGCCTAATTATTTATCACGCCGCTTCATCAGGCTATCCGACACACATAATCTTGACACTCGATCCCATTAGCAAATTGTCCTTTATATCCCTCCTTACCATACTGTGTATTATTCATTATCTTTTACAGTCTCACTTCCAAAACATGGAATTCCCTTCCGCCCTACGTCAGAGACTATCAAACTATAAGACCGTTAAAAAACAAACTAAATAACTATCTAATAACAAACTAACTTATACACCTTACTGACAGTATTGTTTTAACTGTTAATAAATTAAATTATTTATTTATTTATTTTTTTTCATTTCTTTAAATATTGTATAACCGTAAAATTAGTATCCTATATCCCATTATTTTTCTTTGCTTTTTTAGATACATTAGACAAGGACAGTCTACCAACAACTTAATTTATTTTGCTCGAATACATTTTATTATTAGTTTTAGTCTTAATCTTAACTATTATTAACTGGTAGTATAAAATATTTTAATATAATAGATATTATCTTATTGATCAAATATTCATTTGTTATTTAATAAAAGGGTTAATTGTGATTGTTATATTCTGAAAACATATTGTGACGCATTGTAGTAGCGTCGTTTAAACTGCGCGGGCCGGCCAGAGAAACCTCGCATTGGTGGATTGGATTCGTGAGTAGCCAATCGCGGTTAGGATCCACCGATATTTCTGGGCTGATAAGCCGGAGAGTTTTAGGTACATCTGTTTCGCCATTCGAGAAACATCGGAGGACTGCAGTTCCATGTGAAACATCTCGTTCATGGACCTGGAAATGTCTGTCTACTCGCCTATAAATATGTGGTGAGGACGGAAAGTCCCCCAGTCCCGTGTTGGGTGGCGAGAGAAGAATTGTGAGTGTGACTGTGAGGAAGGACTGTGTCTGCAACTATGTTATAAGTGATTTTCAAATAAACCTTCAAAGCAAAGTAGTTGTTAAATCAAACTGTGTTTGGAAGATTTAGTCATAATTATGGAGAAGGAAATAAAGTAAAAGAAAAATTGTATATAACAATTGTGTATTCATTTAAGTCTAAATAAGTAAAAGGAAAACCCCGTGATATCAGCTGCAATATGTTTTTCCTGGTGAGTAGAAGATAAGGCCACGTGGCCTTAACTTCACCAGGCTAAATAAATAAAATAAAATACATGTATGTTTTAATTAATTTACAATTTAGAGTACGTATGTAACAATTATATCGATAATATAGGCGAAGTTACATAAACCAGCAAAATTATATTTCATCTTCATCTACAACCTATTAGGTTTAGATTTTTCTGAATCTCTTCGTAAGTCCCAAGATGTTTTTAACAGACCCAGCATTGTTTGGACATCCTCTGCCAATAAAGCTTCTTTTTTTTTTTTTTTTTTTTTTTTTGTTCTTGTAGTCGGTTTGGGTCCGTCCAGTGTAAATAATCCTGCGAATTATCATTCAGATAAGTTAAAATATCTTATAACATTAAATTTATATTTTAATATGATATATGATCTATCACTGAGAAGTTGATATATAGATGAAGACTTATTTGTTAAGTAAGAGAACTTTAGACTTGACAAATAATTAATTATGAGTTAATTGTAAGGAAGATAAATCATGTTGTGAGTATTATTATGTATAGGATTCTGCACTCTTCACACAGGATTACTTAATCAAGCAGATTTATGCTCGGCAGCACGCCTTCAACTCTTTTGTTTCTAGAAGGCAGTGAAGAACTTCAATCTCTGTCTAGTCTCCTGTAACATAACAATTCTCTTCTTACTGATTGAATTTAAACTCACCAGACTGCAATATTTATCCTTCAAAAAAGATGCAGCACTTCTGCAATACTACATAAAGTTAAAAGAAAATATTTAACGAGATCATTCATCAACGTTTAAATTTCATCATCATCATCAGCAGCAGCAGCAGCAGCATTTGTATAAATAACAGTCGTGAATTATACCTTTTGACTCTTCCGCCTCAGACTGTAAATAAGTAAACCTCCAATACTTCTTATGATGTCCAGGGTATCACCTCCCGTATGATATGTAGTTGATTAGTTTCTGGATCAGCCTATTACACCGAGCAACAAAAAATAAACTTTTTCTGTGTCTCAGAAAGAAAAATATGTGATTCTGATAGTATTTTTTCTCCTGAATTCAAATATGATACGGTTTTTTCCCATCACGCAAGGTTTCCTAGAGACAGGAATTTATAATTTCAAACACTAATATTTTCTACATTCGTAACTGCACAGTATTCGAACATTCAGACTCACCTATAAAGTAAGAAATGACGATTTTCTACTATATTTCGCATGTGGAGCATCCCTCATGATGGTCCAACAATAATCGGCCAGCATATTAGGAATCCATTTGCCTTGTTATCTCTTTTCCATAGCTGAAATGTCCTGAGTTAGCTCATTTGGTTTTATTTTACAATGGACAAATGGACGAAAACACGTTTATTAAAAAATAATTTATTTAAATCCATTAATTGAAATCGAAATAAAAAACTGTGGGTGAGAGGTATTACGAATACATATTTAAAAACACGATAAAAAACTGCATTAAGTACAACCATTGGTACTCATGAGACAAAAATCATGTTGACCAGTGTTATTAATCATTAAAATTTTGTGGTTATACAGGATGTAACAAAACTCAATGGTAACATCTCAGGAATGAATTCTTCATATTGAGAGAACAAAAAGAAGTTTAGTACAACATGGAATATTTATCGTAAGTAATGCTACGAGTGATTTCCAAATTATCGATAAATTCACGACTCACAAAGTGAGGAGTGAATTTATCATAAGTAATGCCACGAGTGATTTCCAAATTATCGATAAATTCACGACTCACGAAGCGAGGAGTGAATTTATCTAGAGAATTTGGAAATCAAGAGTGGTATTTATTAGGACTATTTAACGAATAAAAATTAAGCTATTTACTCACAAATCATTGTTTAACTATAGTTATTTTAAAATATTGATATATTTGATGTAAACGGCGATGTTTGAAAACAAATCAGAAATGTGAGGTTATGTTCATTCTTTGCTGCTTGATGATATTATTTATTGCCAAATATGATCGCAATATTGTAAGAGTGCACCCAAGTGGAGAAATAATAAAACACATCAAACTATATATCATAATGAACATTACGGGTTATTTTTTTAGTACACAACTCAGTAGAATCAAGGAATCTTTTCATTATTTGCTATATTCAATGTATTTGTAGGAGAAAAATAATGCTTTGACCTGCTCAGAACATTAAAAAGGAGGAGCTTCCTTTATCACAAAAGCAGGAGCTGATAAAGAGAAATCGATAAAGAGCGAGGTGAAACACGACTGTCATTGGTTGTAAAACAACATTCATTGAAATGTGATTGGTCATTGACTAGCATTTGTGGCATGAGTAAAATAGTCTAGATAATTTGGAAATAGGAGTGATATTTATTAGGACTATTTAACGAACACAATTAAGCTGTTTACTCACAAATCATTATTTAAATATAGTAATTTTAAAATATTTATATATTTAATGTAACCGGCGATGATTCAAAACAAGCGAGAAAAGATTGTTATGTTTCATTTATTCATCACTGCAACCAGATCATATTATTTATTGCCAACGGATCGAAATATTGTAAGAATTCACCCCAGTGGAAAAATTCATAAAAAACATTATAGGTTATTAATTAATTTCTGATGTCCTATCATGTAAATATGTCAATTACATTTTTCTGAAACGCAAATTCCTGGGAAATAATACGTTTATAAAAGTGCAAACAGTGGTTTCATTTTTTTTGTGGTATAATCAATTGTTACAAATTTTTTATATAATATCACGCATGCACTATCTGTTTAAATTCGTGCACTATATATAGCCTACAATCTAGTAGCCACATGTGCTCACTGCAAAATAATGCTATGACGTATTCAGAATGTTAAAAAGGAGGAGCTTGACTTTACAGTGATAAAATTAAGTAGATAAAATCGAGATAAAAAAGACTGATTGTTGTAGATAAAAAAATCATTGAAATGTGATTAGTCATTGACTCCCATTTGGGGCATGAGTTAAATAGTATCATAAATAATGCCACGAGTGATTTGTAATTTATCTAGAGAATTTGGAAATTAAGAGTGGAATTTGTTAGGACTATTTAACGAATAAAATTAAGATGTTTACTCACAAATTATCATTTAAATATAGTTATTTTTAAATAGTTATATATTTAATGTAAACGACGATATTTAAAAACAAATGATAAAGGTCTGATATGGTTTATTTGTTCATCACTGCAACCAGATCATATTATTTATTGCCAAAGGGTCGCAATATTGTAAGAATGTACCCTAGCGGAGAAAAAATGAAACACATCAAACTGTTTATAACCAACATTACAGATTATTAATTAATTTCTGATGTCGTATGATGCAAATTATATTTTTTCTCGAACGTAAATTCGTGGGAAATTATACGTTTAAGAAAGTGCAAATAGTGGTTTCTTTTTATTGTGGTGTAATCAATTAGTACGAATGTTTTTTCTATTATATCCCGCAAGCGGTATCTGTTTACATTCATGCACTATATATACAATCTGGTAGTCGTATTTCTTGGAGAGTCAGTCACTGCAAAATAATGCTCTGGCCTATTCAAAATGTTAAAAAAGGAGGAGCTTTCTTTAATATGATAGACCTATTTGATAAATTCGAGGTGAAACACGACTGTGATTGATTGTAAATCAAAATTCATTAACTCCCATTTGGGGAGAAATGATTGTCACCACATCGGTTGTTGAGAGGATTGAAAATCAAACGCTTGAATTGTATGGACATGTACAAAGAATGGAAAATGAAAGATTCCAAAAAAATATATACCAATGGTCACCCCGTGGAAGAAATAAACGTGGCAGACCAAGTGGAAATGGAAAACCTATGTCAGAACTATAATGGATGATAGGAATTTGGAAGAGGGAGATTGGAATGATAGAGATAAATGGAAACTGAAGACGGCAAACCTATAATGGGGAAAAGAAGAAAAAGAAGAAGAAGAAGTATGTGAAGTTAAAGGAAAATATTAAATGGGATCATTCATCAACATTTGAATTTCATCATCGTCATCATCATCATTAATATCGATAATAATCGCGAATTTAACCTTTTGACTATCCGCTTTAGACTGTAAACTGGTACCTCCAACACTCCTTATGATGTCCAAGTGATATATAGTTGAGTAGTTTCTGGAGCAGCCTATTATTAGTCATTCGTATAATGTGGTTATATAAGTTGTTCCAGTAAATCATGAAAGCATTATACATTGCAGAGAATTTTGGTGTACCAACTCCTTTCAGAAAACGTTAAACTGAAAATATATAAAACTGTTATTCTACCAGTTATATTATATGGATGCGAAACATGGACTCTTACTTTAAGGGAGGAAATGAGATTACGATTTTTTGAGAATAAAGTTCTTAGGAAAATTTTTGGACGAACGAGAGATGAACAGACAGGCGAATGGAGAATACTACGTAACAATGAACTACATTGTCTTTATGGGAAGCCATAGCCTATATAATAAGAATATTTAAGTCTCGTAGATTGCGATGGGCAGGACAGGTTGCGCGTATGGGGAATGAAAGACGTGTATGGAAGCTTCTTGTAGGAAAGCCAGAGGTAAAACGCCCAGTTCGTAGACCAAGAATGAGGTGGGAGAACAACATTTACTATGATTTGAGGGAAGTAGACTATACAGGAAATGATTGGAAAGCATTAGCTCAGAATTGGGATGTATGGAGAGCTTATGTCCGCGCGGCCATGAACCTACGGGTTCGATAGTGCCAGTGAGTAAGTAAGTAAGTAAATCATGAAAGTGTCAGTGATTACAGGCATGCTAATTCTATTTGGACATCCTCGTTTCGTTTATGGTCGTAAAAGTATAACCCGGTTTCAGCAAATCTCATTTCAGCAGCTTCTATTTCAGCTAGATACTCTGCCTCTAATGAATTTAACTAAAATAATTAAGTATGTTAGAAACTATGCATAGTTTGGTAAGCAACCATCATATGCTGTGAAATTTGTGTTTGATGTAGGATTAAAGTGATTTGCTCATAAGTTGATGTATATCTTTGGTCTAGTCGTAGAAATTCCCAACCTTTTAAGCAATAGGCCCTATAACTGTATCACAAAGGGGTACATTTTAAAATATTTTTACATATTTTTATAATATAAAATGCTTCAGTTATGAACTTATCTATTGAACTAGAATAATATAAATAGAATAGTTCATAATCTGTTTTGATAATATACTACCGATGTATAGGACATGTTACCAACATTATATAAAATTATCAAAAATTACTCCTCATTAGATTATATCACGTTTCTTAATACATTAGTAGAGTAGAAAATAAACAGAAATAAACTACATATGGTTTGAATAAAGTTTTAATTAATTGATTTGTATTAATTTAATTAATCTACTATATATTGGTTTGAATGATAAAAATAAAGTAGTAAAATATGAATATAGTAACAAATTCCATTGATCTGGCACCGTTACATCCAGTTATTCTTTTTTTTTTTCCGGTACTACTATAGACCTATTGTCTGCACGCGCGCTCTCTCTCTCTCTCTCTCTCTCTCTCTCTCTCTCTCTCTCTCTCTCTCTCTCTCTCTCTCTCTCTCTCTCTCTCTCTCTCTCTCTCTTTTTCTCTTTCTCTGAACAGTTTAATTTCTCCAGTTGCTTAAGGCAATTTCCCCACAACCAATGTTAACAGGATAAAAGAAAATATGAAAATCGAAAGCGAAATGACAATTAATGAATTACAAATAAATAATAAAGTCAATGCAAGACATGAAGCCGCTAAAACCATCAATGAAATATTACCTATAATAAGTAATAAAGAAAAGAATAATTAACACCTTCAAACATTAAAAACCAACTTTTAGAATAATATCATTCATTCACAGTAATTCTGCCCGAAGGCAGGTCTTTCACTGCAATCATAGCACTTTCATGCTATGCTTTGCAGCTTTACTATGGAATTATAGGTGTGGTAGCTTCCCGTTGCTTTCAACACCGGTGAAGGATGATGATGATGATGATGATAATGATGAGGATCATGATGATGATGGCCGGATGATTTTCGGGGACGGCTGGGCCCTAAGCTTCCTGATATTTGTCTTACAGGTGAGGAAAAACCCCGAAGAAAACCTCACCCAGGAGCCTGCCCGACCGGGAATCGAACCCGGGCCCGCTGCGTGACAAGGCAGCACGCTACCTCGAGACCACAGCGGTGGACTAATAATATCATAATACACACAAAAACGATAAAGGCAACGTAACAGTACTAATGAACTAGGACAATTATATCTAAGAAACAAAAAAATTTATAGATGAAAATCAATTTTAAAAAATTGACAAAGATCCAACATCTAAATTTAATAGAACATAAACGAATTAACAAAAACAGGGTCCATGATTATACCTAACAGTGAATCTAATAGATATATAAATAATTTCATAAATAACAATCCATCAGACTTGATGATGAAAGTTTTTCCTAGACTATTTAACTCGTGTCGCAAATGGTAGTCAATGACCAATCACGTTTCAATGAATTCTGTTTTAAACCAATGACAGTCGTGTTTCACCTCGCTCTTTATCGATTTCTCTTATCAGCTCCTGCTTTTGTGATAAAGAAAGCTCCTCCTTTTTTAATATTGTGAACAGGTTAGACCATTATTTTTCTCCAACAAATACATTGAATATAGCAAATAATGAATAGATTCAGTGATTTTACGAGTTGTTTATTCAAAATATAAATGATTAACCTATAATATTGATTATAATAGTTTGATGTGTTTCATTATTTCTCCATTAGAGTGCATTCTTACAATATTACGATCCTATTTGGCAATAAATAATGTGATCGAGTTGCAGTGAATATACATAACCTCACATTTATAATTTTTCAAACATCGCCGTTTACATTAACTATATACATATTTTAAAACACCGGTAACTATAATCAAATAATTATTTTTTAGTAAAGAGCTTAATTTTATTCGTTAAATAGTCCTAACAAATGCCACTCTTGATTTCCAAATTCTCTATATAAATTGGAAATCACTCGTGGCATTACTTATGACAACAACTCAATACGGTCTATAGTCAACTGTATGAACGCTCCTAATTACAACATTTCCAAAATAATTGCTCGAAAACTTTTAAAAAAAATCTCAATTATAAGATCAATACAAATAAAAAAATGCATATGAATTAACAGATAAGCTCACAAATACAGAAATCAACAATAATAAGAAAATAGCGTCGTTTGATATAAAGGACCTTTATACTGATTTACCAATAAATTTAACTTTAAACATAATAAAACATAAACTAGAAAACGGTCATTTGAACACAGTATATATAAATCAACTATACACAATCACAAAAACTATAATGAAACAAAATTACTTCCAATTTAATAACGAAATATATGAACACGAAAATGGAATCCCAATTGTATCTACCATATCAGGTATACTAGCAGAAATATTTTTACAATATTTGGAAAATAAACTTTATGAAAAATTAATAAATAATTTTAATATAGAGCTAATCAAAAGATATGTTGATGGCATCATGATTATTTATGAGAATGAGAACAGAAAAAAGAAAGAATTCCTTCCACAACCAAACAAAATGCATAACAAAGTAGAATTTACGGAAGAGATAGAACTTATTAACAAAAGAAACTATGTAGTAGACCTTACCATAACGAAAAACATACAAAAGGAAAAACAAACTTGCAAAAGTATTTTCCGCAAGTTTGGAAACAATATGCTCACCATTAATAAAAAATCTAGACATCCATACCAACAAAAAATCAGCACATGTAATAGTTTCATTAACAGAATGTTAAAATTACTCTTAAAGAAAGTAAATTATAACAAAGAATTGCAATATATGAAAAACATGGCAAAAATAACGGTTCAATAAACAGATCATAGATAAACAAAAAAACTCGACAGAGAATCTGTTAATAATAGAGAATGTATAATACACAGACAATGAAACCACAGAACTAGCTAGAACTCTGGAAAAATAAATAAAAAACATAAACGTAGCTTACAAAACCGAAAACAAATTAAACAACAAAATATGTGACATAGAACACAACACATTTAATAACGAGGAAGTTTATAAACTAACATGTAAAAATTGTAACATATTTTATATAGGCAGGACAAGTAGAAACTTCAATACAATATACAAGGAACACCTCAAGGATTTTATATACGGGGGTGGTAAAACAAGCTATGTCAAACATATCATTAACGCTGGTCACCCAAAGGGCACAATAGGAAACACTCCAACAATAGTTCACAAATAACGAATTTCAGCAAAGACCTTGAAATTATAAAAGAAGTAACACCTTGAGTAGTAACCCAAAGAGAACACACCCCAGTCGTACAACCCATTATACGAGATCGTTAAAACAAGTCAGTTGCTACTAACGATGTTTCAAGTCTGCATAGTCGTAAACAAACAACAACTAGTAGCAGACACTCATCCTGCTAATGATGAAAGTTAAATTCCGAAAGACCTTCAGATAACATTTTAACACAACATTTTAACACAGTTGAGATCGACGGCACCTGCCAACAGGCAGATATATTAAATTTTATCTTAAGGCAGTATGCTACAAGCCGGAAGAATGAGGGTTCGACTGGCTTAAACTTCGGGCGCCACCTTGAGCCTGGGGTCGACTCAGCCTCTAACGGAATTGAATATCAGATGTGTTCTGAGGTAAAGGCGACCGTTATACTTAAGAGTTGACAACCCGGATGGTATCTCGTACGATTAGTCTAAAAAGGATGGAGCCTCAATCTCCCACTATCCCAATGATTTCCTAAGACATGTATTAGGATAATAATACCTTTACCTGAGTAGATACTTTCACATGGCCCATATCACACGGGCAATACAGAGACATTATGTCGGGAGAGGATATTAAAATCTTGATCACTCAATATATTTTTGACCACACAAAGACAGGGAAGGTTAACTTGCATGAGTGATCAGCTCAATGACAAGGCCACATCCAAGACCAACACGAACATTTAAGACAAGACAAACCATTCACTCATACAATCATACCAAAAAAAGTGAATATATGGATGATTGTGATGGGCAAATGACGTCCAAGTACTATTTGGGCCTAAAAGTTTCGTGGCATTTGTCTTATGGGTGAGGAAAATCACCGAAAAAATTCCCATCCAGAAAACTTGTCTCGAACGGGCATCGAATCTGAGCTGATTGTGCCTGAGCAAAGGTGTTGTCACCAGTCCTGTGGTTCGCAAGAATATAGATAGGGACAGAGGGAATCTCGTTAATCCATTCATGCGCGTCACTAATTAGATGACGAGGCATTTGGCTACCTTAAGAGAGTATATTGTCTATACTACAATAAAAGAGTATATTGTCTATACTACAATAAAAGAGAGTATATTGTCTATACTACAATTAAAGAGAGTATATTGTCTATACTACAATTAAAGAGAGTATATTGTCTATACTACAATTAAAGAGAGTATACTGTCTATACTACAATTAAAGAGAGTATATTGTCTATACTACAATAAGAACACGGAGTTACAATTAAAACAGTAGAAAATTCCGTTGTAGATGGATAAAAACACACAAAAATTGCGACTTAAATGTTGCATACTTCGTTAGAAATTTGATGGGAAAAGTAAGTTGTATTTAATATTAATATGGATACCTACTACGTACCTGCTCGTATATCAGTCTTCCTCCATTATTCTTGTTTAAAAAAACTTCGTCAATTAGTTAAAACCGTGTAGGCCTTTCAGAATATATTCCATCTTCGGCATTCATTTGGTAAAAAAAATTACTGCGTAACTTAAATTTTGATTCCAATGAATTTAAGAAGAATTGTTAATATTAAAGTTCTCATCATCTTAAGGCACAACAACTTCAAAAGTGAAAGTTTTGGCCTTCTCAACAATCCTCCATGCCAATCTGTCTCTTGTCATATTCAAACTAGTCACTTTCATTTTCCTTAGATCGTTCATTGTGTCATCCTCCCATCTGATCTTCGGTCTTCCAACAGCTCTGCCTCCTATAGGTTTCCATTTGTAGAGTTTTTTTACCAGTCTCTGATCATCCATTCTTATCAAATGTCCAAGCCAACCAATTCTGAGAGATGTTATATGGTTTACTATATTCTGATTTTTATTAATTTGTTTAGTTTGTTATTTATTTTCATTCTCCAACAGTTATCAGTTCCTCTATTTGGCCCAAATATTATTCTTAAAATGTTTCTTAAAAAATTAGTAATTTCTGTTTTATTGTTTCTTTTAGGACCCAGGTTTCACAAGCATATATAACTACTGGTCTAATGAGTGTTTTGTATAACCTTATTTTTGTTTTTAAATAATATTAAAGTCATAAATTTGAAATACTTTCCTTGGTGGATTCTAAACTCATGTCTTACATTAATCAAAACAGTTTATAGTAGTTTGCTTCGTCTTGTAAGATAGCCCTCATCTCATGGTTACAGTGTCGCCTAGTTTAGTCATAACTCAGCTAAATGGATTTCGCAATTCTCTGGAGCAATATCATGAGAAATTACTTGTTCGCCCGTAAAACATAGCAAGGATGAACCGATATTGCCTACAAGGTTATAGGAACTTCTAGGATTGCACTACCGTTGCTAAACCTTTTCTAAGATATGAGCAATTCGCATCACACTATCAAACACAAATTTAATATAATTTATTTTTATTCAACTAAAGTACTGTTTCCAGTATCCCAAATCGCCAAATGCGTATAATGTATTTTGTATTAAGTTGTTACTACGTTTCATTTTATTAGCCAATTTATCTTTAAGTGTATACTAATTATTAAAACTTTTTGTTTTTTTTTAGTTTCGTTTTTGCTAATATTTCCTACTATTTTGAACATATTCTAACGCTTCTTAAAACACTGCATGTAATTCATAAGTAATGGAGGAAACAATTTAGTTCCCAAGAATTTTTCAAAGTTTTTGTCGTTAGATGGCAGCACATTACCTATGAAACATATTCTACGAATTATTTGACGTAGCCTAAAGTAAAATGTAAATAAATTAAAACATACTTATTTTTTACGTACCTCCCCAATTAGGGGATATATATTTATTCTTGTCCATACTAATTTCTTACACGATTAATCACTAGTTGATATTGCTTTATTTCTGTTACAAACTGCGCATAATAAGTTCTGACGCCATAATGATGACGAATATGTGGCATATTTGTTTTGGTTGTATTGTTATATAGTTCCTGTACAACGTTTATTAGTAAGGAAATTATACATGATCTATATAAGGCTTATACATTGTATAACTATAAACAACTGATGGAAGCTTGTATAAGAGATTTTTATTAGTATGAGTGATAAAATATTAGCGAATATCCGGCATGCGCTGCAACACCTAAATAAACTAAATATGTCATTTTACTTTTAGTTTAATGAGTTGAGAGAAAATTATGGGTTAATTAAATATTGTATTGTACACATTGCAACGAACCCAACATGGTGGATTCTATTTCTAATTTCGGATTTCCGGTAAACCCCCACTTGATCGGATTTAGCTGAGTTTTGAGAAATATCTATCTTGGTTTATGTTAACAGCATATACCCTGGGGGTCCGTTTATCGGGCCCCAGCTGTGCTCACAACAGCAACAGGGCGCGTCCCCGGGTGGCGGATAGGGGAACGGTCGGTGGTTTATTTGCACTCCTCCCGGCTAGGTCCAGACCGGACCCGCGGGCCATTTGTGAGGTCGTCAGGACTCGAGCGACCTGATGTACTACATAGCTCGTGCTGCGCCCACTTCAGCGGAAAATCGTCCCCTCGGTGGCGTAGTGGGGAAAAGGTCGGTGGATCTGCTAGTCAGTCCTCCCTTCCAAGTCCGATGGACTCGCGGACCATAAGTGGGGTCAACAGGAGATGAGCGCTATGTTGTACTAACGCTCAACTATCCCTGCCCACAGCGGGATTCGCGGCCGTCGTGGCGAGGCGGTGGGAAACTGGAGATCAAAAGCTCCTTTCTCTTGGTTGAAATCCCGAGGACCTTTGTGGGGGCACCATGGGCGATGAGCTCCCTGGATGCCTACATTGCTCAGTGGGCTGTCTCACAGTAGCGGCACGAATAGGTCTAGTCTTGCGAACGGGCTGGTTGGGACAATACCGGGCGTAATGCTGGGAATTACCACCAGGGGGATGAGCTCGAGAAAGGAGGAAGCGCGGTCTTCTGACTGTGGGATTAGCGCCGACTCCGGGACCGAGTGACCCAAGGACAATCTGTGAGGTCGTCAGGAGTTGAGCGACCTGACGTACTAATGCTCAGGCTGGACCCACTTCAGCAACCAAACACGTCCCCAGCTGGTGCACTGGGGAAAGGTCGGTGGAGCTGCTAGACAGTCCTCCCGGTCAAGTCCAAGGGACTCGTGAACCATTAGTGGGGTAGGCAAGAGTTGAGCGCCTTGTCGTACTAGTTGCTCATCTGTTGGAGCTTGCGAGCTCCGTGCTGGCCCACAACAGCAGCAGAAGGCGTCCCTGGCGGCAAACCAGGGCTCGGCTCGGACCAGTGCAGAGGGGAGCAACTGTACTGGTTCCTGGCTCAGCCTACGGGCTCGTCGACAAACTGTGGGGTCGCCAGGAGATGAGCACCTGGATGTACTAAAGTCTCACAACGGCTGCAGGATACGTCCCTGGAGGCAGAACAGGGGAACGGTCGGTGGATCTGCGACAGCAGTCCTCCCGGCTAGGCTCAAGGAGCCCGTGGACCAACTGTGGGGTCGTCAGGAATGAGCGACCTGACGACTACGAAGCTCAGCAATTCCCAGCAGTTGCAACTCCAACACCTTCTCCCTAGAGGTGTTGGTTTCAAGCCCAGAACTCTTGAACGTGGACGTGAACATAGTTATAGGGAGGACAAGTTTAGGACTTGGGAGTATGGTCATGACGACCGAGGTATCCCAAGGGGTGGTGGCAGGGCCTAAGATGTTAACAGCATATACTGTGTTTCATTATACAAATAAAAAAATTGCGATCGCTAGAGGAATTTTTAAATTTTCGTGAACTCCTACACCTTATGGTTTCAGAGAAAAATAGGTAGCGACTAAACACTTTCCGTACCTGAATATATGTATGTACAAATTTTCATTAAAATCGACCAACTACTTTTGCACAAACATAGGGAGGTTGACTTTCTATAAAGATTAGCCGTCATATCAAACATACTGAGTTTACATGACACTGGAAGAAATAGTATACTGTGATTAAATATACAATATAATTCAACAATTATAAATAATGTACATTCCTGGATTTTAATTTTACCTCTTCTTTTATAGGTACTTTTAATTGTCCCATGGCTCCCGGGCATCACAACTACGTATCCTATCAGGAGAGGTTTTGTTAAACTGTAGATTACTTTAATGATTTTTAACCTCTCAAATGCATGAAGGGTCTATCTGAATGAGTGATTAGCCCAATGCCAGGACATCACTTAAACAACAAGACCATTAAAATTAAGACACGCAATTTATCCATCCATACTCTACAAAGCAAAGGCGGCTTCGTGGCGCAAGTGGTTAGAAGCTTGCCTCTCACCGCAGGGGGTCTCAAGAATGAGTCTCGGTTATTCCATGAGGGTTTTATGGTGGACGAAACGAAGTTTTGGCAGGTTCTTCTCGGAGTAATCGCCGTTTTCCCTGCCACAAATTTGATTCCAACATTTCTCCATACTCATCTCATCCATTTCATTTCATTTCGTTCGTCTAACTCGTGGATGGTCACCCTTCTCTCTCACAGACTCCTCGAACCGGTCCAGTTTTGGGCACGAGTTAAGGATATTTAACTATTATATTACTAGCTAATACCCGGCGAGCGTCGCTACGCCTAAATAAATGAACATTAATGTGCTTTTATGTTTAGTTGAATAAGTACAAGGAAAAATAAATATAAATTTATATATTTTGGATATCCCGTGCTGATTACCCGGCGTTACCCGGGAATCTACTTATCCCGATCTTCTTGGCATAAATGAGCTGAAATACGAAACTTAATGTATTTTATGTTTAGATAAATAAGTGAAAGGAAAAATGTATATCATAATTATTTTAGATAGGCCCTACCCCGTGCCGATTACACGGCGTTGTCCGAAATCCTACTTATCTCTATCTTCTTGGCATAAATGAACTAAAAGACAAAATTCGTTATTGTGAGTTAACCGTAAAAGAATATCCGCCATGTGCTGCTATGCTTGCACAGGAATCTACATACTTGTCTCGATCTTCTTGGCATCAATGAAAGGCAAAAATGGTTATTGTGAGTTATCCGTAAGAGATAAACATATGCTGTCGCCGAGTTTCTTGTAGAGCGTTTTGAGATATTCAATTCCGTGTACATTAATTTTGTGTGTTTCTTATAGTTTAGGCAGCGCAAGCCATTTAAGCGTCCAAAGATCTACTTTTTCTTCAAGTTTTCCACTACAAAGGGCGATTTTTAAGGGTACAGGAGTTGAGTATCACAACTCTCTTGTAGCCCATGTTCATTCCGGGAATCTCCTGAACATTTTAAAAAAGCTCCATCACAATCAGATCAACGGTATGGCCGCGTATAATATACGAACAAACAAACAAACAAACATTCATTTTTATATATTAGATACAAGGCAATTAATATATGGATAATTATAATTGCCAGATGTTGTTAGGGGACTATTTGCACCATCAAGTTTCCTTTACGCTTAGCCGAGCAGTTTAAGGCATGAAGCCTTGGTGTAGAGCTACGGGACTCACATTGGTTCGAATACACGTGGAAGAGGAAATTTTCTCATAGAATTTCGGCAATCATGGGAGCTATATTCACCTGTCGTGAGGAATTTGGAAAACCACAATAAATGACGGATGTTAAGAAAACCAGCTATTACGGCCTAGGATCTTGACATTCTGACCACATGTCATCTAAATATTGGTTGGAATAACATTTACCTCTTCGATTAACACATGTGAATATGAGACCGGCAGGTCAAGGGCCTTCTATATCTCTCGCGCTATGGAGTAGTATTAAAGAAAATCGCCGAAAGAAACCACAAATAGGAAACATCCCGAATGGGGATCAATCCAGGGCCCCCTGCGTCTGAGGCAAAGATGTTACACCGAGACTTTAGCACTGGACTATAAATAGTTAAAATTTAACAAAATTATTAGTATCCATCTAATTATTAACATTAGGCCTACAGTAGGTCCTATGTACCTAATATACCTAATATCGACTTCAGTGATCTACTCCTAGTGGTTATTTTCCTTGTTTCTAGTCTGAAGGTCCCGGGTTAACACCCGGACGAAATCGATGGATTTTTAAGATAGTACAATCCAAGTACAAGTCCTCCAGGAGGGTTTTTAAGACGTGGGTACCGAGTCTGAAGATTTTCGGGCTCGTAAAGCAACCTCAATTCTTAAATAGATCTCTCAGGAAATTTATATGGACTTCCAAATCCAATTAATATCAGTCCCAGTCTCCTTGAGACGATGTGCTGACCACATGTTACTCTATAACACCTATAAGGTAATAAGTGAAGCTACATTAAACTAACTCACTGACTGTATCAAACCCGTAGGTTCATGGCTGCACGAATATAATTTCTCCATACATCCCTATCCTGAGCAAATGTTTTCCAATCATTCCCTGTATAATCTAGGCCTACGTCCTTCAAATCATGATTAGTATTATGCTCCCATCTTATTCTTGGTCCACCAACTAGCCATTTTCCCTCTGGTTTTCCTACAAGAAGTTTCCATGCCCCTTTTTCATTCCCCATTCGTGATACATGTTCTGTCCTTCAAATTATGGTTAATATTATGCTCCCACCTCATTCTTGGTCTACCAACTGGACGTTTCTCTCTGGTTTTCCTACAAGAAGCTTTCATGCTCCTTTTCCATTCCCCATCGTGCTACATGTTCTGCCCATCGCAATCTATGAGACTTAACTGTTCTTATAATATCTGGCTTTGTAGAAAGACCATGTAGTTCACTGTTACATAGTCTTCTCCATTCACCTGTCTATTCATCTATCTTCGGTCCAAAAAATATTCCTAATAACTTTATTCTCAAATACACGCAATCTCCTTTCTTCCTTTAAAGTAAAAGTCGATGTTTCGCATCCGTATAATATAACTGGTAAAATAACACTTTTATATATTTTCACGTTTATCGTTTTTTTAATGAGTTGGGACGACAAGAGTCCCTCTAATGCATGCGAAACAAAATTAGCTCTGTTAATAAACTCAGATAGGGAACTTCTATCTCCCACGTGAGGGGACCTACGGAATAGATTGTCGATACTATTGCAACTACTACTACTACTACTACTACTAAGCCAATAGTACTATTACTTCTACTACTTCTACTACTACTACTACTACTGCTACTACTACTACTACTACTACTACTACTACTACTGCTACTTCTACTTCTTCAACTATTACAATTACTTCTACTAATTCTACTACTACTATAATTCTACTACTACTACTACTACTACTACTTTTATTACTTCTGCTATTACTATTACTTCTCACTACAACTACTACTACTACTACTACACGAATCTAAAGCGATTTTTCTATGACTATTTAACTCATGCCCCAAATGGGAGTCGATGAACATTTCAATGATTTTTTATTTACAACCAATCACAGTCGTTCTTCACCTCGATTTTATCAATTTAATTTTATCACTGTAAAATCCAGCTCCTCGTTTTTAACATTCTGAATAGGCCATAGCATTATTTGACAACGGCTACATGTGTCTACCAGATTGTATATATAGTGACGAATGTTTGCAGATAGTGTTTGCGGGACATAATATAAAACATTTGTAGCAATTGATTATACCACATGCAAAAACGAAACCACTGTTTGCACTTTGTTAAACGTATTATTTCCCAGGAATTTACGTTCCAGGAAAATATAATTAACATATTTACATCACAGGACATCAGAAATTAATTAATAACCTATAATGTTGGTTATAAATTTCTCCACCATGGTGCATTCTTACAATATTGCGATCCTTTGGCAATAAATATGCTCTGGTTGCAGTGATGAACAAATTAAGCATAACAATCGTTTCTCATTTATTTTCAAACATCGCCGTTTGCATAAAATATATAAATATTTTAAAATAACTATATTTAAATAATGATTTGTGAGTAAACAGCTTAATTGTATTCGTTAAATTGTCCTAACAAATGGCATTCTTGATTTTCAAATTCTTTACATAAATTCACTCGTGGCATTACTTATGAAAACTGAAGGAAACATTTCGTGGTTGAATAGAAAATAACGTAGTTGTGCATCTAGTTTCGAGGGGGAAGAAAGAACTTGCGGAGAAATAATTGTTCATATTAATCAGGTTAAAGGATACATTGTGACATTTGTATCACTGTTCCTAACATACGAGGCGAGAAACACACGTCATCAATAAAAAATAAGGACTATAAAATAAAGAAATAGATCAAAGTTGAAATAACTGTGACAATGGAACCAAAGATGTGGTTTACACATCCTGAAACCTGTAGAGAATGTATGTTTGTATTTGTATTCTTGTCATCCCTCAGCGTACAGCACTCTTAAACGCGATACACATGCGCTTTTCCCATCTTAATTCTACTTCAAACACATGCCCGCTACTAATGTCATTACCTTCACAAACGCCTAGAATATACCTCACATATCTATTCTTGTGAGACTTGTTTTATTGTAGAATACCATTTAGGATGGTTCAGCTGTTCATGTCAGAATGCTTTTAACCTAAATGTAATCACAGGCTACCTTTATTAACTTCATACCTATGATCTTAGAGCTTTTTTAAGGTGTATTACGGCTGATGCAACGATGGCAAAATATTTTATATTTAAATCGTTAACTCTAGATTAAAATATTTTGTATATAGTAATATTGTATATATACCATGTATATTTATGTTTATTGTAATTTAGATGAAAGAATATTTTTTATATTTTTTTAACCTGGTTGAGTGGTAGACAATGTCTTAAGACCTAACTCTGCCAGGTAGGCCTAAAATAAAGCTTTATTATTATTATTATTATTATTATTATTATTATTATTATTATTATTGTTATTATTATTGTTATTAGTATTAACATTATTATCATTATTATTATCATCACCATTATTATCATCACAATTATTATTTTTATTATTGTTGTTATTATAGTAACAGTAATAATAACCGTTTATTCCTAAAATAAGTTCCTTTGGATATTGCAAAACACATCGATCATTTGCTGCAACAACGTCATAACTAAAAAAGTGTGATTTTGAGTTATTGGTACTACATGAAAGACAAAACTCAGTTCTATATTCAGGATGAACGACATCAGCTATTTTATACAATGAGTTGGTATAACAATGTAATATTTATGACAAACACGGGCAAGGGTATAAGAATTTCAAACATTTAAATGCTTGTCCTGAAAAACTATGTTTTTTTTTAGTTATGACGTTATTGCACCAAATAAGCGATATGGTTTCGTAAATGCAGTAGGTCCTAAAGATTTTTTAGGTAGCACAAACATTGCATGACTTCATCCTTCATACTCACTGCGAGAAACCCGGGAATTCTCACTTCAAGCTCTTTTTACCGAGACTCCCTTTAACCGCTCTCGCTTATGCGAGAGGGAGGCATTATGACGGAGTTTTGCCTTTATGGCAAAAATATCCCCACAGCAAATCTTCAAAGTGCTTTTTTGTTCTTCAAGGATGGCGTATTACTGACGCACCTGTTTTCACATTTTGGCGAATTGTCTAAAAAGTTATAGGTATTTTTATATATTTTTTTCATGATAGGAGTCCAAAGAAGTTTACAATTTAAGCCCCGAAAAAGTATCTACAACAATCACGGGCTAGCAATTTAATGGTGAATAATGGATAGACAATATAACCAACTGAAGTAATTCCTGAACTCTGCTAACTTCAGTAAAAGAGTAAAATGACAATGTTTAATCTACAGGAAGATTTGACATTTTCACAGTCACGGAAATCTTCCATATTATTCCAACAAAAGAAGACTATAAAAAGATATAAAGTTGTTACCGTTTTCTTGTTTTAAAATAATCGATCAAAATTATCTCTTCTGAAGCATAAAACATCTTCAAAAGGAGGTCCTTGTATCTGCTTTATATAAGGTTCCAGAGTGAAACCAATTACCGGAAAAATATAATTATTCGGGACATGCGAGTCTTCTGTACCTACAAAGACTAAAAACTTAATTTCTCTTCTCCCTCTAAGTTTATATCATATTTTTATTACAGTAGAATTGAGTAAGCGAAGCATAAACAAATCTCTCTTCCATCCACGTAAACATATCCTGATAGAACTCTAGTATTCAAATAAAAATTACTTATGGATTAATTATAAATTTAGGGTCTAGATTTATTATAAAATATTACAATGCGAAGATGGGAAGTGGATTTTACATAAGTGAGGACTTGATTAAAAGCCGAGCGATAGCTAGGTTGTTAATTTCCGAGATTGTGTAAAACATTTCACAAACGTGCGTTACATTATTTTTTGCACGATGGTGGTTTCAAAATAATAAATAATAGTAGAATAATAACATCTTTGTTGGAAATATTTGCGTTCATTACAAACAACTGACTAAAGTTAACAGTCTGGCCATTGTTTATACGGTAAATGCCGAAATAATTTATTTGAGACTACAGCAGGCCGTGACATCAGTTAATCATAAAATGGCAAGTACGGATTTATTGTTTTATATTGTTTCAAATAAAGTTCAGTTCATTTAAAATGTAGTGATTTGTTTCGTATAATTCATACTAAAACTACCTTTTGGATAGATATATTTGTATATAGCCTATATATATTTGTATGTAGTAGGCCTATACATAAAGGGCAGTGGATTTACTTCCCGCACTAGGTAGGTAATTTGTAATATTACAGTATAGTTATTTAGTTATTTATAGGTTGGCAATCCTGAAATTTAGGAAATTGAACTTTCAATCATGGTCGTCATTGCTGTAAGTACGACCAGAACGCACTATCGTGCAAACAATTATTGCAGTACATAGAAGTGATGAGAGTATTAAAAATAAAGTGTTTTATTTTGGATGCATTAGGAGCAAATATTAAATTTTTTCATGAGCTTATCATTCAGAATATAAAATAACTGCTTTCTTACCTTCCTTCACATATTATTATCAGACACTATTTCTTCTATACATAGAACGTAGGCCTATTATGTCCTTATTTTTTTATTTAAACAACATTTTGGATGAGTTATGAAACTTTTATCTTTCACCTTTGTTGTTCATTCGCTTGCTGAATTTATGATCATCCCAAAAGAAACAGATCTGACATATGTTTTAGAAATTTGGGATATATTTTTACGACCAAGAATATGAAACAAATGTCTACGATACGGGAACCGATGGCATTTAAATTTCCTTTCGAATCTAGTCTCAGCCGTAGAATTTTTTTCACCCTATAAATTTCACACGTTTTTTGAAACAGCAACGAAAATACACATCTCTTCTAAAGGCGGACGCGCAATTACAAAATTAAAAAGGTTGCTATTTATATCGTGAGATAAAATTCAAACATGATACATAAACATCATCCTGTATAAATACTGCAATTAGGTACTCCTATATGACATCATTCATTATAATTCAATGTATTTAGTAACTTAAACATTCTGTATTTGTACATAACAGGATTGAACTCTACTGACAATATGAAGTAGTTATTCAGGAATGCTACTACTGGAAATCATATGCTTGCCGGACATTAGAATCATTTAAAATAAATCTAAAGCTATATTTGCTTTAACTTTGGTTTTAAATAATTTTCACTCTTGTCTGTGTAATGTGCATGTATTAACCCTCAAATCGACAATATATCCTATAAGATAGTTGGTTCATTTGATTTATTCTAATATATAAAAAAATAATAGGAAGAAGCGCACACAAATGTGTATAATATATATAAATGAATGTTTGTTTGTTCGTGTTTTATCCGCTGACATACCGTCCATCCTATTGTGATGAGACTTTTTTGCAAAATGTTCAGGAGTTGCCCGGATAGGTTATAGACTATAAGAGATTTTAATACTCAAACCCTTCACCCTTAAAAATCACCCTTTAGTGAAAAATATGAAAAAGTCGCTTTTGGACGCTTAAATGGCTTACGCTTCCTAAACCATGACAAATACACAAAATTAATGTACACACAGAAATGAATATCTAAAAAAAAAAGACCAAAACGTCCGCGACACAAATATTTATCTTTAACGGATAACTCACATTAACCATTTTTGTCTTTAATTGATGCCAAGAAGATCGGGATAATAGATTCCCGGGCAAACGTAGCAGCGAACGGCGGGTATTCTTTTACGGATAACTCAGAATAACGAATTTTGTCTTTCAGCTCATTTATGCCAAGAAAATCAGGATAAGTATATTCCCGGGCAACGCCGGGTAAACAGCACGGGGGTATCTAAAATAATCACGATATAAATTTATAAATATTTTTCTTTTTACTTATTCAACTAAACATAAAAACACATTTAATGTATTTAGGCGTAGCAGTACACACCGGTTATTAGCAAATATTTTTAATAAAAACAATAGAATGGCGTTCGAGTACAAATGGCTCAAATTTGTAATTTTATGTCTCTTTAACTTAAAGACAAATCATGAGAATTCTAAAAAATTACAACTTGTATAGTTTTATTAAAATTGATTGGATTAGGATTCTATATGTACTACAGACTATAGGCCTATGCTAATTTAAAAATGACAAACATTTGCAATATAGGCCCTAAACAGTTTTACTGGCACTTACATTTTATCAATAATCTAAAGATGATTCCAAGTCCATTAAAATTTTTATACATATTTATGGATGTTAAATTATAATTTTTTGTACCTTGTATACTTACCGTCGTGTCGTCCTCAACAATAACTATAACGTTGAGGGCGACGGTAGTATACAAGGTACAAAACCATTATAATTTAACATAGTTATAACCTTAACGGTATAAAAAATATATGAACATAAAAAGTATATTCATGGATTTCAAGAATTTAAAGAGATTTTGGCTGCGAAATGGATTCTATATAATAATTGATAAATCTTTTGATATAAGAACAGAGTTAAGTATATATCCATTGAATGAGAAAATCAGATAATATAGAGAGAAATGGTTATGGAAAGAATGGATGTAACAAGATTACCAAGAGCAGGATTCAACTACAAGCCAAGAGGTTCAAGGAATGTAGGAAGGGCAGTGAAAAGATGGACAGAAAAACTGTGAGGCGGAGCAGGCAATTTTTGCCTAGCCCATGAAGTGAAGAAGAAGAAGAAGATCTATTGATAATTAAATTTAATACATCGGGGATTTAAATAATTTCTCGTATAGAAATCCTGATTGTAAAGTTGTTGCAAGTAGATTTTGTAGAGCAGATATAAGTGTGTAGGTTGATATATCCTTTTCATAGCCTGTTGATGATAATTCGGTTTTGCCAAGTAAAAAATATCAATTGGATTTTTTTCTCGAATTTTCTTTTACTCGAGTAGTTTAATTGATACCCATTCGTCCCATTGCGAGATATGGGTGCTTCCCTAGTGGTAAGTTTCTTAACCAGATGAATTTAGTTTTTCTTATTTCCCCTATAGATGTCTACGAGGAACATATGGCTAATATATCGTTTCGAAACATTGTAGGAAACTGAAGTATTACTCGGTTGGATTAAAAGTCGGTTAAATTTTGCTCAGAGGTATATTTATTCAAATTGGGGTTCTTTTGCGATCTCGAAATTTTTCAGGACTCGAGTCCCACAGCTTAAAGTCCCTTCCGGATGATCTGTTTCTTGAATCTTTACATACTAAAAATCCAGCGAACAAGGCCGAGTTTGAACCCGCGATCCTCAAAGATACATAATATAGTTTATTAAAAGATTACGAGTATTTGAGAATAAGCTTTTTATTAAAATTTCTGGACCAAATAGAGATGAACCGGCAGACGAATGGAGAAGACTACTTAACAGTAAGCTACATGATCTTTACAGGAAGCCAGATATAATCCATCCATAGTAAATCTGCCCGAAGGCACGTCCTTCACTGCAATCATAGCATTTTCATGCTATGCTTGCAGCTTTACTAGGAAATTGTGTAGGTGTGGTAGCTTCCCGTTGCTTTCCACACCGATGAAGGATGATGGTGATGATGATGATGATAAGGATGATGATGATGATGATGATGGCCATATATTTCGGGGACCGTTTGGGCCTTAAAGTTTTCCTGACATTTTTCTTAGAGGTGAGGAAAAACCCCGATAAAAACCTCACCCAGAAAAACTGCCCCGACCGGGGATCGAACCCGGTCCCCCTGAGTGACAAGGCAGCACGCTACCTAGAGATCACAGCGGTTGACCCAGATATAATAAGAACAGTTAAATCTCGTAAACTGCGATGGGCAGGGCATGTAGCACGAATGGGGAATGGAAGAATGCATGGAGGCTTTTTGTAGGAAAATCAGATGAAAAAGCCTAGTTGGTAAAACATAATTCGTTGGGCTAATTGCATTAACCATGATTTGAGGGAAGTAGATTATACAGAGGATGATTGGAAAATATTAGCACAGGATAGGGATTTATGGAGAGCCTATGTCTTCGATAGAGCCAGTGAGTTAAATTTCTGGACAAAACGAGGAAAATATGAACAATACTCATTCAAGAATTATATATATTTTTTTAAGGGGGGTAGAATTTAAATTGAAATATATGTAATTTGCAATTGTTCATAATTGCAATACCATTAATTCATTATAATTCTACATAACTTAATTAATGTATAATGTTATTGTATTATTATCTAATTGTAATATTATTGTGTTTTATTTTTGTTTTTCTTTATACTATTACCAAATATTACTTTATTTTAACGGACTGTCAACAGCACGTACGGCTTACTGCCCGTGCGACCCATATTTGTAAATAACATTGTATATATCTTACGTTTAGTCTAATAAAGTCCTATTACTAGTTAGTTAGCCAAAAGACAGGTTTTCACTGGTAACTCCACATCATCATCATCCGGTATTATGGCAGCTGCCACCGTCTTCCGGAAACCAAACGTCATTCCTCACTGACCATCCTTGATATTCTTCCAATCATCTGATATAATCATAGCCGCTTGCACACCTTGTATTCAGGTTTTCTTTGGTCTTCCTTTCTTCCTCCTTTCCATTGGGATCAATTACATAATAAGTTTAGGCAATCTTTGCTCTGGCAATCTTTTGACATGGGCATATGACTGTAATATTTTCTTTTCTATACGTCTATGATGTCCGCCTCCTCCTGTACACTCATAATTTCTCTTATTTCTTTATATCATATTCTATCCATTCTAGATTTTCCAGCTGATCTTCTTAAATAACTCCACATAAGTTGCGATATTAATACTATCTACTAGGAAGACCGTAACTATAATGACCGAATCTTTCTGTTTTTCATTTTGTATTATTACTTTTTTATACGTACCCAATACTATTAACTTGTATAGTTCGATTTTGTAAGAAATTTAGATTAAATTAATAATTCTTCCAGTTATTTTATTTTCTAACACTACTTTCACAACATATTGTCGCCATACCGTGTCATATAAACTTTATAAATATCAGAATTAACTGCTAATAAATATTGTTTGTTAAAAAAAACCGTCACGATTTCCGATTCTAAGATAATAAAAGTACCATTCGTAGAGTGGAATTCTCAAAATCAATTTTGTGGCGCTAAGAAAAAGTTTGTTCAAGTATCTATCTTAAGCGTATATTAATTATTATCCCTAGCAATTTATGTAATGCATACGTTAAAAACTATAGGACGATAATTTTCTGACGAATTTCTGTTTTATCAGATTTGTGAATTGATATAAAGACACCGTTTCCATAGTGATCAGGGAACACTTGTTCGGACCAGATGTAGTTAAATAGGCTGTTTCATGAAGATATGAAATTCCTTCTGGTGGTATATGCTTTAGTAATCGTAAGGTACATTGTCTGGTCCTGGACTGCTGTTCATGCAATATTGTAGAACACACCATATTTCTCGCAAAATGAATATATCACTAAAATTCTTATCTCTATGACACATCTTTATTTTGGCCGAATTTCGGAACAGTTTTCTGACGTGAATAGGTAAAAATTCTTGTCTATAATATTATCATAAGTAATGCCACGAGTGATTTCCAAATAATCGATAAATTCACAACTCGCGAAGTGAGGAGTGAATTTATCTAGAGAATTTGGAAATCAAGAGTGGCATTTGGTAGGACTATTTAACGAATAAAATTAAGCTGCTTACTCACAAATCATTATTTAAATATAGTTATTTTAAAATATTTACATATTTAATGTAAACGGCGATGTTCGAAAACAAATGAGAAACGATTGGTACGCTTCATTTGCTTTTTTGTTCGTCACTGCAACCAGATCATATTATTTGTTGCCAAAGGAACGCAATATTGTACGAATTCACTCTAACGGAGAAAAAAAAAGAACACATCAAATTGTATATTAATTAATTTCTCATGTCCTATCATGTAAATATGACAATTATATTTTTCTGGAAAAAAAAATACATATAAGAAAGTGCAAACAGTGGTTTATTTTTTTGGTGGTATAATCAATTGCTATAAATGTTTTTATATTAACTCCCGCATGCACTATGTGTTGACATTCATGCACTATATACACAATCTGTTAGCCGTATTTCTTAATGAGTCAGTCACTGCAAAATAATGCTAGGACCTATTCAGAATGTTAAAAAGGAGGTGCTTTCTTTAAGATAAACTTTAGTTGGTAAATTCTAGGCGAAACACGACTGTGATTGGTTGTAAATCAAAAATCATTGTAACGTGATTGGTCATTGACTCCCATTTGGGGCATGGGTTAAATAGTCACTATAAATTTTTGAATACGTATCGGCTAAGATGTCCTCGATGTCTTGAGAATTAGTTACTATAGAAGACCTACTGTTCAGACAGAGAGCGGTTATGTACACGTTCCTATTAATACCTCTATTCCTAAAACGGTCCCAAACTATTTGATGAACATGTGTGTTGACCATTCATATTTTTACTCTTTTAAGTTTCTTTCGTGCTGTAGCATGTAGTTTATGAAATGTGAGATTATATTCAAGTCATATTATTTTCATTTCTAACTGATAATTTGCAATATTCGTTCCACCAAGGTTCCTCTTATATAAGATTAAAATTTTCTTAACTTATTTTTCCGCATTTATAATTATTAAATTAGTAAATCCGTGAATTATTTTGTTAACTGAAGAATTATAGAAATCTCTGGAATAACTAAACTGGCTATAATTATTAGTTCTAAAAGAATCGCAAATAACAGATTCCATTTGTGCACGGGAACATTTAAATTATATTTATTTTTAATGCGACTTTTAACAGAACTGGGAAAAGTTCACTTCCGAAAAGTGCCTCACAAACAGACCACAGAAGTAAAGGAGCGATATCCGGAGTACAAAGAGGAAGATCTATACTACTAAATGTCTCATGATAAATACTATACTTTGTAGGCTTCATAGAATTTAAATAATATTAAATATTCTGATTCCAATATGGATTTTTCCCCCCTTGTGTCACTGTTATAGCATTCCAGAGGGAACTTCGAGCATTAAAATCGTCAAGAAGTATGACAGGTTAATCAAATTCTTAATCTCTTCCAAATGCAGATTGAGTATTAGGAATACACACATACATACATATACATATATATATATATATATATATATATATATATATACATATATATACATACATATATATATACACATATATATATATACATACATATATATATATATATATATATATATATATATATATATACATATATATACATACATATATATATACACATATATATATATATACATACATATATATATATATATATATATATATAGTCCACCGCTGTGGTCTCGGGGTAGCGTGCTGCCTTGTCACGCAGCGGGCCCGGGTTCGATCCCCGGTCGGGACAGTTTTTCTGGGTGAGGTTTTTATCGGGGTTTTTCCTCGCCTGTAAGACAAATGTCAGGAAAACTGTAAGGCCCAAACAGTCCCCGAAATCATATGGCCATCGCAATCATCATCATTCATATTCATCTTAGGTTAAGCTTAGGATTAGGGACTCTCCTGGCGCACCATTATCATTATCATCACCCATCATATCATCGGGCAACGTAACCCCACCTTCCAGGCGCCCCAACTTCAGAAGTGGGTTACAAGTACACCATGCCAGGAGAGAAACCAGGAATGTCGAAAGACAAACCTGGGGCATTTGAAATATATATTGCATATTTCAATGTATAATATAACTGTGAAGCTACCACTTCAAATTTGGATATATGTGACACTTGTTTATAAGCTGTTCATATTATTTACATTTGTAATCACTCTTCCGCTAACATGGAGACATTCACTACGGTTTTTATAATATGCAGAATATTGTTTTAAATTTGACATTTAGACACTGATATTTTTTCGAGGGATTTTTAGATAGTTTTAACATCCATCCATAGTAATTCTGCCCGAGGGCAGGCCTTTAACTGCAATCATAGCATTTTCATGCTATGCTTTGCAGCTTTATTAGGGAATTATATGTGTGGTAGCTTCCCGTTGCTTTTCACACTGGTCAAGGATGATGATGATAATGATAAGGATGATGATGATGGCCGGATGATTTTCGGGGACCTTTGGGACCTAAGTTTCCTGTGATTTGTCTTACAGGTGAGTGAAAACCCCGAAAAAATCTCACCCAGGAGCCTGTCCTGACCGCAAATCGAACCCGGGCCCGCTGTGTGACAAGGCAGCACGCTACCTCGAGACCACAGCGGTGGACAGTTTTAACAAATCATGTTAAAATTGTTAATATGTCCTTCATATTTATTTCTCACCGGCCGCGGCAATCTAGTGGTTTTGTTCTTTGCCTCTAGTCCCGAGGGACGCGGGTTCAAACCTGGCCGGGGTCGAAGAATTTTTAGGATGGAAAAATTCAAGGAACAAGTTCTCAGGGGCTTCATACCCTGCGTCCCGAGTCTGAATATTTCCAGGCTCGTGAAAGAACTACAAGCCCGAATAAGAAGGCCTCTGTGTAAAATATAACAGACCTTCATCCATCCAAGTAATATTTTAGTTACCTACTAGATGTATGGATATAACGATCCATGTAAAAAAAAAGTGTGCACGGCTTGCCACGAATTAAAATGGTTTTAACAGAAAATGGACAGCAGCCAATAAGACTGTCGTTCTAAAAGAAATCACATTTTGGGTCAGCAGTTGGAATATTGTAGATTAGTAGATGTCATTCTATACAATTCCGTTCGTTCCCACAGGATTCCGCAGCGACAGAAAATTGGCCTTTTGAACAGTTGGTGTGATGTCGGTCGCGCTTTTACAGAAACCACAACACTTTAACAGTGTGCATTCGATCCACTCCCATTACTGTAGGTGTTTTCAACTCGTGGTTCTAATACTGCACTAGAGTTGCTGTTTTATTTAGGCTACTATGTTATTTTGGGAGGGTGGCACAATTCAAGAGGAAATAAAAAATAAATCTCAATAAAATATATATGCTATTATGCATTGCAGAGACTCTTGATATCCCAACTCCTTTCAAAACACGTTAAACTGAAAATATATAAAACTATTATTCTACCAGTTATATTATATGGGTGCGAAACATGGACTCTTCCTTTAAGGGAGGAAAGGAGATTACAAGTATTTGAGAATAAAGTTCTTAGGAAAATTTTTGGACCAAAGAGAGATGAACAGACAGGTGAATGGAGAATATTACATAACAATTAACTACATGGTCTTTATAGGAAGCCAGATATAATAAGAACAGTTAGGTCTCGTAGACTGCGATGGGCAGGACATGTTGCGCGTATGGGGAATGAAAGACTTGCATGGAAGCTTCTTGTAGGAAAGCCAGAGGGAAAACGCCCAGTTGGTAGACCAATAATGAGGTGGGAGAATAACATTAACTATGAATTGAGGGAAGTAGATTATACAGGGAATGATTGGAAAGCATTAGCTCAGGATAGGGATGTATGGAGAGCGTATGTCTGCGCGGCCATGAACCTACGGGTTCGATAGTGCCAGTGAGTAAGTAAGTAAAATATATATGATTCCAATTACTTGATTTATTTTTAAGATTTACAGAAACCGCCACAATCTAACAGCGTGCATTCCTCCCCCTCCCATTACTGTAGGGGTGTAGGTGTTTTCAACTCGTGGTACTAGCCCTGCGCCAGATTTGCTGTTTTATTTATTACGTTCTTTTGGGAGTGTGACAGAGTTCAAGAGGGACCAAAACATAACTCTTAATAATATATATATATATATATATATATATATATATATATATATATATATATATATGTGTGTGTGTGTGTGTGTATTTTGTATTGTATTGTAAGCCCATGTTTCCCTTAACAGAGATTTAGGCACTCTCCCCCTACAGGGGAAAATTTGAACCATACTAATTTAGTTACATTTGTTTTCGTATAGATGTCATTTTGAGTGATCCGTGGTCAGCGTTCCGCCTCATACTGACATCTAGGAAACCAAGGTAGTACTAGGACGGGGAAATTAGGTAAATTTTGCTTAGAGGCCTTTTCATTCAGGCTTAAGGATTTTTTACGAGCCTGAAAAACTTCAGACTCGGGACCCACGGCTTAAAGTCCCTCCCATAGGACTTGCTCCTTGGATTTTTCCATTCTAAAAAACCCATCGACCCCGGCCGGGTTTGAACCCGCGACCCTCGTGACCAGAGGCAAGGAGCATAACCACTAGTCCACCGCGGCCGATTATATATATATAATTGATTCCAATTACTTGATTTATTTTAAAAATTGCATTAAATAAAGCTATATTTAGTTTTAAACAAATTACAGTACTGCCAAGGGCCTTCTAGGTCTGTTTATTTTTCATTTTCATCATCAACAACTTATTCATGTTTAAGTTATTTGAGCTTGTTCCAATGCGATCTCAAGATGTGGTTGGTCACTCCTACAATACTTTTACATACATTAAACTTTCATTATAAATATTTTTAACTAATTTAATTTTGTAGTAGAGCATGCCATTAAATCTTAAGAGGATGAAGAAGGCCTACAACTCAATGGTATTAATAAGCTGTTAGTTTATGCTGATGATGTAGTATTATTTGGCGATAGCGAAGAGATACTAAAGGCCAACACGGACACACTATTGAGGAACACTAAGAAATTGGGACTGGAATTAAATATCAATAAAACTAAATATATGGTCACACATAAAAATACAATATATTATGGAAATGGACAGCTGATGACAAATGAGGGAAGAGGAAGTGGCTGAATTCAAAGACCTAGGAACAATAATCACAAATAGGAATGAGATGCACAAAGAAATTAAACATGGGCTCTATTCTAGAAATGCGTACTATTATGCATTACAGAGACTCTTCACGTCCCAACTCCTTTCAAAAAAGTTAAACTGAAAATATATAAAACTATTATACTACCGGTTATATTATATGGATGCGAAACATGGATTCGTACTTTAAGGGAAGATAGAAGAATACGAGTATTTATGAATACGTAAAGTTCTTTGGAAAATTGTTGTACCAAAGAGAGATATGAACAGACGGATATATGGAGAAGACTACATAACAGTGAACTAAATGGTCTTTATAGGAAGTCAGATATAATAAGAACAGCTAAGTCTCGTAGACTGCGATGGGCAGGACATGTGGCACGAATGGGGAATGAAAGAAATGCATTGAGGCTTCTTGCGGGAAAACTAAGAGAAAAACGCCCAGTTGGTGGACCAAGAATGAGGTGGGAGAATGACATTAACTATGATTTGAGGGTAGTAGATTATACAGGGAATGATTGGAAAGCATTAGCTCAAGATAGGGATGTATGGAGAGCTTATGTCCGCTCGGCCATGAAGCTACGGGTTCGATAGTGCCAGTGAATTAGTAAGCAAGTATTTGGAGTTTAATTCTTTTCAAATCTGCATACTGGCTGAGTAGGTAGCATGCCTGCTTTGGGACTAACTGGACCGAGATTGATTTCTAGAGGAGTAAAACATTTAATTGTTAAATTAATTAAATTCAATTCAATTGAGAGTACAATTCTCAATTTCGGTGTTGAGGAGTTATGGTGTACATTTTTTAATCCGTAGTTTGTTCACAAGTATCCTGCATTAAATTGCAGAAGTACCCCGTACATATGTTAAAAAGGCGTGTGATACTTGTGATAGCTATTCCTTCGTCGAATGGGGAAGATGTCAAGCTTCGTAGCCCCTAGGTGTTTTTCGACAGGAGTCTCTCATACAGCACACATTACAAAGACGTACATCTCATCCTACATTCCTCTCTGTGCACAATACAAGAATAAATCGTCTACGTAAAGTGGTCTACCGAAGTGGTGTGTAAATTCAAAATAGGTCACATTATCGCAAACTATCCCGCAGCGCGGAACCCGAAGCATGTAAACCGCAGAGGGCGGCATTAAAAACACCACTAGAATTAGTCATTATGTATAAAAAATCTATGCTAGCAGCAGTCTTATTATGTGTCTGTATTTAGAATAGAAAATTATTGTATTTTAAATTTTAAAAATTGTATTTTTTTAAGTATTTATGAAAATCTCTAGAATAGAGCACATACTTAGCGCAAAAATAAATGGGAATATAATTACACTATACATCAACGATGATGTAGACTTAAAAAGGGCATACGAGACAAATAAGAGTGAGAAGTTATAGAGTATCCTGCTGGAGTTGGGATTTCCTCAAAAGTAGGCTTATTCGAATCTGTGTAAATGGTACAAACAGTAGGGAACCCGTAAGCAAACATTTTTGAGTTACTTTGAAATTCACAATGAGTTAAAGCAAGGGGATGCACTTTCTCCTCTACTATGCAATTATGTATTGGAGCATGTCTTCAAATTTTTTAGGAAAAGAAGAAGGCCTATAACTCATTAGTATTAATAAGCTGTTAGTTTGAGCTGATTTAACATCATTAGGCGATAGGGAGGAGACACTAAAGACCAACACGCACTCTCTATTCAGTAACACTAGGAAATTGGGGCTGGAAGCAAACACCGATAAAACTAAATACATGGTCACACATAGAAATACGTCAGATAATGGAAGTCGACAGTTAATGGCAAATCAAGGAATTTTTAAAAAAGTGCCTGAATTCAAATACGTAGAAACAATCATTACAAATAGGAATGAAATGCACAATGAAATTAAACATAGACTCAATTTTGGAAATGCATGCTATTATGCATTACAGGGACTCTTTGTGCCAACTACCCTTTAAAAAACATTAAATTAAAAAAATCATAAAATTATTCTCCCAGTAATATTATATGGATGTGAAATATGGACTCTTACTTTAAGGGAGGAAAAAAATATTATGAGTATTTGAGAATAAAGTTCTTGAGAAAATGTTTGTACCATAGAGATACGAACAGACAGGCGAATGGAGAATACTAGAATAACAGTGAGCTACATGATTTTTTGGGGGAACCAGATGTAATAAGAAGAGGTAAGTCTCGTAGACTGCAATGGGCAGGACCTATGGCACGAATGGGGAATGAAAGAGGGGTTTGGAAACTCCTTGTAGGTAAACTAGAGGGAAAACACCCAGTAGGTAAGCCATGAATGAGGTGTGAGATTAAATTAAACATGATTTGATGGAAGTAAATTACATGGGGATAATTGGAAAACTATAGCTCAGGACAGCTATGTATGGAGAGCTTATTTCCGCAGGGCCATAAACATAGGGGTTGGACAGTGCCAGTGAATTGGTTTATTTTTTATTGTTTTTGAAGGATTATTTAACTGAATCTGCTACAATAATGTCATCGATTAGTAAATAAGGTGTCCTGAAAAAGTCATAGTAGTACATGAAGTAGTTATTCAATAAAGTATAACAATAGGAACCATTCTTATAAATTGATTTAGACTGAATGGTTTATGATATAATAAATTAATATTTTAATAGGCCAATTCTATATTTTAAAGGTAATATATAACACTGAGCAACAAAAAAATAAACTTTTTTTTTTGTCTCAGAAAGAAAAATATGTGATTCTAATAGTATTTTTCTCCTGATTTCAAATATTATATCGATTTTTCTCCATCACGCAAGGTTTCCGACAGACAGGCATTTATATATTCGATTCCGATTGAGGGTCTTTCCACTTTTCAGCGGTTGCCCTTTTACCAGCCGGCTGCTGGCCCTTCACATCCACATGTGTCAATCACAGAGGTAGATGATCAACAGCCAGTGTAGGGGTGACATGTGGTTAGCATGTCGAGTCCCCCCAGCCGTTATAGCTGGTTCCTCAACCTGGAGCCGCTACTTATTGTAGCTACCCAATTGCCTCACGATGCTGGGTGGGCACCGGTCCCATACTGGCAGAAATACCATGAGAAAATTTCTTCCCCCATGGAGACTCGAACCAGCGCAAGTCCCGTAGCTCTGCGCCAAGACTTCCTACCTTAACCGCTCGGCTACGGTGCGGGACATTTATATATTCAAACATTTAAATATTTTCTACATTCGTAACTACACAATATTCGAACATTCGGACTCGCCTAGAAAGTAAGGAATGACGATTTTCTGCTATATTTCGCCTGTGGAGCATCCCTCTTGATGGTCCAACAATAATCGGCCAGCATATTAAGATTCCATTTGCTTTGATATTTTTTTTTTCCATAACCGAAACCATTTGAGTTAGCCCATTTGGTTTTATCTTACAATGGACAAATGGACGAAAAAAAGGTTTATAAAAAAAATAATTATTTAAATCCATTAATTGAAGTTGAAATAAAAAACTGTGGGTGATGGAGAAATTCCGAATACATATTTGAAAACACGATAAAAGAATCTGCATTAAGTACAACTATTCGTTCTAATGAGACAAAAATGATCATCACCAGTGTAATTAATTAACAAGAAATGTGATAATAACAGGTAATTAGAATTAGATCTAACGCTGTGGTGGTGTAGCGGCATTGTGTCGTACGTAGCGGGACCAGGTTCGATCTCTGGTCGGAACAATTTCCATCAGTAAAGTTCCTGGTTAGATTATGTTTGTAATTGTTTCAATACATACTAAGTAGTATTAAAAAAAGTCCTCAGGGTTTTTCCTCATCTGTAAGGCAAATGTCAGTACACTTTAAGGCCCAAACTGTCCCAGAACACAATCAGGCCATCTTAAGAATCATTATCATCTTATTCGCTGTGATTAATATGAATGTGTGATAAATGGTGTGTTTCGTCTTAAATGTTCGTATTGTCTCGAAAGAGCCCATGGATTGAGAAGTCCACTTATGCAGGCAGACCCTCCAGTCCCTGATCAAAGTGTGTGATCCAAAATTTAAATTCATCTTCCGGCTGGTTTTGCCTGGCTGTTGTGCGGCACTTAAACGCTATTATTGAGAGATTAAACTATCGATGGAGAACGAGATTTATTAAAAAAATAATAAGCTCATTACGGATTCTCATCATTATTTTTGGTTTACAAGACCAATATTTTATTATTATATTATTATAAACTAATTTAATGTTAATACCATTTTACTTACAGAGTGATTCCGAAATATGGCTATACGTTTGATCGCATTTTGTGACGAAAATATTATTATTAAAGGAAATATGATGTTATAATTGTAAAGGGAATCCTTCAAATTACAGCAATAGAACAAAACAAAACAAATCACTGCTCACGTGCAACTTGTCGGGTTGATTTTTGTGGGCTAGCGTCGAACGCCTCCACAATTCACTTCGTTCTTCCTGCTTCCGTGATAATGCGAGGCCTTCCAGGAGGTTTGCTTTTCTGCATTCTTCCCGTTTGCAGCAGTCATTTTCTCCACTTCCCCACAGTCGACGGCTGCAAAGCTACGTTAAACTCACGTCTTGCCCGTCTTGTGTCTTCACGATCATTAGCACACATAATTGCACATGCAGCAATTGTAATTTGCTGTTGCATATTCAACGCCATTTTTACTAATGACGTAAGTTCTACACTGTTTTGTTTTATTCCATTGTTGTAATTTTAATAATTGCCTTTCCAACGGTAATTTCGTATTTCCTGTAATGGTAATATTTTCATCACACAACGCGATCAAACGTATAGTCATATTTATGATTCACCCCGTATGTGTAACTGTTAGCAGATCCCTGGTGATCTTGAAATACACCTGGGAACAGTGACGTGCAATGCACATATTAAGTCATCTGCTACCAATAACACCAAGTAGGCCTTAATAATAGCTTATATTCTAATACAACTGAAGAGAAAAAAAAATCCCTCATATGGGATTTGTATCCAGGAACTCCACCTTTGCGTCTGGTACTCTATCTTTCAGCTATCCAGGCATCCTTTAAAACTGTGTGTACTTTTTTGCAGTCAACACTACTCTGGGCAACGTCATCCAGAAGACATTATGATGGGATTTTTTTCCCCGTGCCATATCAGCAAAATACAAAGTAATATTTAAATTAATGTATTCAGGCTTGCCACCCGCATGCAATACTCAATACATCTAAAGAGAATACCTGAACTAATTTGAACATAGGATCTCCAGCTTTGCGCACTGGCTCTCTATCTTTAAGCTACGCAAGCAATTATTTCTCACTTTAAAACGCGAAGAACACTATTTTAAGTGAACACTAATCAAATTATATTAACAATGGATCTGTAAACTACATGGTCTTTATAGGAAGCCAGATATAATAAGAACAGTTAAGTCTCGTAGACTGCGATGGGCAGGACATGTTACACGTATGGGGAATGGCAGACGTACATGGAAGCTTCTTGTAGGAAAGCCAGAGGGAAAACGCCCAGTTGGTAGACCAAGAATGAGGTGGGAGAACAACATTAACTATGATTTGAGGGATGTAGAATATACAGGGAATGATTGGAAAGCATTAGCTCGGGATAGGGATGTATGGAGAGCTTATGTCCGCGCGGCCATGAGCCTACGGGTTCGATAGTGCCAGTGAGTAAGTAAGTAAGTAAGTATGGATCTGTAAACCATTGCACGCCGAAACCTACCTAGAAATTTTCCCGAAGAAGCGTTATTATGTACAAAGGCCATGTCCAAAAAATATACATCTGCCGCTTTTAACTACAAGACACAGAAATCGAAGTCAGAATCCAGCAATGGCAACCAGATGGATGTCCCTGCTTGAAAAGAGCGGAGTGAAGCGAGGCGCGGCGCTAACAGAAGGTTGTGAGGTTTATCCAATCCACCAGTGTCAGGAGTTCTATTAATTCCCCGTAGTTTAAATGAGAAATTTGGCGCTGGATTTTAGTGCCTTGTGTTAAAAGTGACATATTTTTTGGACAAGGTTATTGTGCATCAAAACGCTTCTCAGGGAAAAATTTCAAGGTAGTTTTCGGAATGCAATGATTGACCGTTTCCTTGTAAGACACAAGCTCATACGTGGTATTGGTATTATTAATATTATTATTAGTATTATTATTATTAGTATTATTATTATTATTATTATTATTATTATTATTATTATTATTATTATTATTATATTAGACCGGCCGCGGTGGACTAGTAGTTATGCTCCTTGCCTCTGGTCCCGAGGGTCGCGGGTTCAAACATGGCCGGGGTCGATGGATTTTTTTAGGATGGAAAAAATACAAGGAGCGAGTCCTCCGGGAGGACTTTAAGCCGTGGGTCCCGAGTCTGAAGATTTTCAGGCTCGTAAAAAATAGTTAAGCCTGAATGAAAAGCCTCTAAGTAAAATTTACCGAATTTTCCAGTCCTGGTACTACCTTGGTTTCCTAGATGTCAATATAAGGCGGAACGCTGACCACGGACCACTCAAAATGACATCTATACGAAAACAAGTGTAACTGAATTAGTATGGTACAAATTCTTCCCTGTAGGGGAAGAGCGCCTAAATCTCTGTTAAGGGAAACATGGGCTTACAAGAAGATTGTATTAGACAAGAAGGGTTTGCACAAGAGGATAACAAAGAGAGCTTTACAGTGGTATGGACATGAACGACGGATGTCGGAAGAACAGTGACTTAAGCGGGTGTTAGATTGGATGATACCAGGCAGAAGGAAGAGGCAGAGAAGAAAAGAACATGATATGAGGGAATATATGATGTCATGATCAAGAGGGGTATGGAAGAAGGACAATGGGAATATAGGAATCTCTGAAAAGCAGGAATTAAGGGCGAACTGCTGTAAAGTGGAAATCCTGTATTAAGTTTTAAGTAAATATTATTACTATTATTATTATTATTATTATTATTATTATTATTATTATTATTATTATTATTATTAGTGTAACAGAGTGGAACCCTTGATAGAGGTCCACTCCAGGGAGTAGGCGCCCCTGCCCTTTTGTGAGCTCCAGGTCCCACTCGCCCAGTGGGTAGTACCTGGGTAGGGCCCCGTCCACAGGGTTACGTGGGGAGAAGAGAAGTCCCCAAAGCCGTAGTGAAGACAACTTCTCTAGGAGACGAACACTCCAGTTCCCTGCCCTCCAGAAAGAGGGGTTTGGCTAGAGGCTGGTAACCTCTACTAGTAAAAAATAACTTACTCATAAACTTCAGCAGAAGAAAAGCCGGATTGATAAACCTTATGACGACCACAGCAAGAAAAAGCATAAAAAGAGTTTTGGAATACATGACCAGCTTAAAATAGCGACTTGGAATGTCAGAGGCTTGGGAAGCAAAGAATTCGAACTAACAAAAGAAATGAAAAATAAAAGTATAAATATATTAGCTGCCTCAGAAACAAAGAAAAAAACTGAAAGGATCACAAATGATAAATGATATGATGATGTTTTACAGTGGAGTAAGTCAGAAAGAAAGAGCGAAAGCAGGAGTGGCGATATTTGTGGATAAGAAATGGGGATACAAAATAGACACGTATAATTGTATTAACGAAAGAATAATGACAATGCGATTTAAGCATAATAGAGGACATATGACAATTAAAGCAATATATGCACCGGAGGAAGGGAGAGATGAAGAAACAAAAATATTTTATACTATTCTACAAAAGGAAATAAATAAGATAAACAAGAACGACATAATAATATTATTAGGAGACTTTAATGCTAGAGTGGGGAATCAACCAGTGGCAAATGTAATTGGGATCCATGGAGAAAATGTTATAAATAAAAATGGACAAGAATTAAAACAATTTGCAATTTTTAATGATTTTAAAATAACAAATACATTTTATAAGAAAAAAGATATTCACAAATACACATGGTCAGCACGAGGTTTTCGTTCACTGATAGATTATGTGTTAATCAATAAGAAAGCATCAACATTTATTAACAGATACGAGAGTATTTAGAGGAAGTGACATCTATTCAGATCACTATTTAGTAATCTCAAAAATAAATATATTAGCGAGATGGAAGAAAACTAAAAACAAATATAGAAATAAAGAGACCACATTCAAAGTACATTTATTACAAGATAAAAGTATACAAAATCTGTATCAGAATAGGCTAAATGAACAATTAATATTAAAACCTACTTCCGAAGAAATAAACCGAGAATGGGATAATATAAAAGAAAGCATTGATAAAGCAGCATATGAGGCATTAGGAACAAAATATAAAATATATAACAAGAAGGGTTTAAGAATATGGAATGAAGAATTAGAGAGGATAATAAAAGATAAAAAAGAGGCTTATCACAAATATTTACAGAATAGAACACCAGAATTAAGAGCTGATTACAAACATAAAAGTGCAATAGCCAAAAGAGAAATTAAAAAAGCACACAAAGTCAGTTGGGATAGATATATAAGCAGACTAGAATACGATATACATGGGCAGCAAAAAAATAGCCTATAAAGTAATGAAACATCTAAATAAACAAGAAAAAGATACAATACAGATCAATGCAATTGAGGAGAAACAATGGGAAGAACATTATAAAAAACTGTGGTATAATGAAAATAAAATAACTAAAGATAACATATATGAGTGTGAGATAGGAATAGATATGATAACAATGGAAGAATTAGAAGAAGTACTGAAAACAACAAAGAGCAGAAAGGCAGCTGGAATAGACGGAATTAATATGGAATTAATAAAATATGGAGGAATTTTTTTTAAATTGAGATTATTACATTTTTTTTTAAATTTATGTTGGAAACAAGCAACAATACCAGAAACCTGGACAACAGCAATAGTACAATCTATTTTTAAGAAAGGAGAACGTAACGACTGCAACAACTACAGAGGAATAAGCATTTTTACTGCAGGCTATAAAATATACTCAAGAATCTTAACATTTAGGTTAAAACAAATAGAAGAGGTAATGTTAACAGAAGAACAAAGTGGATTCGGACCAGGGCGTTCATGTATGGATAATATATTTACGATAAAAGAAGTTATAAACAAAAGAAGAGAATATAACAAGGAAACACACATAGCTTTTATTGATTTTGTCAAGGCATTTGATAAAGTAGACAGAGGAAAACTCTGGACAATTTTAAAAGAAAAAGGAATTCCGAAACACTTAATAGCAGCTATAAAGAGTTTGTACTGGAACACAAATTTTGTTATAAAAACTAGAAATGAAGTAAGTAAAAATAAAATTCATACTAATCAAGGAGTTAAACAAGGATGCAGTATCTCTCCAGTTTTATTTAACCTATACATCAATGATATAATAAAAAAATGGAACGAAGAAACAAATAAAGGAATAAAATTAGATAAAACACACTACTTGAAAACATTATTATACGCTGATGACCAGGTAATAATAGCAAATACAGAAGACGAACTTCAAAGGAATATTTTTAAACTACATAATATATGTGAACAATATAATCTCAAAATATCCATAGAAAAAACTAAGGTAATGGCATTCCAAGGGAAAAATCAAATCAGATCGAAAATAGTAATAGGAAACAAAATCATAGAACAGGTGAACCATCTCAATTATCTAGGATGTGACATTTCATTTAATTATGATAATGATATAAATAATAAAATAGCAAAATTCCAGGGAATATGTGGTACGATAAAACGAACACTAAATAACAAAACAACAAGAGAGACCCAATTGAAATTTTATAAAATGTTGGCAGTACCGGTACTGCTCTATGGTTCAGAAGCCTGGATACATAAAAAACAAGATCTAAGTAGGATAACGGCGGCAGAAATGAAATTTTTGAGATCTGTTAAAGGGTGCACTAAGGAAGACAGAATCAAGAACACAGAAATAAGACAGGAACTTGAAATATTTGCAATAACTGATAAAATAGATACATATAGACAAAAATGGAAGCAACACATAGACAGAATGAATGCAGATAGATATCCAAAACGAATAACAAAATACAAACCTAAAGGCACCCGAGATGTGGGCAGACCTAGAAAGAGATGGGCTGAAGTCGGAACGGGTCAACAGACCTAATCCATGAATGCAGATGATGATGATGATTATTTCTATTATTATTATTATTATTATTATTATTATTATTATTATTATTATTATTATTACCGGTGAGTATGAATTTTAGGATAGATAAATCCAAGGGACTAGTCCTCCTGGAGGGACTTTAAAAACCTGGAACCCAAGTCAGAGGCTCATAAAAGAACCTCAAGGCTAAATTAGAACATCCGAGCAAAATTTAATCGGCCTTTCCCATCCAAGAAACACCTGAGTTACCTACTAGGCACCTCTTTGGGACGATGAGTTAGTGGCTCAGAAACACCTGTCGAGAAATAATCGTAACTGAATCAGCTGCGTTAATTATCTCTCGCAAGGAAACACTGTTGCCTCACGTGAGATGCATGCGTGTGGACATATTATTGCTTTATTTAATGGCGCTCTTCAGCAGCTAAAGTCATTAGTAATACATTCATTTTTAACCCCATATCACGACAGACAGTGCGTGTTCAGTTGCTGTACGGATTATAAATGATGCCACTTGACCTTGCGTACTTATCGATCACCAGGGCTGATAAAAAGTATGGGTTATAGGCTAGGCTGCATCGTACTTAGACCGCTGTGTTTACAAACTCCACGTTGATACGCGTTACTCGGGACAGACCTCTAGTACAGTCCGCTTTGTGTAAGAATGGACTCTTCCTTGCACAATTTTTTGTTTCGGCATTCTGATACAACCACACGTCACGTAAACAGGTCTATTACAGATGAGAGTTGAACATACACACTCTCCGCTCCGAGCAGGCAGTGGAGACGCTCGACAAAGACACGCATTTTGTAAACAATGTGTATAAAAACTAGTTACTATCCTGATACCGATACATTTTTTCAGCCCTACCGATCACATAAAAACGGTTGTTGATTGATCACAGAAAAGTTATAATTTCGATATGTTACGCATGAACTTCGTTATAAATTGCAACAGTTGAAGTTCATTTGTTTCGCTGAAGAGTGAATAAAAGAAGTGATTTATTTTTATATTAACGCGAGTGTACTATCCGACATAGCTGAACACTGACCTCCTTAGTTTGTAGATAATTTGCTAACTAATGCCATATCATCCCGCGTGCACCCGCTTCACATCAGTCTGTGATTTTAAATTATTATTTGTATGCGGGGATACTAGCAATGATGAACAATATAAGTGTTTAATTTGATATTTGTTCCTGAATATGCAAGGTTAGTATCTACATCCGTGCGACGCATCAACAGTGCTGCTATGGCTAGCAGTAGACATTCCGCTGTGTCGTAATATGTGTCCAGTGCGACCTAGCGGGTACTCCACCCCTTCGGTCTGATGTCAAAAAAACTACGACGCCAATTCCATGTGCACTTAAGTAAAACGTAAGCGGGCTAAAAATGAATGCATTAGATATTAGTGTCGCAATTCAAATCTAGGCTTTAACGTCCGACAAAATTTTCACCGAGGTCTCTGATTTCCTTATTGTGATGCATATTACACTCCACTGGACACATGCCTTTTCATTAGTAATGCCACGAGTGATTTCCAAATTTATCTAGAGGATTTGGAAATCAAGAGTGGCATTTGTTAGGACTGTTTAACGAATAGAATTAAGGTGTTTATTCAAAATGCATTATTTAAATATAGTTACCGGTATTTACAAGTACTTATACAGGGTGTATCAAAAAGGATGGCGCAAACTTACATGATTGAAAGTACACGATAATAGAAGCAACAATGTCCCAGTAAACATGGGTCCGCAAACGAGCCATTTGCGAGATAATTACGAATGTATGGTTACAAGTCGCCACTGACTTCATTGTAAACATCGTCCTAGTTAGTACAACTTAACTTGAATTTAGACTTTACTATTAATTTTTCATCTAATTTAATTCACATTTCATAGTTCACTTCACTTATGGGTTACCTGTTAAAGGAGGTGTTCGAAGTGTCTTCCTTGCATCTGGATGCAATACTGTGCTCGTCTCTGCAATGAATGTCGAATTCTTTCGAAACCCCTGGATCATTTCTGAATTCTTGACAAACATGTACAACTCTGCTCCAGTTCTTCAATCGTGTTAACCGGTGTGCTGTACACTTCGCTTTTGAGGTGAACTCAGGCACAAAAATCCAAAGGATTTAGATCAGGTGATCTTGGAGGCCAAGGTACAGATCCGCCTCGACCTATCCATCTTTGGCCGTATCTGCGCGTTATATACCGTCTCACAGCAGCAGCAAAATGTGCCGGAGCTCCATCATGCATGTACCACAAACTCCGACGTTGTAAACAAAGAACATAGGACGGCATCAAGTGCGCAAGGAGTAAACTGTACGATGTTACAAACAATGACGTCAGCGGCGACTTGTAACCATACATTCGTAATTATCTCGCAAACGGCTCGTTTGCGGACCCATGTTTACTGGGACATTGTTGCTTCTATTATCGTGTACATTCGACCATGTAAGTTTCCTCCATCCTTTTTTATACACCCTGTATATTTAATGTAAACTGAGATGTTTGGAAACAAATCACATTCGTGTCGATATGTTTCATTTGTCATCCACTACAAGTTGATCATGTAATATTATTTATTGCTATCTGGCGTGGGAAACTTGAAATAGAATCGCAATATTGTACAAATGCACCCTAATTGAGAAAAAAATGAAACACATCAAACCGTGTGTTTGAAAACAAATCACAATCGTGTCGCTATGTTTCATTTGTCATCCACTGCAAGCTGATCACATAATATTATCTATTACCATCTGGCGTGGGAAACTTGAAATAGGATCGCAATATTGTAAGAATGCACCCAAGTGGAGACAAATGAAACACATCAAACTGTATATTATAACCAAAATTATAGGTTATTAATTAATTTTTTTAGTAAACAACTCGGTAAAAACATTATTTAAAAACACAATTATTGAACACACAATATTATCAAATTTGTAGTTTGAAGGAACCTGTTCATTATTTGCTATATTTAATGTAGATGAAGTAAATATGGCGGCTTTATTGGAGACTCAGTCACTGCAAAATAATGCTCTGACCTGTTCAGAATATTTACAAAAGAGGATCTTTCTTTATTATGATAGACTATAATTATCGAGGTGAAACACGACTGTAATTGGTTTTAAAACAAAATTCATTGAAACGTGATTGGTCATTGACTTCCATTTGGGGCGTGATTTAAATAGTCTTTCATTACTTACTTTCTCACTGGCACTATCGAACCCGTAGGCTCATGGCCTCACGGATATAAGCTCTCCATACATCCCTATCCTCAGATAATGTTTTCCAATCATTTCCTGTATAATCTACTTCCCTCAAATCATGGTTAATGTTATTCTTCCATCTGATTCTTGGTCTACCAACTCGGCGTTTTCCCTCTGGCTTTCCTACAAGAAGCTTCCATGCAAGTCTCTCATTCCCCATAGTGCAACATGTCGCAGTCTACGAGACTTAACTGTTCTTATTATATCTGGCTTCCTATAAAGACCATGTAGTAGTTCATTGTTATGAAGTCTTCTCCATTCACCTGTTTGTTCATCTCTCTTTGGTCCAAAATTTTCCTAAGTACTTTATTCTTAAACACCTGTAATCTCCTTTCCTCCCTTAAAGTAAGAGTCCATGTTTCGTACCCATATAGTATAACTGGTAGAATAATAGTTTTATATATTTTCAGTTTAACGTTTTTTGAAAGGAGTTGTGACATCAAGAGTCTCTGCAATGCATAATAGCACGCATTTCCAGAATTGAGCCTATGTTTGATTTCTTTATGCATCTCATTCCTATTTGTGATTATTGTTCATAGGTAGGCCTATTTGAATTCAGCCACTTCCTCAAAATTTCCCTCATTTGTCATTAGCTGTCCATTTCCATTATAGCCTATAATGTATTTCTACATGTGACCATACAATCTTTCATAATTTGCTTCATAGTTTTAAATTCTGTTAAAACTAATAAACAACAGAGTTTATCATTTAGGAAGGCAATTACGGATGACATTTACACCAAACTCTCTAATGTCTTAATAAAGATAATGACACCTCATGACGATTGATTTGTAAATATAAAGTGGTTTAAGTGACTTTAACAAATGCATGGCTAATCTTTGAATAGCGTGCTAGTCGGCTTATATTTAATTTATGTGTTTCTCAGCAGGGACACCTTGGGAGTATCTCGGCAAAAATATTTTACCAATTGTAATGTCGGTCCTAGCATGTCAACATCGAAACCACCCAAGTTGCGTGCTTCTCGTCTCTTAGTCTGCATTAATTTATTAGACAGATAGGACTGTGTAGGTTGCCGATATAACTAAAATAGTTTACGGATGCTTCGTGAGGGCATTCCTTTATCTCTCGTGATGTGACTAACAATCAGATTCATCCTACTTGTTTCAAAATGTTCCACCGAGTGCAAATGTTTTCATGTTTTGTCTTCCTCACGATATCCATCTATGCATACATAAATACATATTTAAATGAAAAGATACAACATTAGTTCATACGTATTTTCATCCAGAGAAAGACAAAAAATAGAGCTATAATCACATAATTTTTCTCCTGTGTAAGAATGAGACTAAAGGTAAACGTCCCCTTAACTGGGAAAGTAACGACGGTCCTAACAGGAAATCCATCCATCCATAGTAATTCTGCCCGAGTGCAGGTCTTTCACTGCATTCATAGCATTTTCATGTTATGCTTGCAGCTTTACTAGGGAATTGTAGGTGTGGTAGCTTCCCTTGTTTCCACACCGATGAAGGATGACGACGACGACGATGATGATGATGATAATGATAAGAATATTGATGATGATGGCAATATGATTTCGGGGACCGTTTGGGCCTTAAAGTTTTCCTGACATTTGTCTTACAGGTGACGAAAAACCCCGATAAAAATCTCACCCAGAAAAACTGCCCCGACCGGGGTTTGAATCCGGGCCCGCTGCGTGACAAGGCAGCACGCTATCTCGAGACCACAGAGGTGGTCTAATAGGACATTCAAACCTCTTGAGATTAAAAGTAAAACGCAATCCTTCGTATACATGTGGCATTCACGACCAATCAGTGTAATACACATTATTGGAATGTAAATTATTAGATAAAGAACGCCAATCTTTTAAGAATATAATGTTAAAATGGTATGGGAACTGGATGAATAATAAATTAAAATTAGCGCAACAGTATTCAAGAGAATTGGTAAAATATGAACACTATAGACTACAGAGACAGTTTTTTTTCCCCATTAAAATCCACAGTAGGACTAATAGTATCAATAGAACAATATTACTAAAACTTACGTAAATCTTTTAATATAATCCATGAGGTACCAGGTTCGATTCCCGGTCAGACCACAGGAATGTTTTCTTAAAGGGAATTATTCCTGTTGTCGCAATTGTTCTGGATTTAGTTTAAGTTCAGGTTTAAGAGCTTTCTTGGCACATTATTACAATTAATCACCTATCATATCATCGGGATTACGTAACTCTACCTTCCAGGCGTCCCAGCTTAAGAAGTGAGTTAAAATTCTGCCATTTCAGGAACGAATATCAGAAATTTCATAAATACAACATGCTGGCATTGGTAAAAAAAGTATAAAAAACATGTAGTATTGCTTTCATAGTAATATGCTGTAATAAATTATTTAAAAATACGTAGCTCCACATATATACATACAAACGTACTAATATACATACATAAGTTAACATATATACCATAAACACAAATATATATATATATATATATATATATATATATGTCATGATAAGAAAAATAAATGCCTGGATGGGATTCGAACCCGTCCATGCATTTATTTTCCTTATCATACCATATTAAGCCTGCATTGCTCAATGTTAAACATTTAATTATAACATATATATATATATATATATATATATATATATATATGTGTGTGTGTGTGTGTGTGTGTGTGTGTTTGTGTGTGTGTATGTGTGCACATAAAAAAAAAAGAAACCGTCTATGAACAATATTTAGGAAGTGGAAATTGCCATATTTGTAATTATTAATTTCGTAACATATAATAATATATTAAAAATATATTTGCTAAATATGGTGTATATTTCTAGATAAATTATTAGTTGGTAGATAAATTATTAGTTGGAAGAAAATGACATATTTTCTGTATGCACCCAAATGTAATCATATCATTCTTAGGTCATTTTTAAAACTTCTACTATGAAGTAAGATATTTTGAGGAGACCACAATGTATTTTTAAAGTAAAATGGTTAGGTATTGAAAGATAATCCTTGTTACGAAAAAACATGCAAACAAAATAAAGCAGGAGTAATAATTGAAGGAAAAACCAGCACAAGTAAGGATAATTGAAACTGAAAACACTTGTAACAAGCAAATAATAATTAGAACTCTTAGACACCCACTGAAATAATTTGTTCGTTTACACGTTTTAATGTTTAGTTTTTACACCTAATTTCGGAAACTAATGATAAATATGTTTATCAATTTAAATATTCAAAAATCCATTAAACTAGCCAACATTAAAATTAATATACTCACGAACCAATTGATTTGTTCATGATACTTTTATTCCAAGGATATAGTTTTGTACATCGAATGCCATCTTGCGGTTATTCATGAAAGACAATTTGTCTTGTGCTGCCATCTACTGAGATTTGAAACAACTCACTACTCACTCTTTCCCCTGTCGATATCCAATCTTTTTTATAAAATAATTTCAAAGTTATATCACTACTCAGTCAATAGTCCTAAAAGTATTTTTTTTTATTTTTTCGCTATTAGTTTCTTCGAATTGTCGGAATAAAAAAAATTGATTAAACTCTTTATATATGCAGATTCAGAAACACGAAATGCTGAAAAAAGCGTGTTAAAGATTATCTTAAAAGGGACTTATCTTGGATCTAACGTTTTCGAAAATGATGTGAGCTCAAGACAGAACTTACTGGCTGAAAATACAGATAATTAAGGAAATAAAATATAAACATTTTTAGAGCAAGTTAATAACTTCTACCTAGGATGTAATATCTCCTATCAAGGCGAGATCGATCATAATATTAAACTCACAATTTTTATACAAATTTTGGGCTTAATAAATAATATTTTAAAACCACATCTTGTACAAAAACATTCAAGATTCAAATTATATAAAACTCTCGCCTTCCCGACTTTCCTGTATGGAAGTGAAATCGTGGATTCTAAAAATGAAAAATATCACCAGATTAAGTGTTGCAGAAATGAGATTCATGCGCCAAACTGCTGAATATAATCTACTTGACCATAAGAGGAATTAAGATATTTTAAAGACACTCCACATAGGACCTTGAGAAGAAAGATAACTACACACAGAGACAGTTGGCTACAACATGTCAGCAACTAGGATTCCTAATGCAGTTTTTCGGTATCGCCCACGAGGACGACGACGATTTGAATGTCCACAGAAACGACTTTTAGACCCTGTCTAGTTGAGACCGAAACAAGTCAACATTGGCCTATATTCATGAATGGTGTATGCTGATGATGATGGAATTTAAATAAAGTACATATCAGTAAAATAATAGGTCTATATTTACATTAAGTTAAACATTGACCTGCATTCCCATTTACCTGTTACTTTCTTATGAATAGTACTTCAATTCTGGAAAACATTATGAAGGAAGTCTTTATACATTTTTATTCTTTTTAATTTCATCATATTCGTTACATTAAATAAATAATACATTTAATAGGCCAACTTGAGTCACACAAGATGTTATAATATGACGGCACTACATTTCTGATAGTTTCACATTTGTTATGCAAGAGAGATTAGCCGGTCCCTAAAAAAGTTAATACTACGGTATGTGAGTTTATGATCGCTGAAGATGCTTTATAGTAGAATGATCTGCAGTTTTTAATGGTCTGTACTTTTAATAATCATATTTGAATACCGTTGTGGTTAAAATTATTTCAATTATTAACATTTGTGTGTCTTATATAACATAGTCGTCCTCAACTATAATAATTTATATTATAATATTCGTCATATTATTAAAACTGAAAGCTTCTCGAAGAAATGCTTTATCTTCAGGAACTTTCTTGATACTGAAATTATTTATATATTTTATATAGAGGTATTTGGTTGTTAGATGTATTTTCATTTAATTTTTGTTTATTTTCTGCTTCCTTGATAATTTCAATTTCTTCCAAAATATTTATTTTTTGTCTATTGTTTTCTTTATGGACGCTCGGCTCTCATTCCGTCGTTTGTGGATTAAAATTCGGTCGTGTCTATTGATTAAAAAAATTAAAAGTCCTGAGTTTGGCTTCCTTCAGAAGAAAAGCAAAGCTGTGGACGCTGTGTTATGAATTTGTGGAACGTAAAATAACTTCAAGCTTGAAATAAGAGCCCTGTCCTTCCATCCGCAGATTTAAATTGAGACTCTAATGACTTGAATTGTTAAAGAACATCGTTAAATAAAATATTAATGCTGTACAAGATAGGTGCCCCCTATTTAAACATAATTAACTTCATCCATTTGTTATAAATTTATAATTTAAATATTTTCAAAATTAAAATGAATATCTTGTAAATGAAGATCTAAAGTACGTAACTCCTGCAAAGGTTTTCTTCAAAATTTTCAATAACTCATTAATAAAAAAATTAACTCAACAGACATATCAAGTTACAAAATTGCCTCAGCCTACACTGATTTTTTATTTCCCCACTTTACTCCATAATATTTTTTAAGGCCAAATAAAAAAATACGTAAACAAAATTAGGAATGCAATGTACACAAAATAAGCTTTTAAATAACATATATTATATCACCATGTTTTATGTAAAGTAAAGTGATCCCACAACAGGCCTCAGGAGACCCTTGGGGTAGTAGGAGGTTAAGGCTCCCACTTTTTCTAGACAATCGGCACTTGATGTCAGCCGGGTTGTCAGCCCTGCGTGACGGCCGCCTTTACCCCCAGAACAGGTGTCTGGTACTCATTTCCGTTAGAGGCTGAGTCGACCCCAGGGCCATAGTGCCGCCAGAGGGTTTGGGTCAGTTTAAAAATCTTCCCCAACGGGACTTGAACCCTCGACCCTCCGGCTTGTAGCTCAGTGCCTTAACCATTACGCTACGGCGTGCCCCCCATGTTTTATGTAGGCTATTTACTCTAATAAATGCTAGTATGTAGATGTTTGCAGAGTAAAATTACAATTTTGCTTAGAGGCCTTTTTATTCAGGCTTAAGGATCTTTTATGAGCCTTAAAATCTTCAGACTCATGACTCACAGCATAAAGAACTCCCAGAGGACTTTCTCCTTAGATTTTTCCATCTTACAAACATTCATCGACCCCGCCCGCGTTTGAACCCGCGACTCTCGGGACCAGATGTAAAAAACATAACCACTAGTCCACCGCATTGTCTCCTAGGGTCGGTATGTTGGCAGCATACCATTCATGACATATGTGGGCAAATAAGAGTGAATTCATTTGGTCCAGTAACGCCTAATAAAGGAGGGCCTATGGCCCAACATTGGGCTTCACTCCATTGTAGTTTGTAGAAAATAATAAATTGTCTATACAGTAGAAATGATTACTGCTCTGGAAAAACCCTAATGATTCCAAGCTTAATTTCGTATTAAAAAAGCGATGGAACTGCTATCTTTCGGGAATGATTGTCAATTTCAACCGAGAATTGATCATGGGCGAATTGGCATGCTATGGCGAAATTAGACACTAGTATGTTATATGTGACAATATGCTATCAGATACAGAAAGATGAAATCATGTGTGTATACTTACATGAAGTGACTCTTGATATACGGTAGTTACTCGTATCGGTGTATCAGTTGAACTCACAAAATGGACATGAATACTAGAGAAACTACCTCCTAGTATAGCTTATTGTCTCCCATATTGCTAAAATCCTTGTGGCAAGGACTCAATAAATGAGATGTTGGGAGATAAGTCCATTCTCTTTATATGGAAATTAAATTGCAGACCGACTAGCTAAATGAGGTCGCAGACAAGAAATGCTGTCGAGAGCTTCTGAAGCATTTAAAGACCACAATTATCGGTGTACTTGAAGAAGAGAGCATCAACATTTGGCAATGAATGGAGTCAATTTAGAAAAGTAAGAGAAAATAATTCTTCCCTAATGTGAAGGAGAGACTGAAAATGAAGATCAGTATCACAGAAAACTTCACTGAAGTACCACGATACACTGGAAAACCTGAAAATATCTGCACCCACTCAATATAATCGAAAACTCCAGGTGCATCTCTAATTTAAGTAAATAGACAGTAGAAAATTTAATTTATCGGTGGTCATTGTTAACATCACAATGTGTTGTTTTAAAACTATAGGATTCTGCACAAATTCTTATGAACACTTGCATTTTGCAACTCTGTTGTTTTTTAATAATAGGCTCTATGCATAGAAGAACTTCGGGTAATTTGGACCCCTGTTTTAATTAGTTGATTTCTCCTTTTAATTAAGGGATTTGAATTTTGTTTAATTACAGTGATTATCATTAGTGCTGTAACTGTGAAATATCATTGTCATTTTATTCAAATATAGAAACATCTTCATAATTTATAATTTTTTACATTAAAGAAAGGTCCACTTTAACTTCCATATTCGGATACAGTGAACCCCAGAGTCCACCTTAGCTTTTAGTCTATTTTTAAGTTTATTTACTCTATTAATTTATACAGACAGGTACAGATTAATCTGAAAATATTTATGACTGATCATGATTAAAAAGCGTTGATATGTAATTAATGTTTTGAAAAATTATAATTAAAAACAATAATTATTGTTGACTATTTAACTCATGCCCCAAATGGGAGTCAATGACCAATCACGTTTCAATGATTTCTGTTTTACAACCAATCAGAGTCGTGTTTCACCAAATATTTATCAGTGTTATAATTACCATATTAAAGAAAGCTCCTCCTTACAATATTGCGTTCCTTTGGCAATAAATAGTATGATCTGGTTGCAGTGATAAACAAAAGAAGCAGTAGAAGCGTACCTATCGTTTCTCATTTGTTTTCAAACATCGCCGTTTACATTAAATATATAAATATTTTAAAATAACTATAGTTAAATAATGATTTGTGAGTAAACAGCTTAATTGTATTCGTTAAATAGTCCTAACAAATGCCACTCTTGATTTCCAAATTCTCTAGATAAATTCACTCCTCACTCCGTGAGTCGTGAATTAATCGATAATTTGGAAATCACTCGTGGCATTACTTATGATTATAACATTCACACGTCATTCATCTGCAGAAAGCGACGGTCTTTGGGTTTAGTAAAATTACAAGGATATTAAATACAATTAATTAAGTGAATGGTTTTTACAGATGGCATCCTCATTGATAAAATATATGTATTTGTGTAAAGTGGACCCTGGTCCTCGTGGAGGGTCGATATTAACCGAATTCCTTTGTTATGTTTAATTATTTTATACAGCCACCATGTCATATAATATCAAACTAAACCCGTCAGTATATTAAAGCAGCATCTACATAATATATTTACGAGATTTTTTTTAACATTTGTAATATTCAATAGCAGAAATTAAGAATTGATTCTTAGCTTGAAAAACGTTTAAGTGGTAATTTTCATAATTATCACAAATAAACTCTTCGCACAAAGAATAAAAGAAACCGGCCTTCAACTCTTTGAGTTGATGAGGGGAAGAAATTAAACTATTTTCTGTTCGAGGGCAGCACCAATTAAAGAAGATATTAACAGAGTCCCGTAAGTAAATACCCCATACGTCCCGCTTGGGACAATGTAGCTCCTTAGCCGATGTTTCTTAATCAGACTGATACAGTTACCCTTATAAATCTACATGTTCCAACGAGTGACATATGGTTAAAACCTCGTATCACTTGAATGAATGAATGTCGATTAAATTTTACACAGAGGCCTTTTTATTCAGGATTGTAGTTCTTTTATGAGCATGAAAATCTTCAGTGTCTGAACGCACAGCTTAAAGTCCCTCCCGGACAACTAGTCCCTTGAATTGTTCCATCCTAAAAATCCATCGAACTCGGACGGGTTTGAACCCGCAACTCTCTGGACTAGAAACAAGGAACATAACCACTAGGCCACAGTGGCCCACATATTAAAGTGATATGTCCTATATAATAAATACGAACATAAAAATAATCAGCACAGATAGAATTATATCATTTGTGATTGTATTATATGCATAATTTAACCCTGGTGAAGTTGAAGAGAAGACCTTACGGTATTAAATCCACAAGGTAAAATAAATAAATATATAAATAAAATAAATAATGTGATAATACTACTACTACTATACTACTACTACTACTACTACTACTTACTTACTTACTCACTGGCACTATCGACCCCGTAGGTTCATGGCCGCACGGACATAAGCTCTCCATACATCCCTATCCTGAGCCAATGCTTTCCAATCATTCACTGTATAATCTACTTCCCTCAAATCATAGTTAATGTTGTTCTCCCACCTCATTCTTGGTCTACCAACTGGGCGTTTTCCTTCTGGCTTTCCTACAAGAAGTTTCCATGCACGTCTTTCATTCCTCATACGCGCAACATGTCCTGCCCATCGCAGTCTACGGGACTTAACTGTTCTTATTATATATGGCTTCCTATAAACACCATGTAGTTCATTGTTATGTAGTCTTCTCCATTCACCTGTCTGTTCATCTCTCTTTGGTCCAAAAATTTTCCTAAGAACTTTATTCTCAAATACTCGTAATCTCCTTTCCTCCCTTAAAGTAAGAGTCCATGTTTCGCACCCATATAATATAACTGGTAGAATAATAGTTTTATATATTTTCAGCTTAACGTTTTTTGAAAGGAGTTGGGACATCAAAAGTCTCTGCAATGCATAGCATTTGATTTCACTACTACTACTAATAGTAATAATAATAGGCCTAATAATAATAATAATAATAATAATAATAATAATAATAAGGCAGAGGAATGGGTTGAAACAAAGACAACTGCACAAATACAAAAATTGTATAATATATACAAATATATAAATTTAAGCCATAGTTTTAAGAATTGTAAATCGCTTACTTACTTCATGACCATTTTAAGTTTAAGCTTGGTTGAGCCTGTTCCTATATAAAAAAAATATATATATTATTGATTTCTCCAGCGTAGTTTAGGTATTTCTCTGTCTCAGTGTTGATACATCTTCGTTGGTAAAAATCCATTCTGTGGAGGTGATTTAACCAATTCTTCTGATATTTTTGGATACATTCTACTATGTTTTGAACCTTTAACCTTTCACGAATGTCAATATTTCTATATTTATCTAACCTACTTATACCTGAAAGAGGACGTCAAAATCTAATCTATGCACCTTGTAGTTTGGTCTTGTGTCTAGTTTCAAAATCCAATTTTCACTGTCATATTTTAAATATGCTTTTATAGTTATATTATGTAATAGTAGTTTATTTTCTAGGTACATTTTTTTCCCAAACTGTCGTTTAATTATTATCTTATATTTCTGTAAATTGTTCAGTCTCTTGCTATTATATCTGGTTTCCTATTAACATAATGTAGCTCACTGTTATGATACTTGAATTCCTATAAAGACCATTCGCCTGTCTGCTCATCTCTCTGGTCCAAAAATGTTCCTAAGAACTTTATTCTCAAATACTCTTAATGTTTTCCACTCACTTAAAATAAGAGTCCATGTTTAGTATCCATATAATGTAACTGGAACAATAATGTTATTATCGTTTCAGTTTAACGCTATTGGCGAGAATTTGGGACCAGAGTCCCTGTAATCTATAACAGCATGTATTTCCAGAATTGAACCTATGTTTAATTTCTCTATGCACCTCATTCCTTATGTATTTATTGTTCATAGGCATTTGATTTCAGTCATTTCTTAAAAATGTCCTCTTTTGCAACTGTCCATTTTCCAGTATATAATATATTCCTATGTGTAACCATATATTTAGTTTTCTTGATATTTACTTCCAGTCTCAATTTCTTAGTGTTACTCAATAGAGTGTGCATGTTGGCCCATAGGATCACCTCCCTGTAACCAAATAATTCTACATCAGCATAAACTAACAGCTTATCAATACCATTGAGTTATAGGCCTTCTTTATCCTCTAAAGATGAAATACTGTACTAGAATCGCCCTCGTTTATCATTTATTGCACATAACTACAGTACATGCTGTGAAATGCGAGTGTATTTCTCGTTGGCTCTAACAAAGGACTCAACCAGAAATTCCTCAGAAATGTATTAAAATTGCATCTTTGTAATTCTAGTATCATATATATATATATATATATATATATATATATATATATATATATATATATAGGCCTATAAATGGATTGCGCACAAATGTGCAAAGGCGATAACACAGCTAACAATCACTAACACTTTAACTCTGCCTTGCGTAAGCACAAATTGTTTTTGTTTTTTGTGTTCATGTTTCGATATGATATCTTCCGCATTTCTGTTTCCATACTTCGCATATGCATGACATATTCGGGTCATGGAATGTTTTATCTGTACACATTAGGTAGTGGAATCCATGCACGCTTAGTCTTGTGATGACGTGTCGTATCTGGAAATTTGCTTCTCTCCAGTTCCTGTCTATCATCGCTCCGGTGCTGAAGAATTCCGGCCAAACTTCCTCTCTTTTCCTGCATAGTCTTTGTAGTGCATGTTCATAGGGTTCCGTGGTAGTAGGTATGCTGTTTTCAAGTCCTCGATAAGGAAAGTCTCCCTTGCCAGTAGGTACACTAGACGGCTTATTGTTGTTTTTGATACTCCTTTTGCTCTTTTTATGTATGTAGCTTTCACTTTTTCCAGTGTGTTCACATTAGCTTCTGTAAAATGTGGCCATATGATTTCTATACCGTAAGTTATTATTGGGAGGATCTTTGCATTGGATAGTTTCATCGTTTATTCCAGGCTTAGAGTTTGTATATTGCGTATATCATTTATTGCCATTATTGCTTGTGTTGATCTTTCTGCTAAGTGTTTTGTGAAGCTTCTTCCACTGGTTTGTAAAGTAATGCCTAGATATTTAAACTCCTTTACTATTTTGATGTAATCATTGTCCATTTTTATTTCTGTTGTGGCAGGGATCTTTCCTCCGTTTCTGAACACCATCATTTCTGTTTTTTCTTTGTTTATATACAAGCTGTGGGTTTTACACCATTCTTCCATAGTTGTTATGGCGTTCTATCTAAGATACTGAAGATATGTCTTGTGCAATTTATTCTATTTTCTTCCTATTTGGTATGCAGCTGGATCTGTGACAATTCAGATTTTATGATGTAATATTCTGTGTTCATTTAATAAGGAAATGAATTTCATGTCTGATGTTTCAATTCATCTTAATCTAACTGAAGAAAGAGTAAAAATTTCGCAATAATATAATTGGAGTGTAAAATCAACAACTATGTGCAATTTTAATATTGTATTATATGGTTTGATGACATTTAATATTATTATAGTCCACCGCTGTGGCCTCGAGGTAGCATACTGCCTTCTCACGCAACGGGCCTGGGTTCGATCCCCGGTCGGGACAAGTTTCCTGGGTGCTAGTTTTTTTCGGGGTTTTTCCTCACCTGTAAGACAAATGTCAGGAAAATTTAAGGCTCAAACAGTCCCCGAACATCATCTGGTCATCATTATCACCATTAAAATATTAATTAAATTTAGGATTAAGGCCTCTCCTAGCGCTTCATTACCACATACCTATCATATGTAATCGGGGCAACGTAACTCCGCCTTCCAGCACCCCAACCTCAGAAGTAGATTACGGTAACGCCTTGTCAGGATAGAATACCAGAATGTCCAAATGGCAACCCGGTGGCATTGAATAAAAAACTATTTCAGAATTGTATTGACTTAGGCTTTCACGGCCGGAGCTGCTATGATGATCTTGAAGAAGGTTTCCGGGCTGTAGGCCGTGGTCTCGAGGCTTGAAGTTCCCCGACGTTTCGTCAGAGTCTGCGTCTGGGATCCTCAAGACAACACTTGAGGAAGCGAGACGCAGTCTCTGGCGAAACATCGGGGAACTTCAAGCCTCGAGACCACGGCCTACAGCCCGGAAACCTTCTTCAAGATCATCATATTTCAGAATTATTTATGTTTTAATTTTTAACCATTTTCATTCATAAATTATGTTTTAATGTATTGTTTGTACCCATAAATTGACTATGGGCTGTTCGTTCAGTTTTATTTCAACATATTGTGATTAGTGATTACCTATTGCAAGTGATATGCCGAATATTCGAATTTATTTGATCTATAAATTTCCTTGCCGTTCGAAGTTTTCTCGGATTAGAAGCCTAATCCAATGTAATAATACAAGAAAATGCCACAGGAATTCTGATGTGACTTACGGCGTTTCCGATAAAAGAGGATTTGTTCCATGCGACAGATAAAAAGTCGTTTTACTGTGAGATAGCATTTCAATTCGTGAATTTTAAATTTGTAATATAGATATCGGCATCCAATATTTTAAGGTTAGTTGAGGAAAATTCATAAATATTACATATAAGTCTACTTGCGTACACTTAGCTTTGAAAACGTACTGTCATTGCTAAATAGATTGATCATTCAAACCAAGAATTAAATATTACGAAGAACTGGCAAGTAATTCAAAGAGAGAATTGCCTCAAGTTGAGAAATTATAATACAAAAAAGTGTTCTCAATACATTCATTCTAAAGAATTATGAAATCTTGCTTCGTTCAGTTTTAGAATTTTAACAAGCAAAAGATCTACATAAATAGATGCAGATAGCAAACTTGCAAAAGAGTTGATGGTAACTTTCATTAAACTTATTATGGTCATTATGCAAAACAAGTAATGAAGAATTCTCTCTGGAATTCTTTTTTATTTTATAATTCCAAAACAACCTAGATGACAAACCACTCATTAGCTTAATGATGTCACAGAAGAATATCTAATAATACGATGCTCAAAATATAATATGCTATTTAGAGTATACAAATCTATTATGGTTCAGGTTATAGGTCTATAATATTCGAAATATACAAACAAGCCTAAAATAATTCTGTCTCCTACTGTTCTTGGACCAAGTACTGTATTAAATGCCAAAAATAGGAGATTTTAACTTTTTAAATAAATAATAGTTAAAAAACTAAGAACAACACGCTTTATTAGAAACCGAGCTAAAAAATGAAAAATAATTTTAATTTTCAACACGCTTGGGATAAAATTAAAGTGGTCAACAAAAAAAATCATCTCCAACACATCTATAATAAAACTAGAGTAAAAAGGTAAAGTGATCCCACTACAGGCCTCAGGAGGCCCTTGGGGTAGTAGGAGGTTAAGGCTCCCACTTTTTCTTGACAATCGGCACTTTATGTCAGCCGGGTTGTCAGCCCTGCGTGACGGCCGCCTTTACCCCAGAACAAGCGTCTGGTACTCATTTCAGTTAGAGGCTGAGTCGACCCCAGGGCCATAGTGCCGCCAGAAGGTTTGGGTCAGTTTAAAAATCCTGACCCCACCGGGACTCGAACCCTCGACCTTCGACTTGTAGCGCAGTGCCTTAACCACTACGCTACGGCGTGCCTAAAACTAGAGTAATCAACAAAAATATAACTTTTCCATCAAAAGCGTGGGGTGATCTATATCAATTAATATATTTGATAATAAACAGATATTGGTAAAAGTAAAGTCTTCAAGACGAAAACCACGCTTTTGATGGTACTATTATTTTTTTTGTAGATAACTCTAGTTTTATTCTAGATGTGTTGGAGATGATTTTTTGTTGACCACTTTAATTTTATCCCTAGCGTGTTGGAAATTAAAATTATTTTTCATTTTTTAGTTCGGTTTTCTAATGAAGCGTGTTGTTTTAGTTCCTTTAAACTATTATATATTATTTTATTTTTTAGTTTGGTTTTCTATTAAAGCGTGTTGTTTTAGTTTTTTAAACTATTATTTATTAAATTTCTAGTTTAATTGATTGTCATAAACCGGAATCCCATGAAAATTTAATTGCTTAATACTCTTCTAAAAAATAGTTCTCCGGGCCGGATTTGAACCAGCTACTTATGGATTGCCGAAATTATATACCAATACAGTCCACCGCTTTACCAACTGAGATCTTACAATGATTGACTAAAAAGTCGACAAGTCCGCAACCTATTATACCAGTTTTTTTTTTATTTTCTGATGATTCTGACCAGGATTTTGGAAAAAAAAAATTATGAAATTATTGTATTGTCATTGGTCCTTTACAAGTACAAAGTTTAAATTCGATTCAATGTTTTAAGTGGGTGAAAATCGTGTTCAAAGATTCCGTTACATAGATACAGGTCCGTTACATAGACAGATACAGGTCAAGTTAATATAAAGCGTGTAAAAAGAAGGTACTTGCTTAACCAATGTTAAGCGAATTCTTGTGATAAATGTGTTTCGGTGAACTTATGAATAAGTGTAATGGAGTGCAAACTAACTGAATTCAGGATTAAAGGTCTACTTCCATATCAAATTCTGCAAAAGTGAACCAAAATATTTATATTAGCAAATTATTTAGTGGCTTAGCCTAATTGTATTCGTAACATTCATTCTTTCATTTGTCTGTTTTTCTTTGTCCTTTTACGCGAATATTTAAATTAGATTGTGGAGTGAAACGTAACTAACAAACAGGTTAATTTATTACAATTTATTGTTTTAACATGCAAATAAATTAAAAGGGTATGCGTTAAAAATAGCATACTTCGACTTTTCTGGGACACCCTAATATATATATATATATATATATATAGAGAGAGAGAGAGAGAGAGATGTATGCAATGAACTATACAGGGTGCTCTAAAATTCCCCTTACAAACTTCTAGGACTTGTATAGGGGACTGAATTGATAATATTTAGAATTGGAAAACCATGTCCGGAAACTTACCGTTTCCGTGCTACACCCGTTTCAAAACAAGCATTGCCTGAACGTACGTCACGTGTCTCAACAAGCTTCTCAATTCGTCTAAATCGTATAATTTCCCTATAGACTTGGTGTTATTAAAAATGTGTCAATTTTTTTTCGAAATTTTGAAAATTGAAAAAAAAAAATGATTGTGGAGGTTTATCCGGGATTATTAATGCAAGTCATGATTCATTTTGTTTCTCTGGTTATTAATGAGTTTAATTGTAAAACAAGTGATGATCTGTGTCACGCCTCATAATAAATTATTTGTAAAAGTGGTCGCGTTAAAAACGTTTTCGGACGGCTGTAGCACAGAAACGGTAAGTTTCCGGACATGGTTTCCAATTCTAAATATTATCAACTCAGTCCCCTATGCAAGTCCTAGAAGTTTGTAAGAGAATTTTAGAGCACCTGTATATTGACTGTCTCCGCCTATCTCTATTTTCTTAAACTGCGCATTGAGCATTTATGTATACATGGATTTATTTGGCTTAGGTACCTTATAGATTTTTGTATGAGGTTGATACCTTGGCTTGTATTTACGTCATTGCTTTTTAGTGATCAAGGACAGTTGAGGGTGACTATATGAAACTCCACTATAATGTAGTTAACTTGGTAATTAAATACATATTTTAAACATTAAACAGCAGTGCACTGTTTAATACGAACATGCATAATACTTTTGTTTAACCTCTACATTTATTAAAATATTGATCACATTTCCAATATTTAGGATGTGATATAACTTATAGAGAAAATAAAGATATAGAAAATAAAGTAAATAAATTTCAGGCTATTTGTGGAACCATAAAAAGAACCTTAGGTCGGAAAACAAGGAAAGATACGAAACTTAAATTATATAAAACAATGGCTGTTCCTTTGTTGTTGTATGGAAGTGAAAATTGGATAATGAAATCAAGGGATAAAAGCAGGATACAGACTGCGGAAATGCTGTTTTTACGTAATGTGAAAGGATGCACAAGAGCGGATAGAATAAGAAATGAAACTATACGAGAAGAATTAAATATATATAAAATTGAAGATAAAATCAGCGAAAATAATAAGAAATGGACAGAACACTTAACGAGAATGAACAACGAAAGAATACCAAAAAGAACCTTCCTGTATAATCCCAGAGGAACAAGAGATGTTGGCCGACCACGCAGAAGATGGACTCCACTTTTAACTTCGCCGGAACAGGCTGCATAGCCTAAACCTTGTAGTAGAAGAAGAAGAAGAAGACTGTCCGTCGCACGCTAAGTTGAAAATTCCTTATTTCATGATACAAATAAATTGTTTAAATGATGTTGCAATTTAACCCTTAAATTGATGAAACTCTATATTCTCGTGCCAGTTATTGAAACACATTGGATCGTAGTGCAAACGAAATTATGTAAAACTGCAAGTTATTACTGTATATTTTGTAATTCGATACAGCTTTAAGCAATTTCTACTCGTCCGTCTGTCTATTTTTTAAATGAAATATTGGATAAATTAAATCAATAAGACAAACCTATAAGATATGTATATGATGTATTGAAAATTTAAGGGTTAAAGAATATTTCGTGACAGCAAAAGTAATAGAAAGTAGTTTAGACTTGCAGGGAGCCTAGAGAAACGTACACCACGAGTCCTCTTGCGACAATGCTGATAACTACATAAACTGAGGTTTTTTAGTTGCGCATGCGAATATAAATAAATCAATCGATATTCTGGTTACTCAAATTGTTTTAAGACAAAAAGAAAATGTGCGTCATAATTAGTGTTTGTTAATATTAATTTAACTCACACTCACTCACTCACTCACTCACTCACTAACTGACACTATCGAACCCGTAGGTTTATGGCCAAGTGGACATAAGCTCTCCGTACATCTCTATCCTGAGCTAATATTTTCCAATCATCCCTGTATAATCTACGTCCTTCAAATCATGGATAATATTATCCTCCGACCTCATTCTTGATCTACCAACTGGGCGTTTTGCCTCTGGTTTTCCTACAAGAACGTTCCATGCATCTCTTTCATCCCTCATTCCTGCCACATGTCCAGCCAATCGCAGTCTACGAGACTACACTGTTCTTATTATATCTGGCTTCCTATACATATGGTGTAGCTTATTACGGATTATGTAGTTTTCTCTATCATCTGTCTGTTCATCTCTTTTTGGCCCAAACATTTTCATAAGAACTTTATTCTCAAATACTCGTAATCTTCTTTCCTCCCTTAAAATAAGAGTCCATGTTTCGCATCCATGTAATATAACTGGGAGAATAACAGTTTTGTATATTTTCAGTTTAACGTTTTTTTGAAATAAGTTGGGACGACAAGAGTCTCTGTAATACATAATAGCATACATTTCCAGAATTGAGTCTATGTTTAATTTCTTGTTGCATCTCGTTCCTATTTGTAATTATTGTTCCTAGATATTTTAATGCAGCCACTTCTTCAAAATGTCCCTCATTTTTTCATTAGATGTCCATTTCCATTATATAATGAATGCATTTCTACGTGTGACCTGCGAGCATATATTTAGTTTTATTGATGTTTACCTCAAGTCCCAATTTCTTAGTATTACTCAATAGAGTGTGCATGTTGAATATTAATTTAATCAAGGACCATAATACACTTTTATGACAGTATGGATTAATTCAAATGTTAGTGATAATGATAGCATAAAATCATCCTGACACATTTATAGTATTAATATTGTACAGGAATAAACCGCGGGACGTTTCCTCGTACGCAGGGGGCCCGTTTTCCGTCACCGGGGTGCATGCTTTCTGAATTACATTTATTCGGGGTCTTTCCTCACTTGTAAATTTAATTATAAGACCCAAAAAGGTCCCTAATGCTATTATAATCACACAAACATTTTTGTATTTTTGTAGTAATAATGCGCGAATGAGTGGTGTGTATTTTCTTAGATATTCATATTGTCTCGGAGGTAGCACAGTATTTAGTGATTTCATTACTCATCTGGTAAGGCTCTCCACACCCCAAGTGAAAAATGCCATTATATTTGTTTTTTCTTTTGATATTTTAAAATTATATTCTTGGCATAACTGATTTAATTGATGTAAAGAGTACTGCAAATTATTTTCATTTTCTTGAATAATAACCACACCTTCAGCATACATTAAAACGTTTAGTATTTTAAAACGGTCCATTCTTATGCCTATATTAACAATACTTTTCCAATTATGGATGATGTCATTAATATAGAGATCAAAAAGAGTAGGCGATAAACTACACCCTTGTCTTACATCTCTATTTATTAAAATAGCTTCGGTCTTTGATGTGCTTATATTTATTATAATTTGAGACTTTAAATACAAACTTTTTATCACATAAATTAATTTTGCGGGGTAAATATAATTTTTTTGTAATCCCCTCTTCCACCAGATATTATAGATCCACCAATTCCGATGTACGTTTCTGCAGTTTATCTTTATTCGTCAATTCTACATGTCTACCATATACCATTGTACTTATACAGTAGTTGCTTTATTTTTTTGAATAAATCAAATATCATTTTCCATTTCCGTTTTCAGCCTAATGATAGTAATTTATTTCTGATTTAGTCTCTCCTGCATATTAATGCTGTTCTAGACCAGAATTAATAATACAATTAATGATGATAAATTGATGATATTGCCTGGGAAATTGAGATGAACATGCCATGTAGGTAGAAAGGATAGCAGAAGTAAAACTTTTAAAATTTTTATTGGGAAACCTTTGGGAAAAAGACCATTAGGAACATGTGTACTTGAGTGGGAGGATAATATTAGGATAAATCGTAAGGAACTGGATGTAAACTGAATTGGATTAGCTCAAAGTGGCATCAATGATAGACCTTAGTGAATGGGGCATTGAACCTACGAATTTCGTAAGATCATCATCTTCAAGGTATGGGTCTGTTGGCCCGTTCCGCTCCCCGGTGCACTATATGCTGCAGTTGCAGGTAGTCTTTCCAACGACGTTTTGGTCTTCCTACATTTCTTCGGCCTAGAGATTTATAATGAAGCAGCCGTTTTGATAAACAATTATTTGGCATTGTTTGTATATGTTCAAACCAATTACATTTATTTCTGTGTATTCTCTCGTTTATATTATATATTTGTAATTCATCTCTGATATCTTGACTTCTCTTTTGATCTCTTAGAGATACACCTGCAGCTGATCTGAGAAATCTCATTTCTAGTGTCTCAATTTGATGTTTATCAGAGATAGTTAAAGGCCAAGTCTCAGACCCGTATGTTAACGTTGGAACGGCTACTGTTTTGTAAAATTTTAATTGAGTTTCCCTTGTGGTCTCATTTCTCAAATATCTTCTTATTGAACCACATATCTGTTGAAAATTCCCTAATTTCTTCTCCATGTCCCAATTTTGCAGGTACGATATCATGCATCCCAGATAATTGAAACAAGTTACTTGTTCAATTATGTTTGCTCCAGTTACAATTTTTGTCCTTTTATGCTGAGTTCCAATAAATGCCACTGACTTTGTTTTCTCTGTTGATATCTTTAAATTGTAATCGTTTATTAGTTGCCACTATTTATAAACTGATTTTTGTAGTTGATTTTCTGAGGAAGATCTGGTCATCTGCGAATAAAATACAGTTCATTTTCGTACCGTTTATCATAAAATGTTCATCTAAGATAAAATTTATTATTACTATTATTATTATTATTATTATTATTATTATTATTATTATTATTATTATTATTATTATTATTATTATTATTATGAGTACTGAAAAATTATAAAGAGTATAATAGGATCTGGTGACTCAGTGGAGTAAGCGGTTAGACACTCGCCTCTCACCGCTGGAGTCGAGATTGAGTATCGGCCATTCTATGTTGGTTTCATGGTGGAAGAAACGGAGTTTGGCTATTTTTTTCGTGGTTCTCCCGTTTTACATATTTAATTCCACATTTTCTCCGTGCTTATCTCAACCATTTCCTTTAATGTATTTCATCCGCCCCTGTGACGGTAAGACATAGTCAGCCAGCACCCTTTACGTTATATATGGAGACTTCATCTCAGCTCATCCCTCGACGCGACCTTGAATTGGACACTAGCTGAAACCTACTAATTCCAAATGTCAGAGTTTATTATTAGAAGAAAGTTTACTCAGAAAAAAAAAATTGAATGGTATCCACCTGGAAAAAGAAGGAAAGGAAGACGTCGAAAATCGTGGATGCAATAAATAAAAACAGGAATAAGAACAAGAGGACTTGGAGGACATGGAGTGGATGGATACAGATGAGTGGAAAAGGAAAATACAAATTTAGGCACAGAAAGATGTGTAAACATTGATTGAAAATCTGTATATAAAGACATTGTTAATATTATTATTAAACCTCTGGCGACAAATCACTTTGGGTTGAAGGAGAAACACTGTATTGTGGAATTATTATCATTATTTTTTATTATTGATCTCGTACATCTCAATGATGGATAAATCATATTTGAAGAGAAAAATTATCATTATTATTAGGCAAACAATAAATCAAATTATAAAGAAAACAATAAGATAGGCTATATTGTATATACTATATTTTTGTCCTTGCAGATATGATTACCAAAAGTGAAGAAATGGAGGTACGAAAATAAAAATTAATGGACTTCCTGAAATATATAGTTTACAGTGAAAGGGATTTCAGTGCTCTAGAAAGTAGAAGATTAAATTCATAGTGTGAGGCAAAGACAAAACTGTCAGACTCAATTTTCTCAGTAAAATGAACTGAGAGACTTAATTAGTAATTTGACCACTAACTTGACAATTTATGTCTTGTGGCGACCCGAAATGGCGAAGGAAATAATATATCAAAACCCTGTTTCGCTTTCAGGATCAGATGATAAGTTTATTCTAGGAATTTGTAATCATATTCTAAACTCGACGGTTCGATTTGATTTAAATTGCAAAGTATTTGCTGCAGCACAGATCAAACTCAGACTCAACCACATTATAACATACTATGACGTATTCTGACGCCATTCGAAATGAAAGTTCAATGAACTTTGCATTTGATATGCGTACATCTTTTGACATTACATTAACTGTATTCTGTAGGCTGAATTCAAAGTGTGTTCTGTTTGCTTTTTGATATTATCGTACTTTGCAGATGCCATAGTTACTAATTCTGGCAGTAAATAAGTCTCTACCTAATAATATTTATCCAATTACTAGCTAATACCCAACGTGCGCTGCCACTCCTAAATAAATGTTAATGTGTTTTTACCACCAGCCTTGAGCAGCTATGCTTGCCCCTGGAATCAACTTATCCCGATCTTCTTGGCATCAATGAAAGACAAAAATGGTTATTGTGAGTTATCCGTAAAAGATAAAGGTATGCTGTTGCAAACGTTTTTGTAGCGTTTTCTTTTTTAGATATTCAATTCCGTGTACAATAATTTGGTGTATTTGTTAGGGTGTAGGCAGTGTAAGTCATTTAAGCGTAAAAATAGGGATTTTATTTCACGTTTTTCACTACAAAGAATGATCTTTAGGGGTGAAGGGGTTGAGTATTACAACTCTATTATAGCCTATGTTCATCCCCGAAATCTACTGATCATTTTTCAAAAGCCCCATCACAATCGGATGGACGGTATGGCAGAGCACACTTGCCCGGGAATCTACTTATCCCGATCTTCTTGGATTCAATGAAAGACAAAAATGGTTATTGTGAGTTATCCGTAAAAGATAAACATATGCTGTTGCGAACTTTTTTGAGTGTTTGAGATATTCAATTCTGTGTACATTAATTTGGTGTGTTTGTTATGGTTTAGGCAGCGTAAGCCATTTAAGCATGAAAATAGAGACTTTATTCTCGTTTTTCGCTACAAAGGGTGATTTTTAGGGGTGAAAAGGTTGAGTATTACAACTCCCTTATAGCCTATGCTCATCCTGGGAATCTCCTGAACATTTTGCAAAAAACCCTATCAAAATCGGATCAACGGTATGACCGCGCATAGAATACGAACAAACAAACAAACAAACATTGATTTTTTATATATTGGATATTATCCTACTTTGCATATATCGCAGTACTAATTCTGGCAGTAAATAAGCAAGTATCTACCTAATAATATTTATCCAGTAATTATTGAAATTAAAACATAACAGCGCATACCAAGAAGAATGTATAATTATAAACCAAAAGGGAGAACGTTGGGAAGACCATTGAAGAGATGGCAGGTCCAATTCGACCTATAATGAGATCGGAACAGGCCATTGGGCCTGATGATGATGATGATGAAAACATAACAGAATAGTTATATAGTTCTGAAGATTCAAACTGAAGATGAGTTGATATGATTCGAAACAAATTCATAAAACATATTAAACTCTTAAAACACAATATTAATTTCATAGCGTATCATTGTTAGAATTAAAGTTGCTTCTATCACAGTTAAAGATGGCACTATGACTAACTAACTCTCACTGGCTCTATTGAACCAGTAGGTTCATGTCCGAACGGACATAAAGCTCTCCATTCATCCCTATCCTGAGTTAATGTTTTCCAATCATCCCCTGTATAATCTATTTCCCTTAAATCATGGTTAATTTTAATATCTCATCTCGTTCTTGATCTACCAGCTGGACGTTTTCCCTCTGGTTTTCCAAGCACGAAGGTTAAAAGCCACTCTTGGATTCCTCATTCATGCCACATGTCCTGCCCATCGCAGTCTATGTGACTTAACCGTTCTTATTATACATGGTGTCCTATAAAGAGGGTGTAACTCATTGTTATGAAATATTCTCCATTCGCCTGTCTTTATAGGAAGCCAGATATAATAAGAACAGTTAAATCTCGTAGACTGCGATGGTCAGGACATGTGGCAAGAATGGGGAATGAAAGATGTGCATGAAAGCTTCTTGTAAGAAAACCAAAGTTGGTAGACCAAGAATGAGGTGGAAGAATAACATTAATTATGATTTGAGGGAAGTAGTTATACAGGAGATGATTGGAAAACATTAGCTCAGGATAGGGATGTATGGAGAGCTTATGTCCGCTCGGCCATGAACCTACGGGTTCGATAGTGCCAGTGAGTTAGTTTTCGTCTGTCTATTCATCTCTCTTTGGTTTAAACATTTTCCTGAGAACCTTATTCTCAAATACTTGTAATATTTTCGCCTCCTTAAAGAACGCGTCTATATGTTTAGCATCCACACTTTAGGACTGGGAGAATGAAAGCATTATATATAACAGTTTAAAGTTTTTTGAGAGACGTTGGGGCGGTCCCTGTAATCATAAAAGCATGCATTTCCAGAATTTATTCTATGTTTAATTTCTTTGTGCATCGCATTCCTATTTGTAATTGTTGTTCCTAGGCATATAAGATGAATATTTACAGAGGGCAGCAGTTGTTCTTTGAATTAGGAGTACAATCAAATTATCAGTCATAGTAAACATAACATTATAATGTGGTATACATTCCTGTTCTTCTCGTTAGAAAGTTACTATTATCATGGAAATATAAAATAATAATTTGTGGAATAATGATTTCTTCAGTCGTCTTGACGGATCAGAAAGATGACTGTTAAGTGAGGACATAAAATTTCAAAGAGTTCGTGAAGATTTAGAATTTTATGGAATAATAAATAAACCAGTTAACCGGAGGACAAAAACATATCAGTAACTAATTATGTTTTAACAGAAACTAGATTGGCCCCGATAATTAAAACAAAAAGGCCCACTTGGTTGGGACACATTCAAACAATGCATTAAATTTAGTATGTGAAGAAACTTCTTCTTCTTCTTATTATTATTATTATTATTATTATTATTATTATTATTCGGCTTTCCGCACTAATAGGTTTTCCGTCTTCAGTTTCCATTTATTTCTATCATTCCAATCCCCTTCTTCCAAATTCCTATCATCCATTATAGTTCTGACGTAGGTTTTCCATTTCCATCTTGGTCTGCCACGTTTATTTCTTCCAGGGGGTGACCATTGGTATATATGTTTTGGCCTTCTTTCATTTTCCATTATTTGTACATGGCCAAACCATTTAAGTGACTGATTCTCAATCCTCTTAACAACAGATGTGGTGACATTCATTTCTCTCCAAAGGAATTGATTTCTTATTTTATCTTGTCTTTTTTTTTTGAGGCTTCTTCTAAAATAATAAAATTCAACTGTTCTAATTTTATTCTTTTGTAATTCCGTCAAAACCGAAGTGTCACTTCCATATGACAAAATATTCTGTATCATGCTCTTATAAATTTTCATTTTAATTTCCTTTCTAATATCTTTGTTCCAAATTATTTCATGTAATGTCTTAGTTGCAGTTTTTGCAATTGCAATTTTAGTCTGAACATCTGTTTTACTGGTACCTAAACTTGTAATTATTGATCCAAGATATTTAAAAAATTCACTTTCTTTTTTTATTTTTCCTGTTTCGAGTATGAGGTCCTCCACATTCTTTCCCAAACACATATAGTCTGTTTTCTGTAAATTTACATTTAGTCCCCATTTTTTATATTCCATTAGTTTATTTATCATATATTTCATATCATATTCATCTACTTATAGTAAATCCTGGAGAATGAAGACTTAGTCGACTCATATATTTCATATCATATTCATCTACTTATAGTAAATCCTGGAGAATGAAGACTTAGTCGACTCATATATTTCATATCATATTCATCTACTTATAGTAAATCCTGGAGAATGAAGACTTAGTCGACTCATATATTTCATATCATATTCATCTACTTATAGTAAATCCTGGAGAATGAAGACTTAGTCGACTCATATATTTCATATCATATTCATCTACTTATAGTAAATCCTGGAGAATGAAGACTTAGTCGACTCATATATTTCATATCATATTCATCTACTTATAGTAAATCCTGGAGAATGAAGACTTAGTCGACTCATATATTTCATATCATATTCATCTACTTATAGTAAATCCTGGAGAATGAAGACTTAGTCGACTCATATATTTCATATCATATTCATCTACTTATAGTAAATCCTGGAGAATGAAGACTTAGTCGACTCATATATTTCATATCATATTCATCTACTTATAGTAAATCCTGGAGAATGAAGACTTAGTCGACTCATATATTTCATATCATATTCATCTACTTATAGTAAATCCTGGAGAATGAAGACTTAGTCGACTCATATATTTCATATCATATTCATCTACTTATAGTAAATCCTGGAGAATGAAGACTTAGTCGACTCATATATTTCATATCATATTCATCTACTTATAGTAAATCCTGGAGAATGAAGACTTAGTCGACTCATATATTTCATATCATATTCATCTACTTATAGTAAATCCTGGAGGATGAAGACTTAGTCGACTCATATATTTCATATCATATTCATCTACTTATAGTAAATCCTGGAGAATGAAGACTTAGTCGACTCATATATTTCATATCATATTCATCTACTTATAGTAAATCCTGGAGAATGAAGACTTAGTCGATTCATATATTTCATATCATATTCATCTACTTATAGTAAATCCTGGAGAATGAAGACTTAGTCGACTCATATATTTCATATCATATTCATCTACTTATAGTAAATCCTGGAGGATGAAGACTTAGTCGACTCATATATTTCATATCATATTCATCTACTTATAGTAAATCCTGGAGAATGAAGACTTAGTCGACTCATATATTTCATATCATATTCATCTACTTATAGTAAATCCTGGAGAATGAAGACTTAGTCGACTCATATATTTCATATCATATTCATCTACTTATAGTAAATCCTGGAGAATGAAGACTTAGTCGACTCATATATTTCATATCATATTCATCTACTTATAGTAAATCCTGGAGAATGAAGACTTAGTCGACTCATATATTTCATATCATATTCATCTACTTATAGTAAATCCTGGAGAATGAAGACTTAGTCGACTCATATATTTCATATCATATTCATCTACTTATAGTAAATCCTGGAGAATGAAGACTTAGTCGACTCATATATTTCATATCATATTCATCTACTTATAGTAAATCCTGGAGAATGAAGACTTAGTCGACTCATATATTTCATATCATATTCATCTACTTATAGTAAATCCTGGAGAATGAAGACTTAGTCGACTCATATATTTCATATCATATTCATCTACTTATAGTAAATCCTGGAGAATGAAGACTTAGTCGACTCATATATTTCATATCATATTCATCTACTTATAGTAAATCCTGGAGAATGAAGACTTAGTCGACTCATATATTTCATATCATATTCATCTACTTATAGTAAATCCTGGAGAATGAAGACTTAGTCGACTCATATATTTCATATCATATTCATCTACTTATAGTAAATCCTGGAGAATGAAGACTTAGTCGACTCATATATTTCATATCATATTCATCTACTTATAGTAAATCCTGGAGAATGAAGACTTAGTCGACTCATATATTTCATATCATATTCATCTACTTATAGTAAATCCTGGAGGATGAAGACTTAGTCGACTCATATATTTCATATCATATTCATCTACTTATAGTAAATCCTGGAGGATGAAGACTTAGTCGACTCATATATTTCATATCATATTCATCTACTTATAGTAAATCCTGGAGAATGAAGACTTAGTCGACTCATATATTTCATATCATATTCATCTACTTATAGTAAATCCTGGAGAATGAAGACTTAGTCGACTCATATATTTCATATCATATTCATCTACTTATAGTAAATCCTGGAGAATGAAGACTTAGTCGACTCATATATTTCATATCATATTCATCTACTTATAGTAAATCCTGGAGAGTGAAGACTTAGTCGACTCATATATTTCATATCATATTCATCTACTTATAGTAAATCCTGGAGAGTGAAGACTTAGTCGACTCATATATTTCATATCATATTCATCTACTTATAGTAAATCCTGGAGAATGAAGACTTAGTCGACTCATATATTTCATATCATATTCATCTACTTATAGTAAATCCTGGAGAATGAAGACTTAGTCGACTCATATATTTCATATCATATTCATCTACTTATAGTAAATCCTGGAGAATGAAGACTTAGTCGACTCATATATTTCATATCATATTCATCTACTTATAGTAAATCCTGGAGAATGAAGACTTAGTCGACTCATATATTTCATATCATATTCATCTACTTATAGTAAATCCTGGAGAATGAAGACTTAGTCGACTCATATATTTCATATCATATTCATCTACTTATAGTAAATCCTGGAGAATGAAGACTTAGTCGACTCATATATTTCATATCATATTCATCTACTTATAGTAAATCCTGGAGAATGAAGACTTAGTCGACTCATATATTTCATATCATATTCATCTACTTATAGTAAATCCTGGAGAATGAAGACTTAGTCGACTCATATATTTCATATCATATTCATCTACTTATAGTAAATCCTGGAGGATGAAGACTTAGTCGACTCATATATTTCATATCATATTCATCTACTTATAGTAAATCCTGGAGAATGAAGACTTAGTCGACTCATATATTTCATATCATATTCATCTACTTATAGTAAATCCTGGAGAATGAAGACTTAGTCGACTCATATATTTCATATCATATTCATCTACTTATAGTAAATCCTGGAGAATGAAGACTTAGTCGACTCATATATTTCATATCATATTCATCTACTTATAGTAAATCCTGGAGAATGAAGACTTAGTCGACTCATATATTTCATATCATATTCATCTACTTATAGTAAATCCTGGAGAATGAAGACTTAGTCGACTCATATATTTCATATCATATTCATCTACTTATAGTAATCCTGGAGAATGAAGACTTAGTCGACTCATATATTTCATATCATATTCATCTACTTATAGTAAATCCTGGAGGATGAAGACTTAGTCGACTCATATATTTCATATCATATTCATCTACTTATAGTAAATCCTGGAGAATGAAGACTTAGTCAACTCATATATTTCATATCATATTCATCTACTTATAGTAAATCCTGGAGAATGAAGACTTAGTCGACTCATATATTTCATATCATATTCATCTACTTATAGTAAATCCTGGAGAATGAAGACTTAGTCGACTCATATATTTCATATCATATTCATCTACTTATAGTAAATCCTGGAGAATGAAGACTTAGTCGACTCATATATTTCATATCATATTCATCTACTTATAGTAAATCCTGGAGGATGAAGACTTAGTCGACTCATATATTTCATATCATATTCATCTACTTATAGTAAATCCTGGAGGATGAAGACTTAGTCGACTCATATATTTCATATCATATTCATCTACTTATAGTAAATCCTGGAGAATGAAGACTTAGTCGACTCATATATTTCATATCATATTCATCTACTTATAGTAAATCCTGGAGAATGAAGACTTAGTCGACTCATATATTTCATATCATATTCACCTACTTATAGTAAATCCTGGAGGATGAAGACTTAGTCGACTCATATATTTCATATCATATTCATCTACTTATAGTAAATCCTGGAGGATGAAGACTTAGTCGACTCATATATTTCATATCATATTCATCTACTTATAGTAAACTCTGGAGAATGAAGACTTAGTCGACTCATATATTTCATATCATATTCATCTACTTATAGTAAATCCTGGAGAATGAAGACTTAGTCGACTCATATATTTCATATCATATTCATCTACTTATAGTAAATCCTGGAGAATGAAGACTTAGTCGACTCATATATTTCATATCATATTCATCTACTTATAGTAAATCCTGGAGAATGAAGACTTAGTCGACTCATATATTTCATATCATATTCATCTACTTATAGTAAATCCTGGAGAATGAAGACTTAGTCGACTCATATATTTCATATCATATTCATCTACTTATAGTAAATCCTGGAGAATGAAGACTTAGTCGACTCATATATTTCATATCATATTCATCTACTTATAGTAAATCCTGGAGAATGAAGACTTAGTCGACTCATATATTTCATATCATATTCATCTACTTATAGTAAATCCTGGAGAATGAAGACTTAGTCGACTCATATATTTCATATCATATTCATCTACTTATAGTAAATCCTGGAGAATGAAGACTTAGTCGACTCATATATTTCATATCATATTCATCTACTTATAGTAAATCCTGGAGAATGAAGACTTAGTCGACTCATATATTTCATATCATATTCATCTACTTATAGTAAATCCTGGAGAATGAAGACTTAGTCGACTCATATATTTCATATCATATTCATCTACTTATAGTAAATCCTGGAGAATGAAGACTTAGTCGACTCATATATTTCATATCATATTCATCTACTTATAGTAAATCCTGGAGAATGAAGACTTAGTCGACTCATATATTTCATATCATATTCATCTACTTATAGTAAATCCTGGAGAATGAAGACTTAGTCGACTCATATATTTCATATCATATTCATCTACTTATAGTAAATCCTGGAGAATGAAGACTTAGTCGACTCATATATTTCATATCATATTCATCTACTTATAGTAAATCCTGGAGAATGAAGACTTAGTCGACTCATATATTTCATATCATATTCATCTACTTACAGTAAATCCTGGAGGATGAAGACTTAGTCGACTCATATATTTCATATCATATTCATCTACTTATAGTAAATCCTGGAGGATGAAGACTTAGTCGACTCATATATTTCATATCATATTCATCTACTTATAGTAAATCCTGGAGGATGAAGACTTAGTCGACTCATATATTTCATATCATATCATCTACTTATAGTAAATCCTGGAGAATGAAGACTTAGTCGACTCATATATTTCATATCATATTCATCTACTTATAGTAAATCCTGGAGAATGAAGACTTAGTCGACTCATATATTTCATATCATATTCATCTACTTATAGTAAATCCTGGAGAATGAAGACTTAGTCGACTCATATATTTCATATCATATTCATCTACTTATAGTAAATCCTGGAGAATGAAAGACTTAGTCGACTCATATATTTCATATCATATTCATCTACTTATAGTAAATCCTGGAGAATGAAGACTTAGTCGACTCATATATTTCATATCATATTCATCTACTTATAGTAAATCCTGGAGAGTGAGATGAGCTTAGTCGACTCATATATTTCATATCATATTTCATCTACTTATAGTAAATCCTGGAGAATGAAGACTTAGTCGACTCATATATTTCATATCATATTCATCTACTTATAGTAAATCCTGGAGAATGAAGACTTAGTCGACTCATATATTTCATATCATATTCATCTACTTATAGTAAATCCTGGGGGATGAAGACTTAGTCGACTCATATATTTCATATCATATTCATCTACTTATAGTAAATCCTGGAGAATGAAGACTTAGTCGACTCATATATTTCATATCATATTCATCTACTTATAGTAAATCCTGGAGAATGAAGACTTAGTCGACTCATATATTTCATATCATATTCATCTACTTATAGTAAATCCTGGAGAATGAAGACTTAGTCGACTCATATATTTCATATCATATTCATCTACTTATAGTAAATCCTGGAGAATGAAGACTTAGTCGACTCATATATTTCATATCATATTCATCTACTTATAGTAAATCCTGGAGAATGAAGACTTAGTCGACTCATATATTTCATATCATATTCATCTACTTATAGTAAATCCTGGAGAATGAAGTCTTAGTCGACTCATATATTTCATATCATATTCATCTACTTATAGTAAATCCTGGAGGATGAAGACTTAGTCGACTCATATATTTCATATCATATTCATCTACTTATAGTAAATCCTGGAGAATGAAGACTTAGTCGACTCATATATTTCATATCATATTCATCTACTTATAGTAAATCCTGGAGAATGAAGACTTAGTCGACTCATATATTTCATATCATATTCATCTACTTATAGTAAATCCTGGAGAATGAAGACTTAGTCGACTCATATATTTCATATCATATTCATCTACTTATAGTAAATCCTGGAGAATGAAGACTTAGTCGACTCATATATTTCATATCATATTCATCTACTTATAGTAAATCCTGGAGAATGAAGACTTAGTCGACTCATATATTTCATATCATATTCATCTACTTATAGTAAATCCTGGAGAATGAAGACTTAGTCGACTCATATATTTCATATCATATTCATCTACTTATAGTAAATCCTGGAGGATGAAGACTTAGTCGACTCATATATTTCATATCATATTCATCTACTTATAGTAAATCCTGGAGAATGAAGACTTAGTCGACTCATATATTTCATATCATATTCATCTACTTATAGTAAATCCTGGAGAATGAAGACTTAGTCGACTCATATATTTCATATCATATTCATCTACTTATAGTAAATCCTGGAGAATGAAGACTTAGTCGACTCATATATTTCATATCATATTCATCTACTTATAGTAAATCCTGGAGAATGAAGACTTAGTCGACTCATATATTTCATATCATATTCATCTACTTATAGTAAATCCTGGAGGATGAAGACTTAGTCGACTCATATATTTCATATCATATTCATCTACTTATAGTAAATCCTGGAGAATGAAGACTTAGTCGACTCATATATTTCATATCATATTCATCTACTTATAGTAAATCCTGGAGAATGAAGACTTAGTCGACTCATATATTTTCATATCATATTCATCTACTTATAGTAAATCCTGGAGAATGAAGACTTAGTCGACTCATATATTTCATATCATATTCATCTACTTATAGTAAATCCTGGAGGATGAAGACTTAGTCGACTCATATATTTCATATCATATTCATCTACTTATAGTAAATCCTGGAGAATGAAGACTTAGTCGACTCATATATTTTCATATCATATTCATCTACTTATAGTAAATCCTGGAGAATGAAGACTTAGTCGACTCATATATTTCATATCATATTCATCTACTTATAGTAAATCCTGGAGAATGAAGACTTAGTCGACTCATATATTTCATATCATATTCATCTACTTATAGTAAATCCTGGAGAATGAAGACTTAGTCGACTCATATATTTCATATCATATTCATCTACTTATAGTAAATCCTGGAGAATGAAAGACTTAGTCGACTCATCTTTTCATATCATATTCATCTACTTATAGTAAATCCTGGAGAATGAAGAATTAGTCGCCTCATATATTTCATATCATATTCATTCTACTTATAGTAAATCCTGGAGAATGCCCAAGACTTAGTCGACTCATCTAATTTCATATCATATTCAATCTAATTATAGTAAATCCTGGGAGGATGAAGACCTTAGTCGACTCATATATTTCAAATCCTATTTCATCTACTTGCTTATAGTAAATCCTGGAGGATGAAGATTTAGTCGGACTCATATAGTTCATATCATATTCATCTACTTATAGTAAATCCTTGGAGAATTGAAGACTTAGTCGACTTATATATTTCATATCATATTCATATACTTATAGTAAATCCTGGAGAATGGAGACTTAGTCGACTCATATATTTCATATTCATCGTATTCATCTACTTATAGTAAAAAATCCTGGAGAATGCAAGACGTAGTCGACTCATATATTTCATCTCATGTTCATCTTAATTATAGTACAAATCTTGGAGGAATGAAGACTTAGTCGACTCATATATATTCATATCATATTAATCTACTTATAGTAAATCCTGGAGGATGAAGACTTAGTCGACTCATATATTTCATATCATATCAATTTACTTATAGTAAATTCTGGAGGGCGAAGACTTAGTAGACTCATATATTTTCATATTAATTATTAATCTACTTATAGTAAAATCCTGGAGAATGAAGACTCTAGTCGACTCATATATTTCATATCATATTCATGTACTTATAAAAGTAAATCCTGGAGAATGCAGACTTCATTAGTCGACTCATATAGTTCATATCATATTAATCTACTTATAGTAAATCCTGGAGGAATGGAGGACTTAGTCGAGTGGGCTCAGATATTTCATATCATATTCATCTTACTTATATGTAAAATCCTGGAGACTGACGACTTAGTCGACTCATATATTTCCATATCATTCTTCATCTACTTTATAGTAAATCCTGGAGAATGAAGACTTAGTCGACTATATATTGTAAGATCAATATTCATCTACTTATAGTAAATCCTGGAGAATGAAGGACTTAGTCGACTCATATAATTTATATCATATTCATCTACTTATAGTTAAATCCTGGAGGATGAAGACTCTTAGTCGACTCATATATTTCATATCATATTCATCTCCTTATAGTAAATCCTGGAGAATGAAGACTTAGTCGACTCGATATATTTTCATATCATATTCATCGACTAATAGTAAATCCTGGAGAATGAAGAACTAGTCCGATTCATATATTTCATATCATATTCATCTACTTATAGTAAATCCTGGAGAATGAAGACTTAGTCGACTCATTATACTTTAATATCAATTTCATTCTACTTATAGTAAATACTGGAGAATGAAGACTTAGTCGACTCATATATTTCATATCATATTCATCTACTTATAGTAAATCCTGGGAGAATGACGGACTTAGTCGACTCAATATATTTCCATATCATATTCATCTACTTGATAGGAAATCCTGGAGAATGAAGACTTAGTCGACTAATATATTTCATATCATAATTATCTACTTTATAGTAAATCCTGGAGAATGAAGACTTAGTCGACTAATATATTTCATATCATATTCATCTACTTATAGAGTAAATCCTGGAGAATGAAGACTTAGTCGACTCCATTATTAATTTCATATCATATTCATCTACTTTATTAGTAAATCCTGGAGAATGAAGACGTAGTCGGACTCATAGATTGCATATCATATTCAATCTACTTATAGTAAATCCTGGAGGATGTGAAGGACAATTGTCGACTCATATAGTTCATATCATATTCATCTACTTATAGTAAATCCTGGAGGATGAAGGACTTAGTTCGACTCATATATTTTATATCCAAATTCATCTTCTACTTATAGTAAATCCTGGAGAATGAAGACTTAGTCGACGCATATATTACATATCAAAATCATCTACTTATAGTAAATCCTGGAGAATGAAGACTTAGTCGACTCATCTATTCCATTATAATAGTCATCTTACTTATAGTAATCCTGGAGAATGAAGACTTAGTGGACTAATACTATTTTCATATCATATTCATCTACTTCTAGTAAATCATGGAGGAATGAAGACTTAGTCGACTCATATATTTCATATCATATTCCTCTACTTATAGTAAATCCTGGAGAATGAAGACTTAGTCGACTTCATATATTTCATATCATATTCATCTACTTATAGTAAATCCTGGAGAATGAAGACTTAGTCGACTCATATATTTATTCACCATATTCATCTTCTACTTATAGTAAATCCTGGAGAATGAAGACTTAGTTGACTCATATATTTATATCATCTTCATCTACTTATAGTAAATCCTGGAGAAGGGAAAGACTTAGTCGACTCATATATTTCATATCATATTCATCTAATTATATTTAAATCCTGGGAGAATGAAGGACTTAGTCGACTCCACTATGCAATATCATATTCATCTACTTATAGTAAATCATGGAGAATGAAGACTTAGTCGACTCATATAGTTCATAATCATATTCATCTACTTATAGTAAATCATGGGAGGATGAGGAATTAGTCGACTCATATATTTCATATCATATTCATCTACTTATAGTAAATCATGGAGGATGAGAAGGATTAGTCGACTCATATATTTCATATCATATTCATATACTTATAGTAAAATCCTGGAGGATAGAAGACTTAGTTACGACTTAGGTCGTTCATATCATATTCCCATCTACTTATAGTAAATCCTGGAGGATGAATACTTAGTCCACTCATCTATTTCATAGCATATTCATCTACTTATTAGTAAATCCTGGGAGGATGAAGACGTAGTCGACTCATATATTTCATAGCATATTCATCTACTTATAGTAAATCCTGGAGAATGACGGACTTAGTGCAATCATATATTTCATATCATATTCATCTACTTATAAGTAAATCATGGAGATGGAGAATGAAAGACTTAGTCGACTGCATATATTTCATATTCCACAATATTCATCTACTTATAGGAAATCCTGGAGAATGAAGACTTAGTCGACTCATATATTTCATATCATATTCATCTACTTATAGTAAATCCTGGAGAATGAAGGACTTAGTCGGACTCATATAATTTATATCATATTCATCTACGTATAGTAAATCCTGGAGAATGAAGACGTAGTCGACTCATATATTTCATATCATATTCATATACTATAGTTAAATCCTGGAGAATGAAGACGTAGTCGACTCATTATATTTCATATCATATTCATCGACTTATAGTAAATCCTGGAGAATGAAGACTTAGTCGACTCATAATTTTCATATCATATTCATCTAATTATAGGAAATCCTGGAGAATGAAGATTTAGTCGACTCATATATTTCATATCATATTCATCTACTTATAGTAAATCCTGGAGAATGAAGACTTAGTCGACTCGTATATTTCATATCATATTCATCTACTTCTAGTAAATCCTGGAGGATGAAGACTTAGTCGACTCGTATATTTCCATATCCATATTCATCTACTTATAGTAAATCCTGGAGATCGAAGGACTTAGTCGACTCATATATGTCATATCATATTCATCTACTTATAGTTAAATCCCTGGAGAATGAATGACTAGGTAGACTAATATATTTCATATCATATTCATCTACTTATAGTAAATCCTGGAGAATGAAAGACTTAGTCGACTCAGGATAGTTCATATTCATATTACATTATACTTATAGTAAATCCTGGGAGAATGAAGACTTAGTCGACTCATATATTTCATATCAGATTCATCTACTTATAGTAAAAATCCTGGGATAATGAAGACTCGGTCGACTCATATATTTCTTGAATCATATTCATCTACTTATAGTAAATCCTGGAGAATGAAGACTTAGTCGACTCATATATTTCAGATCATATTCATCTACTGCTAGTAAAACCTGGAGAATGAAGGACTTAGTCGACTACATATATTTCATATCATATTTCATCTACTTATAGTAAATCCTGGAGAATGAAGAAGTAGTCGACTCATATATTTCATATCATATTCATCCTACTTATAGTAAATCCTGGAGCATGAAGACGTAGTCGACTCATATATTTCAGTATCATATTCATCTAACTTATAGTAAACCCTGGAGAAATGAAGGACTTAGTCGACTCATATATTTCATATCATATTCATCTACTATTTATATTACATTCTGGCGAATGAAGACTTAGTCGACCTCCATAAGATTTCATATAGTATTCATCTACTTATAGTAAATCCTGGAGAATGAAGAGACTTAGTCGATCTAGAGTTATTTTCATATCATATTCATCTACTTATAGTAAATCCTGGAGGAATGAAGAATTAGTCGACTCATATATTTTCATATTTCATTCTCATATGACTTATAGTAAATACCTGGAGAATGGAAGACTTAGTCGACCTCATATATCTCATATCATATTCATCTACGTATAGTAATTCCTGGAGAATGAAGACTTAGTCGACTCATATATTTCATATCATTTTCATCTACTTATTAGTAAATCCTGGAGAATGAGGACTTAGTCGACTCATATATTTCAGATCAGATTCATCTACTTATAGTAAATCATGGAGAATGAAAGACTTAGTCGACTCATATATTTCATAATCATATTCCATCTACTTATAGGAAAATCCGGGAGAATGAAGACTTAGTTCGACTCCTATGTTTCATTATCATATTCATCTACTTATAGTAAATCCTGGAGGATGAAAGGACTTAGTCGACTCATATATTTCATCTCATATTCATCTACTTATAGTAAATCCTGGAGAATGAAGGACTTAATCGAATCATATATTTCATATCATATTCATCTACTTATAGTAAATCCAGGAGCAAATTGAAGACTTGAGTGGGAGACATAGATTTCATATTCACATTTCACTCTACCTTATAGTAAATCCTGGAGAAGAGAGAATGACGATGCTTAGTAGACTCATATATTTCATATAATATTTCATCTACTTATAGTAAATGCCTGGAGAATGAAGACTTAGTCGACTCATATATTTCATATCATATTTCATCTACTTATAGTAAATCCTGGAGAATGAAGGACTTAGTCGACTCATATATTTCATATCATAGTCAGTTACGTATAGTAAATATCCTGGAGGAATGAAGACTTAGGCGAATCTATATATGTTCATCATCATATTCATCTACGTATAGTCAATCCTAGGAGAATGAAGACTTAGTCGACTCATTTAGTTCATATCATATTCATCTACTTATAGTAAATCCTGGAGACTGAAGACTTAGTCGACTCATATATTTCATATCATGATTCATCTACTTATAGTAAATCCTGGAGAATGAAGACTTAGTCGACTCATATATTTCATATCATATTCATCTACTTATAGTAAATCCTGGAGAATGAAGACTTAGTCGACTCATATATTTCATATCATATTCATCTACTTATAGTAAATCCTGGAGAATGAAGACTTAGTCGACTCATATATTTCATATCATATTCATCTACTTATAGTAAATCCTGGAGGATGAAGACTTAGTCGACTCATATATTTCATATCATATTCATCTACTTATAGTAAATCCTGGAGAATGAAGACTTAGTCGACTCATATATTTCATATCAATTCATCTACTTATAGTAAATCCTGGAGAATGAAGACTTAGTCGACTCATATATTTCATATCATATTCATCTACTTATAGTAAATCCTGGAGAATGAAGACTTAGTCGACTCATATATTTCATATCATATTCATCTACTTATAGTAAATCCTGGAGAATGAGACTTAGTCGACTCATATATTTCATATCATATTCATCTACTTATAGTAAATCCTGGAGAATGAAGACTTAGTCGACTCATATATTTCATATCATATTCATCTACTTATAGTAAATCCTGGAGAATGAAGACTTAGTCGACTCATATATTTCATATCATATTCATCTACTTATAGTAAATCCTGGAGAATGAAGACTTAGTCGACTCATATATTTCATATCATATTCATCTACTTATAGTAAATCCTGGAGAATGAAGACTTAGTCGACTCATATATTTCATATCATATTCATCTACTTATAGTAAATCCTGGAGAATGAAGACTTAGTCGACTCATATATTTCATATCATTTCATCTACTTATAGTAAATCCTGGAGAATGAAGACTTAGTCGACTCATATATTTCATATCATATTCATCTACTTATAGTAAATCCTGGAGAATGAAGACTTAGTCGACTCATATATTTCATATCATATTCATCTACTTATAGTAAATCCTGGAGAATGAAGACTTAGTCGACTCATATATTTCATATCATATTCATCTACTTATAGTAAATCCTGGAGAATGAAGACTTAGTCGACTCATATATTTCATATCATATTCATCTACTTATAGTAAATCCTGGAGAATGAAGACTTAGCCGACTCATATATTTCATATCATATTCATCTACTTATAGTAAATCCTGGAGGATGAAGACTTAGTCGACTCATATATTTCATATCATATTCATCTACTTATAGTAATCCTGGAGAATGAAGACTTAGTCGACTCATATATTTCATATCATATTCATCTACTTATAGTAAATCCTGGAGAATGAAGACTTAGTCGACTCATATATTTCATATCATATTCATCTACTTATAGTAAATCCTGGAGGATGAAGACTTAGTCGACTCATATATTTCATATCATATTCATCTACTTATAGTAAATCCTGGAGAATGAAGACTTAGTCGACTCATATATTTCATATCATATTCATCTACTTATAGTAAATCCTGGAGGATGAAGACTTAGTCGACTCATATATTTCATATCATATTCATCTACTTATAGTAAATCCTGGAGGATGAAGACTTAGTCGACTCATATATTTCATATCATATTCATCTACTTATAGTAAATCCTGGAGAATGAAGACTTAGTCGACTCATATATTTCATATCATATTCATCTACTTATAGTAAATCCTGGAGAATGAAGACTTAGTCGACTCATATATTTCATATCATATTCATCTACTTATAGTAAATCCTGGAGGATGAAGACTTAGTCGACTCATATATTTCATATCATATTCATCTACTTATAGTAAATCCTGGAGAATGAAGACTTAGTCGACTCATATATTTCATATCATATTCATCTACTTATAGTAAATCCTGGAGAATGAAGACTTAGTCGACTCATATATTTCATATCATATTCATCTACTTATAGTAAATCCTGGAGAATGAAGACTTAGTCGACTCATATATTTCATATCATATTCATCTACTTATAGTAAATCCTGGAGAATGAAGACTTAGTCGACTCATATATTTCATATCATATTCATCTACTTATAGTAAATCCTGGAGAATGAAGACTTAGTCGACTCATATATTTCATATCATATTCATCTACTTATAGTAAATCCTGGAGAATGAAGACTTAGTCGACTCATATATTTCATATCATATTCATCTACTTATAGTAAATCCTGGAGAATGAAGACTTAGTCGACTCATATATTTCATATCATATTCATCTACTTATAGTAAATCCTGGAGAATGAAGACTTAGTCGACTCTCGCAGTTTCTGAAGACGGGTAACTAACGCGCTGCTGTTCTGCCTGTGATCCCAGGGTCGAATTCTGGCGGAGTTGGACCTTAATGGTATTTTCACGTATTTTATCAGGATTTTTCCCGTTTCCAGAATTTCATCATACCAACACTCTCCATTTCTCTTCCCTCCCATATTATAAAATTTCATCTTCATTTACACATTCATTCATTTCTTATCATCCTTAACCTCATCTTATTTAAAAAAAATAGTCTGGTCCAGCAGACCATAGGTGTTTTAAATATGTGCTTATGGTGATCCAGGGGGACACATTCGTGTACTTCCTCACGACTCTGAGTCTATGTACCAAACTAGGGCAGAATAGGGTCAAAGGGAGCGTTGTAGCCCCTTCTTAAAGTCCTGGCACCATCCCAGGAAGACCGTAATAGACTTCATAACACCGTAGAATATATTTCATTTTCATTCATTTATAACAAAAATGATGGGTCCTATAATATAATGAACCGACAGAAGGTGCCTTGTTACGGGCATTGATAACTCGAGCACATCGTTGTTGTAATCTAATCAACTCTTAGTGCAACGCTATCTTACAAGATAGCTGAACAGCGTTGAGAATAATCTGACAGAAATTAGTAATGAGGATGCAGGAGAAAGACAGGAGACAGACGACCTGGTCTTAATTATTAAAGAGGCCAAGACACGGGTCGTAGTGCTAACGAGCAAATTAGAAAGAATTTAGATGTTATAATACTTTTATATTATAGGGCTCTCTCGAAAAGGATATAACCGCCAATACACGCGAATACGTTTTGAAGATGATACAATGAATCCAATAAACACTATTATCACCAGCCTCATGAGTAAGTGGTCACAGTTTCTGAATACAGTTCATGACATCCCGAGTTCTATTCCCGGTCAGAGCATTGGAATTTGCCCTTGGTCTGGAATTTAGGTAAAGTTTAGGTTAAGGACTCTCCTGGAGCTTCATTATAATTAATCAACCATTACACCATCGGGGTAACGTAACTCCGCCTTCCAGGTGCCTCAACATAATAAATGGATAATTCCTCAATGCCAGGGAAGAAAACCAGAAATGCCATAAAAGATAATCGTTTGGCATTGGACAATATATATATATATATATATATATATATATATATATATATATAGTGGTTAAGGCACTGCGCTACAAGCCGGAAGGTCGAGGGTTCGCGTCCCGGTGGGGTCAGGATTTTTAAACTGACCCTAACCATCCGGCGGCACCATGGCCCTGGGTTCGACTCAGCCTCTAACGGAAATTAGTACAAGGCGCTTGTTCTGGGGATAAAGGCGGCCGTCACGCAGGGCTGACAACCCGGCTGACATCAAGTGCCGATTGTCCAGAAAAGTGGGAGCCTTAACCTCCTACTACCCCAAGGGCCTCCAGAGGCCCGTAGTGGGATCACTTTACTTATATATATATATGTTATATTGTAGATTTTCGCGGATATAAGTATGATTAAGAAAGTTTTCTTGGGTTTTCCGCGTCATGGATTCAAGGTTGGTCGACGTTTCGATATGATTCCACATGCCATTATCGAGGAATGAAAACCCAAGAAAACTTTCTTAATCATATATTACATATTAACTATTATTACTGAATTTTCCTCAACTTAGTAGGTAGTTGATATACTGCTATGAAGGCCAACATAATTTACCTCTCTATTGAATTTTGTTATAATAAAATAGTGTTCTATCTGTCCCGCGCTGTAGTTGAGTGGTTTAAGACTACATTGCCTTGATGCAGAGCTACGGGACTCCTCTGGTTCGAGTCTCCATGGGGAAATAAATTTTCTCATAGAATTTCGGTCAGTATGGAACCGGTATCCACCTTCATCGTGAGAATTTTGGGTAGCGACTCTAAATCGAGGAAACTAATTGTAACGGTAGATTGCCCGGCAAACTTACAACATGTCACCCTTATACTAGCTGGATGATCGTTCACCAATGTGGATAACATATGTTATTGTGAGGCCAGCAGTCGGCTAGCAGGACAAGGACCATAGAGCGAGAAAAAAAATACAGCCTTCCATTTAAAGAAGCGAGGAAAACATATTGTTGGTCTCGTTCAGCCTCAAGGAATTAGGCCTATTGACATTTTTTTACACATTAAGAGTGCTTCAGTGAGTGCTGCCATCTGGAAGCGGGCGGCCCACATTTCTACGTACCCTTGGTTGTAGTTCATTGGGGTATTTGATATTCTATCACGAAGTCAATCTCTACAGGTGGTAAAATCAATTTTTGTTAAAATATTGTTTCTTCTTTCTCTGAGATTAAATATATTCAGTTCGGTTCTTATACCATTTATTTTGTTTTTTATCCTGCAACGTAAAAACTCCTTCAGAACGCAAGAACTTAATTTTCGCCACTTTCAGTTTTTATTTTTTCTCCATTGTTGGGAAACCAGTTTTGCCCTGCATATGTCGAAGTTGTACTGTATCATTTTGTAGAACTTAGTTGTGAGGTCTTTAAGTTTTATTTTTTAGCGTATGTCGTGTCCTACCTCATATTTTATATTATTTATTTTTATATACTCGCTGATTTCTGGCCATAGTAGTATCTTCATATTCTTTCACGGATGAGGTATTTGCCTGTTCCGATCTCACATCTCTTCAGCCCAGCGTTTTATTGGTCTTCCCACCGATCTTTGTCCTCCAGGATTATATATTAATGCCATTTTTAATATCCTATCCTCTGTCATTATTTGCAGATGCTCTATCAAATTGTGCCTGTGTTGTTCTATTTGTTGAAGAAATTGTTCTACTTTTAGTTGGTCACTAATATTCTCGTTTCTAATATATTCTTCTCTTGTACACCATTTGACAGCCCGTAGGAAGCTCATTTCCGCTGCCTGAATTTTACATCTTTTTCTTTTTCCTTCAGGATCCAGGCCTCACTCCCATACATCACCACTGGTGGTGCCATCGTTGAATAAAATCTTAGTTGCGTAATCCTTTCTATTGTATATCTGGCTTAACTTGGCTGAGAGAGAGAGAGAGAGAGAGAGAGAGAGAGAGAGAGAGAGAGAGAGAGAGAGAGAGAGAGAGAGAGAGAGAGAGAGATGGAGTTACAAGGGTAGATCATTGACCTCTTTAGTCAAGATACAAAAGAAAGAACCAACTATGGAAAACATTGTGTAAAACCCACAGCTTCTATATAAACAAAGAACAAACAGAAATGATGGTGTTCAGAAACAGAAGAAAGACCCTGCCACAACAGAAATAAAACTGGACAAAGATAACATCAAAATAGTGAAGGAGTTTAAATATCTAGGCATTACTTTACAACCCGGTGGAAGAAGCTTCACAAAACACTTAGCAGAAAGATCAACGCAAGCAATAATGGCAATAAATGATATACGCAATATACAAGCTCTAAGCCTGGAATCAGCGATGAAACTATTCAATGCAAAGATCCTCCCAATAATAACTTACGGGATGGAAATCATATTGGCCACATTTACAGAAGTTAATCTGAACACACTGGAAAAAGTGAAAGCTACATACATAAAAAGAGCAATAGGAGTATCAAAAACGACAAGAAGCCGTCTAGTGTACCTACTGGCAAGGGAGACTTTCCTTATCGAGGACTTGAAAACAGTATACCTACTACCAACCACAGAACCCTATGAACATGCGCTACAAAGACTACGCAGGAAAAGAGAGGAAGTATGGCCGGAATTCTTCAGCACCGGAGCGATGATAGACAGGAACTGGACAGAAGCAAATTTCCAGATACGACACGTCATCACAAGATTAAGCGTGCATGGATTCCACCACCTAGTGTGTAGAGATAAAACATTCCATGACCCGAAGATGTCATGCATATGCGAAGTGTGTGAACAGAAATGCGAAAGATATCACATCGAAACATGTACACAAAGAACAAAAACAATTTTGTGATTACGCAAGACAAAGTTAAAGTGTTAGTGATTGTTAGCTGTGTTATCACCTTTGCACATTTGTGCGCAATTCATTTATATATAAAAGAAAGAACCCATCCTGTTGTCAGTTTTCCTCGTCCCCCTTTTCCCTATTAACATCTGGTGAATAAATACCGACAACACTGGTATGAGTGAGAGAGGTGAGTACAGTTGTCTCATTCTACAAATTTCTCGTAAAGTTAAACCAGAGAGACTATAACTTCGTTCCTCAGTGCAGCAGCAGCAGCAGCAGCAGTAGCAGTAGCAGTAGCAGTAGCAGTAGCAGCAGTAGCAGTAGCAGTAGCAGTGGCAGTGGCAGCGTAGCAGTAGCAGCAGTAGTAGTAATAGTAGAAATAATAATAGGATTATTTTAGAGCAGAGGATATAAAACAAAACACAATTATTTAAAAATGTATTGCACCGGCAGCAAGCTATACTTGCTTTTGATAGTCCGTATCGATACATACATATCTAGTAGTATATAAAATAAAGTAGAACAATATGTTAATTTAAAATACAATTTCATTGCAATTTAACAATTAAGCTAGGCATTAAAATAATTTAACCCTTTATAGTAGGTATAATAATTACACTTAGCTCTTAAATGTACTCATTTACGAAATCTGGTAGCAATTACTTATTTGGGGTTTAATGTGACACATTATATATTATCAATAAAACTATGAAACAATAAGTAGACTTAATTATAATCTAAATATGTAGAAAAGTTGCTTAAACTTCACATATGTTTTTAATTACCTAGAGTTGATGATGGGAGAAAGATTTCCCCAAACGTCCGAACACACTAAACGTAACTAATTAACTAACCAACCAACCAACCAAATATCTTCACTTACTCTACTAATCATGGAATCCATAGGGTTTATGCTGCATTTGCTAAGATTCTCCAATGAACCTTTTCTCAGATCATATGTCGGATAAGGTATTCATTTTCCTAAGATCCTTCCGAAATGTTCTTCTCACCTACGCCTAGGCTTTACTAATGATATTTTCGTAAAGGATTCCCCAATACAATTTTTAAAGCATTCCTGATATATATTTCGAGCAATATGACGTACCCATCTAAACTAGACTTAATATCATTATGATCATCATCATCATCCAGTATTATGGCAGCTGAAGCCGTCTTCCGGAAACCAAACACCATTCCTCTCTGTACATCCATTGATCTTCCTCCATTCCTCTGATATTCATAGCTGCTTGTACCCCTTCTATCCAAGTTTTCTTCGGTCTTCCTCTCTTCCTCCTTTCCATTGGGATGCATTCCATAACAATTTTTGGCAATCTTTGCTCTGGCATTCTTTTGACATGATCATACCACTGCAATCTTTTCTTTTCTATAATATCTATGATGTCCGGCTCCTCTTGTACACCCATAATTACCCTTATTTCTTTATTTCGTATTCTATCCATTCTAGATTTTCCAGCTGATCTTCTTAAAACATCCATTTCTGTACTTAAAATTATTTTCATTTCCCTGGTAGGAATTTGCCAGACTTAATAACCTTGGTAATATTTGGACTAGACCAGCCTCATGGGCTAGTGGTCAGCGTTTCTGACTACTGTTCATGAGTTCCCGGGTTCGATTCCCGGTCAAACCATAGAAATTTTTCCCTTAAAGGAAATTATTCCTGTGGTTGCCTATGGTCTGGAATTTAGATTAAGTTTAGGTTAAGAACTCTCCTGGCGCTTCATCATCATTTATCACCCATCATACCATCGGGGTAACGTATCACCACCTTCAAGGTGTCCCAACCTAAGAAATTGATTACAATTCTGCCACAATGCCAGGGGAGAAAGCCAGAAATATCATAAAAAGACAACCTGGTGGCATTAGACAAAAAACATATATTTGGACTGATATAAATTATAAAGTTCTAGGTAACTGAAAAATTAGTGGAGTTCAAGTGTATTTCTCCGAATATTTACGTTATAAATAGTGTTCACCAAAAAATCATTATAGCTAAAGTTAAACAGCCCTCTTGATACTAAAGTTAAAAAAATAATTTTAATACTTACTGAATATTATAAAAATAATGTAGAGTAATTTGGGAAGAGCAGTCTTTATAAACCTTACCTGAAACAAGCAGAAATTGTGCAAAATAAATATCAATCCATAAAAATAGGCACATTAAAAACATACATTTTACAACACATTTAACTGCTAGATCCATCAAAATATGCTGCAAATTTATACATTGACTATGTCCATTTAACAAATACAAAAATAAGAAAAGCTTTCTTTATAAATATACTAGCTACTACCCGACGTACGCTGCTATGCCTAAAAAAATAATATTGAGGGTTAATTAATTATATGGTATACACTGCATGGCCGTTGTTGGAGTAAATTTCTAATTTAAAATTTCAGATAAACCTCCACTTCTAACGGTCGGATTTTTCTGATTTTGGATAATACATACCTCGGTGTTTATTTTAATATGATTATCTGAAATTTTGTTGTGAAACATCGAAAATTGCAATTGCTAAAATTTTCGTTTCAGGTGAACTCCTACACCCAATGACTTTAGAACATAATAGATAACGGCTAAACACTCCCCGTGTCTGAAATCCTGTATATACGAATTTTCACGAAGATCGGTTGAACAGTTTAGAAGTCTATAAAGGACAAACAGACCTTTCAGGTGAATATTCCACAATTTTATATTTTAATTTTATATATCTTAATATATAAAAATTATGTGTCACGTTGTTTGTCCACGATGGAATCCTAAACTACTGAACCGATTTCAATAAAATTTTGCACACTGTGCGTTGTTTGATCCAACTTGAGACCTACGGTTGTTTATAACTAAATTTATAGGCGCATTAATTTTTATTGCAAATTATTTGTTTATTATTTAACAAAGAGTTATAATTATCTGTGAGTTCCATACGATTCTAACAGATGACGGTGTAAGGTAATTGGTTTATTATTTAACAGGTGGCTGTGCTTTTTGTTGCAACCGCGAATTTCAATTGAATTACAAATATTGATTATTTCATAATTTAAGTGTGTTCAGTGTTTATTTTATTTTCAATATATTGATAATAATATTAATTTTGTGTATAAGTATTAGTTTTAAGTAATCTGGCTGAAAGACAGCAACATGTCATGGCGGCTAGCTACTAACACGCACAAGTTACGCTCCAGGTTTTAAGTTACTTTTCAGCAGGTGCCTTCGTTATTTCATAGTTAAAGTTGTATATTCGTAGTCAGTTTAAGTTTAAATTTATATCAAAAGTGTGTACATTTAACAACATGGGTAAAAACACACGTAATTCAAACAATGATTCGACAAGTTCTACGGAGGAAGCAGTGAAACGTGTGGTGAAAGAGGCGCTGCAGGATCCCAGCACTCTGCAGGTGTTTGTGTCCATGTTGCGGGACCAGGTAGTGGCGGAACTGCAGAAGACCATCGAGGACAACACTAAAGTAATTGAGGATCTAAAAAGACCCTCGATGAAAAAGACAGAAAGATTGAGGTGTTGGAAAATAAATTAGACGATCTAGAACAATACCAGAGACGTCAATGCCTCAGAATTTTTGGTGTAAAAGAAGAGGCCGGAGAGGACACTGACCAGAAAGCCATCGAGGTGGCCAAAAAAAATCGGTGTCGATCTATCAGTGACAGACATTGACAGAAGTCACCGTGTTGGTGTTAATAATGCAGAAAGACCGCGGGCTATAATAGTGAAATTTGTTAGTTACCGCAAGCGCAGTGAAGTTTTTTTCTAAGCAAGAAAAAGTTGAAAGGAAGTGGGGTCACTGTTCGCGAGGACCTAACGAAGTGTCGCTATCGCCTGCTACAAGACAGTATACAAAAATACGGTATTCAAAATGTATGGACAATGGACGGTGCTGTCATAGCCAAAGTAAATGGCGAAAAACGCAAAATAAGATCTTCTACGGATATCAACTAGATAGGACCTGAGTGTAAAATATGTTTACTTTATTTGTCTTTTCTTTGCTAACAATTATATTGTTAATTTATTTCTAATTTAGGTAAGTTTTAAGTTTATTATTTTTATTTAGGACAACTTACTTGTTTTATTTCATTTTTTAAGTTATTTGTTTAGCTAAATTATTTTAATTTTATTAGAGTTATTACAGTACATAGTTTATTTTTACTTTCTGCTATTGGCAACATTGAGCTGACAAATGATGAATTATTTGCAACCCTTGACTCACTCACCTTCTCCAATCACCCTCTTATTGTGCAGACAGCTTTTAACACAGGTAGCAACATTCCTCAATCCCTACCATCCCCTCCAAAAACAACTACCAGTTTACTTAGGAATGCATTTTCTATTGATAAATCATCACTTAAAATCGCTCACGTAAATTCACAAAGCATTCTGTCCCACTTTGATGAGTTTGAAACCATATTTTCATCTCTTGGACTGAGCGCCATTTTAATTTCGGAAACCTGGCTCACCCCATCCATACCTTCGTCCCTTGTTCACCTAGACGGATATACAATGCTCAGAAATGACAGAATAGATAAAAGAGGTGGAGGAGTTTGTGCCTTTATAACAAATGAGCTTAATCCAAGAATTGTCCACAAGTCCCCTTCTGTATATTCCGCACGCCCCGAGTTCTTATTCGTAGAAATTCAAGCCAGTCTAAAAAAATGTCTCTTATGCATTGTATACAAACCTCCAAAAATAGGGCACCTTTCGGATCTAGAAAACGCTCTGAACGATTCATTGCCTCATTATGAACACGTTATTGTCGCAGGCGATTTTAATACAAATCTTCTTCAGACTGACTCACCAGCCATACAACTTAAAAATATGTTCCAAAGCTTTAATATGACCATTGTTCCTCTCTCTGCCACACACCATACTGCTACTTCCGACACTCTACTGGACTTAATTGTGACTACACATCCACAGAAAGTACTGTCATATGGCCAAATTCCTGCTCCTGGCATATCTGCTCATGACATTGTATTCGTAGAATACTCACTCCAATGTCCTAAAAGACGCTCTAAATTAATTACGTACAGAAATTTACAAAACATAGACGATACTAAACTAAAATCAGACGCTTTAGAACTACCTTGGTATTCAATATGGAATCTTAGATCAGTTGATGAAAAAGTAGAACACATTTAATACACTGATACTGCAACTATACGACAGACATGCACCAGTAAAAACCCGACGATTTTCCCGCTCCCCTGCTCCCTGGATGAATGATTCAATACGTGAACTTATGTCAAAAAGAGACAAAGCATACCGAACATACAGACGACATAAAAATGACGAGAACTGGCAACTGTACAAACAACTTAGAAACACAACTACACAAACTATACGTAATGCCAAACTACGACACGCCCACAGTATAATCGGACCTGAAATAAGTGCACGGGACACTTGGCGAACGCTCCGTGCAATGGGACTTAGACAGTTGAATCCCTCAACTGACTCTATAGACATTTCTGTAGATGACTTAAATGAACATTTTACCTCAATACCCATGACACCTCCAGACAACAAGACTAAAATACACATTCTTAAAGACTTATCCCCATCCCCACATATAGGAAGAGATAAATTTTACTTTTACGACATTTCGCCTATAGACGTTAAAAAAGCACTCAAGCGGATTAAATCCAATGCGCAAGGAACAGATAACATCAGCATTTTAATGCTAAATAAAATCATTGACATTATACTACCCACAGTGACTCATATTTTCAATGCTTCCCTTATAACTTCCATCTTCCCTATTGTATGGAAACAGTCTAGAGTTCGGCCTATACCAAAAATAAGTACACCTACTAACTGTAATGACTTCCGACCGATTAGCATCCTTCCGACATTATCTAAAGCCCTGGAATATATTGTACATAAGCAAATGACTGATTATCTCCAAGAAAATCACCTCCTTGATCCTTATCAATCCGGCTTTAGATCTGGTCATAGCACAACCACAGCTTTGCTAAAAATTACCGAAGATATTCGTGAAGCTGTGGACAGACGTCAATTGACTCCTTTAACCTTACTTGACTTCAGCAAAGCTTTTGACACAGTAGACCACGACTTACTTATGATAAAGCTCAAGCACCTACATTTGTCTGATAGCGCTGTGTCCTGGTGCGACTCATACCTGCACGGTCGTCAACAATACGTTTCATTAAACTCTAGATCTTCGACTTGGCGTAACGTGCAGGCTGGAGTCCCCCAGGGCAGTGTTCTCGGACCTCTTCTTTTCTCAATCTACATAAATGATTTGCCAACTGTACTAAAGCACTGCCGTTATCACCTCTATGCTGATGATCTCCAAATTTACCTACATTCACCTCCTCATTCTCTCTATAACAGCTTGATGAAAATGAATGACGATCTCATATCCATCTTTAACTGGTCTTCAAGTATCGGTCTAAATCTAAATCCTAACAAGTCACAAGTAATTCTAATGGGACAACAAAGACTGCTTACAACCTTTGACATATCTACACTTCCAAACATTACTATAAATAATATAATTATCCCTTATTCTTCTTCAGTAATAGATCTTGGACTATATCTAGACGCAAATTTAACCTGGCAAACACAAGTGAAACACATATGTAAAAAGACTTTCTCCATCTTACATTATCTTAGACGTTTAAAGAATTTTCTCCCAGTTTCGTTAAAAACAAATCCTAGTGCAGAATCTTGTGTTACCACACTTCGATTATTGTGACATTATATATAATGATCTAAACTATGCCTTGTCGCAGAGACTGCAGCGTGTTCATAATGCTTGCATTCGATTCATTTTCAATATCCGCCGTTTATGACCATATTTCCGAACACTTTAATAACCTCTCTCTTTGGCTCCGTCTTACTGACAGACGTAAATTGCACTCTCTTTCGCTACTTTTCAAGCTTCTGAATTCCTACATTCCTACTTACCTGGCGTCCAGATTTGAGAAGTTATCCTCCTACCACAATATTGACACTAGGTCACAAGATAGCAGTCTGCTAACAATTCCTCTTCATAGCACTTCCTCCTATTCTACTTCCTTCACAGTAGCCTCCGCCCGCTCCTGGAATCTCCTTCCTCAAGATATCAGGGGTTGCCGCACACTTGGCACCTTTAAGTCACGCTTATACAGTTACCTGTTGTCTAATAATTAATTCTTCTCTATTTATTTAATTTTATACTATGTCATTTATCTTTTCCTCGTTTTTTTATATATCTTGTACATATTATATATTTAATTCGTTAAATTTAGAGTAAATCAAAATACATTATAAATATTAATTGTATTGTATTCATAACTTGTAATCGTTTATATATATATATATATATATATATATATATATATATATATATATATATATTGTAATTTAGATTTAAGACTTTTCTTTTGTATTTTTTTTAAACCTGGTTGAGTGGTAGACATGGCCTTAAGGCCTTAACTCTGCCAGGTAAAATAAAGCTATTATTATTATTATTATTATTATTATTATTAATTTAAATTTAACTGGACCGAGAAGGGACATTGAACAATATGGCGAATCAGTTCTAGAGACCATGAATGATAAGATATCAAGTGAATTTCCGCAAATTGGTATAGGCCTATGTGACATAAATCTTACATTTAAGAAGAATGTCAATTTAAAAACATATGAAGGTCCTAAGGAACGGAATAACAGAACTGTAAGTAAGTCTGTTAGTTATAGTAATATGCCTAATATTACAGAAACAATCTCCATGCATCAATTAAATGAAAAACAAGATGACTATAATATATCACAAGATGATGATACTATACAGAGACTTCTTGATGATGATGAGAATCCAAACTGCCAACAAGTTCGTAGAAAAAAACGAAAGTATAATGAAATCAGCAAGCCTCCTCAAAATATTCCATCAATAAATGTATATAATCCTTATGATACACTTATGGATGATACTGAGAATGCAGACAACATAAATTCATCTCAATCAACAAAACCACTTCCACATAAACTACCACCCATATTTATACCGGGTGTAGTTAACGTACCAGAACTAAAAAATTGTGTAAAACAAAAACTTTCTGATTTAGATTTCTCACTTAGTTTACTACAACATAATTTAACGTATACCTTAGCCACAGCAACGCGTGGCCGGGACTTATATATATATAAAACAAAGTCGGATTAGTTACACTATTTATAACTCAAGAACGGCTGGACCGATTTTTATGATCTTTGATTTGTTGGATTTGTTTCCGCCCCGAATATCAGATAACTATTAAAACATCGGAAAAATTAACGTAAAAATATTTAAAGGCGATACGACGTTCGCCGGGCCAGCTAGCATATATATATATATATATATATATATATATATATATATAAATTATAGAAAAACAAATGGGTAGAAATTACTTATATTTGCATCAAATTACATAATAAGAGTTTCACACGATCGTGTTTTCTTTGCGGTCGGGAACATTTAAATAACTGGAAGGGTAAATTATTGTTTCAGCAATTTAAGGTTAGCATATTACGTATTAGGCAGTAAATCAATTAAATAAGACTTTGATGGTTTTGTTAGAATTGTCACTTACTATCAGCAAGTCCCAAACAGTAAAACTGACATTAAGTCAATAACTACTTAATTTATGGACTCTTCTTTAAAGGGACTATATAAACATAATATATCCAGGAATAAATAAATAAAAGAATACAAAATGCTAAGAAATTGTATTTTTCAATAAATAAAGTATTTAAATTCAAAATATCCGACACATGAATAAAAAACCAGATTGTGCTGATTATCCGTCGTTGCCAAATAATCTACTTATTCCGGTCTTCTTGACATAAATGAGCTGAAAGACGAAATTAGTGTGTTTTATGTATAGTTGAATAAGTGGAAGGAATAAATTGTATCATAATTATTTTTAGATGTCCCGTGCCGATGACCCGACGTTAACCAGGAATTATTCTGATCTTCATGGCATAAATGAGCTGAAATACGAAAATTAATGTGTTTTTATGTTTAATTGAATGGGTACAAGGAAAAATGTATATCGTAATTATTTTTAGATATCCCGTGCTGATTACCGACGTTGCTCGAGAATCTACTTATCCCGATCTTCTTGCCATAAATGGGCTGAAAGACGAAAATTGAAGTGTTTTTATGTTTAGTTAAATACGTGAGGGGAACATTTTATATCGTAACTAGCCAATACCCGGCGTGCGCTGTTACACCTAAATGAATTAAATGTGTTTTTATGTTTAGTTAAATGAGTAAAAAGAAAAATAATTATAAATTTACATAGTAATTATCAGTTTAGCGGGTATTTGGCCGGGCCAGAGGTAAATTGGCGATTTACGAGTAATTCGATAGTTTCAGAGGTAGATTAATCGGTTAAAGGAAATTTTATTGTTTTAGAGGTAGCTTGATCGGTTTACGGGTAGTTTCTGATTTCAGAGAGGTAGTTTAATCGGTTTTCTGGTGGTTTTGGTCTTTATAGAGGTATTTTGATTAGTTACTGGTAATTTAGGTCGTTATAGAGGTAATTTCATTGGTTTAGGGGTTGTTTGGTCGGATCGGTTGGTCTTTTTAAATTATGTTTGTGGGACAGGTTAGGTATCGGTCAGGTATTAGGCAGGTAGCTGTCAGGTTAGGTCAGGTCAAGTTAGGATAGGTTGGGTTCGGTTCGATTAGGTTAGGTTTGATTAAGTTAGGTTAGGTTTAGTTCGGTTCGGTTAGCTCAGGTCAATGTTAGATAAGGTTAGGTCGGGTTAGGATTGTGTTATGTCCGGGTTAGGTCAGTTATAGGTCAGGTTTAGGAGAGGTTTAGATCACGTTTAGTTCCTGTTAGGTCTGGGTTTGGGTTCGGGTTCATGTCCAGTTTGAGTTCAGTTTCGGGTTCAGTCTGGGTTAGGGTTTGGGTTCAGTTTGAATTCAGTTTGAGTTTAAGTTTTGAGTTCTGTTTTTCTTTCAGTTCGGGTTTTGGTTTTTGTTTTGGATTCAGGTTTTGGTTTTGGGTGTGGGTTCGGGTTTGGATTCAGGTTAGGTTCAGATTAGGTTAGACACGTTTGGTTTAGGTTCGGTTGGGTTAGGTTTAGGTTTGGCGTTCGGTTCGGATTAGATTCGTGTTAGGTTCAGTTTAGGGTCAATATAGGTTCAGTTTACATCCACTGTAGGTTCACTGTAGCCTCAGTGTAGGTTTAGTTTAGGTTCAGTTTATGTTCGGCTTAGGTTCGGTTAGATTCAGGATACGTTCAATTTAGCTTGAGGTTAGGTTCAAGCTAGGTTAATGTTAGGTTCAGGCTAGGTACAGTTTAGATTTAGATTAGGTTCAGGCTAGGTTTAGGCTAAGTTTAGGTTAGGCTGAAGTTAGGTTCAGGTTTGGTTCAGGTTTGTTTGAAGCTAGGTTCAGGTTGTTCATGTTAGGTTCGGGCTAGTTCGGGTTAGATTAGGTTCGGATTATATTAGGTTGAGGTAGCTTCAAGCTAGATTCAGGTTAAGTTAAGGTTAGGTTTAGGTTATGTTCAGGCTAGGTTCAGGCTTAAGTTCAGCTTAAGTTTAGGTTGGGTTCAGGCTAGGTTCACGTTTGGTTCAGGTTATGTTCAGACTAGGTTCAAGATAAGTTCAGGTTCAGTTATGTTCGTTAGGTTATGTTACGTTATGTTACTTTAGGTTACATTAGGTCCGGTCAGTATAGGTCATGTTCGGTCAGGTTGGGTGAGTATAGGTCAGTACAGTACATGTCAAGTCATTTAAGTGTCCAAAAGCTACTTTTCAAGTTTTTCACTACAAAGGTTGATTTTTGAAGGTGTTTGAGTTGAGTACCACAACTCTCTTATAGTCCATGTTCTTCCCGGTATTCTCCTGAGGATTTTGCAAAAAGCCCCATTATAATCGGATGAATGCCATGGCAGCGCATAGAAACAAACAACAAACAAACATTCATTTTTATACAGTATATTAGATTATTACCGTATCTAACAGGTTTTCGCAATGCAAGATTCAACTTCCTTTGTCCAAAATTATTTTAATTTTAATTCCTTCTTCCACTCATCTGCAAATCCAGCATTGTAATCATTTTTGCTTCATCACATCAGCACCATACCACAGCAATGTTTCTCTGGGTCTTTATTAATTCTTTCGATTTCCATTTAGAATCCAGCTTAGACTTATTTCCTGTGACGTTCTTTTATAATGTCCAAGCCACTGAAACTATTTACAAACAAAGGATTTTGAACTACAATTTTCTCTAATAATTTTATTTATTTTTTAATTAGGAATGTTTTGTCGAAAACTTTAAATATTTAATTTATGTTGCCAGTATTTAATTATTATAGTTTGTATTTATGCGGCTGAGTTCTAAACTATACATTATTGTGCTTATTATTGTTTAATTATGTACATAATATTTGTTTCTTATGTTACTTTCTTTATAACATACATAATAAATGAGACATTCAAATCGAAATCGACATTAAGGAAAACTATAACCAAATTATATACAATGCCCCAGCTCTTCCTATTGTTCTGTATGTTTTCCTAACGTGAATAAAAGCAGAATAAATGAGATGGATAAGAAAAAGACAATTTGAACATTTCAGAATACACAAATATAATAGGAAAATAGCAGAATAGCAGAAATTAACTGCAGTCAGATAAAAACTAAATGACAAAAATGTATATATAATGCTAAACGACAGATTACCAATTACTCTAAAAGCTAATCAAAAGGAAAAAAGGCGACGAAGACGTCCCATGAAGATACTAGTTGACGTGACCCTCTAGTGACACCGAAACAGACGAACGAAGTTGCCTAATTCCATAATAGTTTGATGATTATGATGATAATGATAATAACAATATTAATATATATATCAATACGTGAAGCAAAAACTTTATACTCCTTTTTAAGCACATTGCGTGCACGGAGGAGTGTGATATATGCCATAATTAAAGTTCATATAGAGAATGCAGAAAAATAACATTTATGTATAATATGTGTTATAAATAAATTAAATTAAACAAAATAAAATATTTTTTTCTAAGGAATTTATGTGTATTACTCATTCGTCTACTCATTCATTTTTTTACGTTCATAGCTGAAGGTGCATTGTAGTAAAAAGAAAATCATGCTGGAGCAATGTGAATTGATTTACTTTCGCGTATTTATTATTAGTGATTAAAAAAAGTGAATATATTTTATTATTTAAATTTAAATTAAACCCTGTCTAATCTTGGTTTCAGTAATATCATTACATATATTTTTCTTATATTTACATATTCGCCCCTACTTCCATTATGTCTCGACATGGAACATTGACGAGTCAGACACAAAGAGAAGGGATATATATATATTTCCGTACACATAATAATGGGCCAAATGCAAATGCAGATAGTATAAATGACCTCCCAAGACTTGTAATGGAATAACTCTTAAGAATTTGTACTTTTATTCATTTGTTTATTTTGTACGATAAATCACGAATTTAGCCGAGTTGAATAGCGAAGTTGCCTTGGCGCAGAGCTACGGGACTTGCTCTGGTTCGAATCCCCATGGGAGAAGACAACTGCTGTGGTCTCGAGGTAGCATGCTGCCTTGTCATGCAGCGGGCCTGGGTTCAATCCCTGGTCGGGGCAGTTTTTCTGGGCGAAGTTTTTATCGGGGTTTTTTCTCACCTTTAAGACAAATGTCAGGAAAACTTTAAGGCCCAAACGGTCCCCGAAAACATATGCCATCGCAATCATCATCATTCATATTCATCTTAGATTAAGCTTAGAATTAGGGACTCTTCTGGCGTACCACTATCATCATCATCACTCATCATATCATCGGGGCAACGTAACCCCGCCTTCCAGGTGCCCCAACCTCAGAAGTGGGTTACAAGTACGCCATGCCAGGAGATAACATCAGGAATGTTGAAAGACAGCCTGTGGCATTTGCAAAAAATAAAGTATAAATAGTATATAAATGTCAATTGTTTTTTTAAATATGGCTTAGCCTAGCTATAACCACATATTTCCTATCGTTCGTATGTTTTTAAATAAATCTAAAATTAATGCATAATTACGTATATTTGTAACAAACTTAAGCACTTAGTGAATTGTTGGTCGAATTTCGACCGCTGGGCGACCACTAGTAACAATAATAATACAATAATAATAATTTATTTATATACAGATTTTAAATATTTACACATTTTTCTGTGCTTTAAGTTTCATTTTCCTTCTCCACTCGTCCCTCTCCGTCCACTCCATGTCCTCTAGTCCTCTTATTTTCATTCCAGTTCTTATTTCTTGCATCCACGAGTCGATGTCTCCCAAAATACAATAATAATAGTAATAATAATTATTATAGTAATAATAATATAGGTAAACAGAAAACATTGTTATCTTTATCAAAAATGCTAAAATTATTCTCAAATTTAAAAAATCTAGTCAAATTATCTAGCATTTTTTTAGTATAATTTTAGCATTTTTGATATAGATAAAAATGTTTTCTGACCACCAATAATAATAATAACAATAATAATATTATTTATAATTTGGATTTTTGGAGGCGATCGAGAAGAATTTCAGGAAGGCATAAAGTCAGAAACAGCTCAATAAGAGAAATTATGCAAGTTGAAAAAAAAAGAAAAAAGAAAAACGTTTGAAATGATATGGACACCTCATTAGAATGGAAGAAGATAGAATACCAAAGAAGATCCTTGATTGGAAAGCTAATGAAGAAGTGGAAAATGCAGACCTAGAGAACGTTGGATAGATGGAGTGAGGAGAAGTATGGAAGCTAGAGATTTTACGGAAGAAGTTCCTTTAGACAAGTACCTCTGTCGACAAATCACTTTGTGTTTATGAAGAAACGCTGTATTGTGGAATATTCCTAAAAAAAATATTATCCAACTGAGATGGTATGGACATATAATGAGAAGAAGGGACACAGAAACAAACAAAGAAGTATTGAAATGGATTCCTCCTGGAAAAGAGAACCGTGGTAGACCAAAGCCAACGTGAATAAAGGGAGCTCAAAACAAAATGAAGAAGAGAAATATGACAGAAGCAGATACGCAAGACCGGGATGTGTGGAAGAAAAGAGTGTATATTTTGGTTGAGAATACCTGTGTATATAACAGAAACAATCCTGAAAATAATAAATAAATAAATAAATAATATTAATAAAAACAATAATAATAATAATAATAATAATAATAATTGTTGTATGTTCTAGTTCTTGCTATAGTTTATATTTCAACCATTATTCTCTCTATACGGGCCCTACAGTAAACTAAATTTGTGAATACACGAAGCAATTCCACGTAGTTTCTCATTAATCATCATAAAACGCTATTTTATAAACCAATAGGATGAAAAGGACGAGAACTTCCTTGACATCAACCTCCAGATAGATCGAAACAGGCTAACAAAGCAGCCTAATTTCCTAGTTCTGTTATCACTACATTTAATTTTGCAACCATTCTTTTTTCTTCATAGGTCCCACAGTATTGTAAATGTACGAAGTAATTCCACGAAGCCTCTCATCAATCATGAGAAAAAAGGTTCAGTGAAAAGTTTCATTCACAACAAATGCAAATAAGGGACGACTGGGCTGGCTGCCATCGTATATGAAACTGGAAATAATTAAAATGTGAGCTGAGCTACATTGATCACTTTGGAAGTTTAACCTAAATGTAACATGTGAGACTCGGTGATGGTGAATTTGGCAGTGTTCCAACATTTCTGACAAAACATCCCGCATATCACTAAATTGCTTCCTGCACCATTAACGCAGTCACGGAATTTCCTGCTACACCGTACTCGATGGGTCGATAACTGCAGATTCGATGACTCGAATATTCATAATATTGACCATATCAAAACTACAAATAGTCATTTTTTATTCAAGGCCACCAGGTTGGCATTGCGACATTTCTGTCATTATCTCATGATATTTTCCCTGGTAAGTCACATAACCTCAACGGTGCTTTAATATGAATTTCAAAAGCACCTATGAAAGTTGCTACAAATATGAATTCCATACAATCTTTGTGGCATGACAACTATTTTCGTGCCTGACTGTTATCGTAGAATTCGGGTTCGATTCTCAGCTATATCAAGAATTTTTTACGTTGAATATAGACGCTGGGACACAATTCACTCTTCCTCATGAGGTCGAGCGTGTAATATAAATATAAAAATAAAATCCGGTTAAAAAAACTGAAACTGAAAACATTATGAAAGTACCGGGTTCAAACCTGACTCGGAGTTGATGGATTTCCTGAGCGTAACAATCCAGAGTATAGGGTTATTTCAGATGCGAATCAAAACCATGTCTCGTGGCGTATATTTAAGGCATTTAAAAGAACCTCAAGCCTGAAAAAGAAGTCTCTGACAAATTTGTAGCTCATATCATGCCTATATTTGAATTGCTATATTAATGAGCTTTGCTGTTAAAGATAATCTAATATATATAAATGAATGTTTGTTTGTTTGTTCGTACTTTATGCGCGGCCATACCATTGATATGATTGTGATGAGACTTTTTTCAAAATGTTCAGGAGATTCCCGGGATGAACATACAAGAGGTTGTGATACTCAACTCCTACACCCTTAAAATCGCCCTTTGTAGTGGAAAAATTGAAAAAAAAAGTAGCTCTTTGGACGCTTAAATGGCTTACGCTGCCTAAACCATGACAAATACACAACATTAATGTACACAGAATTGAATATATCAAGAAGCTGTGCAAAAAAGTCCGCGACAACATACATTATCTCTTGCGGATAACTCATAATAACAATTTTTATCATTCGTTGATGAAGATCGAGACAAGTACGTATATTCCTGTGCAAGTGTAGCAGCACATGGCGGGTATTCTTTTACAGATAACTCACAATAACGACTTTGTCTTTTAGATTTATGACAAGAAGATCGAGATAAGTAGATTCCTGGGCAACACCGGGTAATCAGTACGGGGAATTTTAAAATAATTACGATATACATTTGTAATTATTTTCTATTTTACTTATTCAACTAATCATAAAAGGTATTACTTTTTGTCTTTCAGCTCATTTATGCCAAGAATATCGGGATGAGTAGATTTCCGGACAACGCCGAGTAAGCAGCACAAGGTATCTAAAAATAATTACGATATACATTTTTCCTTTTACCTAGTGTTTCTTATTTCATCAACATTCTCTACTGTACGTTTCAACTGCTGGTGCTGCTACTGATACTACTACTACTACTACTACTAGAATGTATTTATTTAGCCAGGTGCAGTTAAAGCCATGGACAAACATATGTCATATTTAAATACAAAACAAATACAATAATTGTACGAGTATATACTAAACAATTAATTATCTGGTCAAATTGAACAATAATGAAAATAATGTCTAATAATACAATAAAATTAAATACAATTAAAATTAAACTAATGGAAGAATATATACTCAAAGGTATAACAACTCGAATCTACTATGTACATAAAACTTTTATAAGATTCATGATATGTTTCGTTGAGGTACTATTCAAAATTATAGTATAAAATTATGGAATGTTTACCTAAAAGGTCCGTCTCCTCAACTTTATTAGTTATTTAACTGTAGCGCTTTCGGGACTAGTCCCATCATCAGCAGGATTCAAAACTAGAGTTTGACTGAAGATCTGGTAGAGGGGGGTTACACGTACTGGGTTCGTTTTCGTTTATCAGATGGTCGTTCTTGTTAACTGTTTTCATAATTTCCATCTCCTCGAGTACGATTATCTTCGCTAGATTATTTTCTCTGTGCATTACTATTAGGGTGTTTTCAATATCTAACATACGATGTCCAAGGATAACATGCTTTGCATAGCTTGTATTTTCAACTTCTGCGTGATTATAGGCAAGTCACGGGAAAATGTTCTTTAAATCATGAATGTTGAATAACTTATACATGTTTGGTTTCTTCCTGAGCAAAATTTGTTATGCAATCCTTTACATGTCCAATTATATACTCCCTCCTTTGCTGTTTAAAATGTTATTGCCTTCAATGTTACTTGCGTATTATGTCTATTTAATTTGTTACTTTAGTTGTTTGTTTCTGTATGCTAATTTTTACGTTTTTTAAAATCGGCTTTCTTTAGTGTATTGGCTACTTTTGACATTTCGTTTCCTGTATATGTAAGTTTTATCCATGTTTTCTTGTTGTTATCAGATTCTCTTTCAAGTTTAATTATGTTAGATATATTGCTATTTCGTTTTTGTTTATTTACGAGTTTATTTTTAATTTGTTCATTATAGCCATTGGCTTTTGGACCTTAAAATTTCTTGACACTTATCTTACAGGTACGGAAAAACCTCGAAAAATCCATCACCCAGGAACCTTGTTGCGACCAGGGATCGAATCCGGACCTCTGCGTATAAGGAAGCGACACTACTCCGAGATCACTGAAGTGGACTTACTGGTAAATTGCAATAATACCATAATTTATTATTATTGTCATTATTAATTTATAAATTAACATTTCCGCGTGGTGGCTCATATTTCGTCATTCTAGGGATGCCATCTTTCTCCACTTCCTTAGATCTAGGCAATTCGTGTCTGTCAGATTTCTTTTCTGATCGAGTTTCTTGATTTCTGATTTCAAATTATCGTTTATTTATTTTTTAGCACCTATCTGTACCACCTCGGCTGCATGTTTCTAGTTTTCAAACTGTATCTTCAGAAACTTAATTTATTATTCTATCAATATTCATACACTGACTATTTAACTCATGCCCCAAATGGGAGTCAATGACCAATCATGTTTCAACGAATTTTGTTTTACAACCAATCACAGTCGTGTTTCATCTCGATAATTATCGAATTTTGAATACCAAAATAAAGAAAGCTCCTCCTCTTTAGTATTCTGAACATGTCAGAGCATTATTTTGCTGTGACTGACTCTCTAACAAATACGTTGAATGTAGCAAATATTGAACAGATTCCTTCGACCTACACATTTGATAATTGTGTGTTCAATAATTGTGTTTTTAAATACTGATTTTACTGAGTTGATCCCCCCCAAAAGAATTAATAACCAATAATGTTGGTTATAACATACAGTTTGATGTGTTTCATTTTTTATCCACTACGGTGCATTCTTACAATATTGCGATCCTATTTGGCAATAAATAGGATGAAGTTCCAGCGATGAACAAATGAAACATAACCAAACATTTCTCAATTTTGTTAAACATCGCCATTTAAATTAATTATATAAGTATTTTAAAATAACTATATTTAAATAACGATATGTGAGTAAACAGCTTAATTTTATTCGTTAAATAGTCCTAAAAAATGCCACTCTTAAGTTCCAAATCCTGTAGATAAATTGGAAATCACTCATAAAAATTAAATTCTCCTTTAAATAAAACTAACTGATTTTACTCATTGAGATATGCTGATAACGAATATGACATCTGTTTTGGTGTATCGCCAAAATCTTTTGCAAACATTCACATTTTATAGTTTTATGGTTTCCGGTCTCCATATCCGGCTTAACGCTTGGTTCCAAACAAATAGATAAGAAGCTTTTAGCGAACGTGTAGTTTATGTATGATAATATTTCTTGAAGGAAACATCTGGCAGTAGATTAATGTCCTGTTTCTCTATTAAAATTGTCCTTTTGTAAATTTCCTTCTTAGTAATGCATTATCTTGGGTCAATAATTACAAGTTTAGGTACCTGTGAGAAAGATGTACAGACTAAAATTGCAATGGCAAAAAATGCAACTAAGACATTACATGGAATAATTTGGAACAAAAATATTACAATAGAAACTAAAATGAAAATTTATAAGAGCATAATACAGAATATTTTGTCATATGAAAGTGAAACTTGGTCTTTGACGGAATTAAAAAAGAATAGAATTAGAACAGTTGAATTTGATTATATTAGAAGAAGCTTAAAAAAAACAAGGCAGGATAAAATAAGAAATGGATTCCTTTGGAGGGAAATTAATGTCACCACATCTCTTGTTAAGTGGATTGAAAATCAAACGCTTTAAATGGTATGGCCATGTACGAAGAATGGAAAATGAAAGATGGCCAAAAAATGTATACCAATGGAAGAAATAAACGTGGCTGACCAAGATGGAAATGGAAAACCTACGTCAGAACTATAATGGATGATAGGAATTTGGAAGAGGGAGATTGGAATGATAGAGATAAATAGAAACTGAAGACGGCAAACCTATAAGTGGGGGAAAGCCGAAGAAGAAGAATAAGAAGAAGTAATGCATTAGCATTCTCCACCTTGCCTATTCTTTTGACATGAAGGAAACGTAAAATATGGATGCAATAAATGATCTAAAATACAATTGGTAGATATGTGGAGACGTGCAAATGACTGGTATAATTACAGGTGTGCAGTCTGGGTTTACAAAATTGTGTAGTTGCTTTCATTGTGAACGGGAAAGCCGAGAAAGGATAAACATTACAATATTGAGAAAGGAGCCATGCGAAAAAATCTGAGAGAAGAGTGTTAGAATCGCCTATTAACTGAGAAACGCAAGTCTGTAACCTCTGTTGCATACACATTTAACATTTTGTTAAGTCTTTGGATAAACATGGCCAGGATTTTGGGTACGTGAGAGAAACATTTCCTAATCTAAGTGATAGTAAGTAAAAAGAAGGTAAATTTATTGGGGCACAAATCCGCAAGATCATTCATAATAAAAACTTTGTGGAGTTGCCAACAAAGAAAGAGAAATGTACATGGTTAGCTTTCAGGAAAGTATGCTGTAACTCTCTTGGAAACGTGAAAACTGATAACTGCGAGGAACTTATTAGGAATTTGTTAGTCTTATCGGCGAATGATGTGTACAATCTCTCCTAGAAAATTCACTTTTTACGCTCTCATTTGAACTTTTTTCCCCCCAACATGGGCGTGGTAAATACTGAATGCAGCGAGGGATTTCACCAGGACATTTCTGTCATGGCAAGATGGTATACAGGAAAATCGGTACAGAGAATATTAGCAGAATATTGTTGGAACGGTAAGGAAGACATGTTTGGTGGTAGTTACAAACGGAGGAGTTCAAGAAAAACATTTAAAATGTGATTTAAAAGGCTTTTTATCTTTTTTTTTCATGAAATGTTTTCATAGAGAAGTCCTATATATTTTATTTTATAAGTATTGACTTAGAATTATTTATATATTCAAATGTATTTCATGAGCAAAGGAACAGAAACAATTTCAAATTTGTATCCAGTATTACAGGAAAAACGAGAGGTGATTCAGCATTTCCAATTCCAGATATAGATTCAACAGGGACGAATTATATATAACTAATCATATATTTTTAAAACATTAGCTCAGGATAGGGACGTATGGTTCGATAGTACCAGTGATTTAGGCAGTTAGTTAGCTAATCATATATTTTCGCTCAAATGATCAAAAAGTAAGTTTAAATTCGTCTATCAGTGTTAGTATTAAATTATTATTATTATTATTATTATTATTATTATTATTATTATTATTATTATATTCTATAGTAATTCTGCCCGAGGGCAGGTCTTTCATGCTATGCTTTGCTGCTTTACTAAGGAATTGTGGGTGTGGTAGCTTCCCGTTGCTTTCCACATCGGTGAGGGATGGTGATGATAATAATGATGATGGCCGGATGATTTTCGGGGACAATTGGGCCCTAAGCTTCCTGATATTTGTCTTACAAATGAGGAAAAACTCCGAAAAAAATCTCACCCAGGATCCTGTCCCGACCGGGAATCGAACCCGGGCCCGCTGACAAGGCAGCACGCTACCGGTACCTCGAGGCCACAGTTATTATTATTATTATTATTATTATTATTATTATTATTATTATTAGAGGGCGGATTTATATGCACTAAAAACCATAAATATATGCATGCAACTATGCAGGAAAAAATTTGAAAATATGCTCTTAATATTAAAAAATATGCACAAAAATTAATTTTCTTCGTATAGTAAAATACACACACATCATTTTATTTATTTTTATGAAGCAAAAATTCCAATATTTCTTAGTTTTTTGCTCCTAATTGAAGTTAATAATTGTATTTTATAGTGTCATTCTCATTAATGTTGTCTGTTTTATGAAATATAAATCACCAATCATTTAACGATCGCTTATCAATTCTTGTTACAATAAATAACCAAATATTTTTCTAAATTTTCTGGTAGAAAGCCCTTCCTTTGTCACTTAAAATGTGTTTGTACGAAGAGAATGATCTCTCCACTTCACATGAGGTCACAGGGCAGCATCGCAAACAGACTATGTAACTCACAGAATAAGAATAGCAATTATATTGATTTAATAATGTGATAATTTGATAAGTTATTTAAAATACTCATATGTTTGTCGCAGAATTGGCATAGGACAATTTTTCCATTTGTTGTTAATGTAGGATTCCCACCAATCCATTGATGAAGCAAAGATATTTTACTTGATTTTTCCTTCGGCATTGAAAACACTTGTCTTGGTCCACTAACGCTCACAAAATGATATTTGAAAAAAATAATTTGGATTCCCGATTTGTTTTGTCACCGTGGTCAATAATGTACAACAGGCTTCCTGCGTGTGAAATGAAGTATTTTTGCACAGGAATGATTTCTGAGTTTTTGTCGTGTATGCCGACAGTCTCAATAAAGCTGATGTTCAAACTTCTAAGAATATCGCCGGTTGAAAACGAAAACAAGGAAAATTACAACCAATAAATTGTCCATTGTTGGCAAGTACGTTTATCTCTTCCGAAATCTTCCTTTCAGGAAATGGTTTAGGCCAGATTGCTTTATTGACCTGTTGAGATTTAAAACTGCAGACCACCGCTCGACATTGTAACTGTTGTGCGAAAATGCGAAATAGGGATTCTGGCTTTCTATGAAAACAAGATTGTCTTCAATTGAAAAAAAAAATGACAATAAAGCAGAAATTTGTCATTTTATGGGGTTACAAACTAATATTTTAATATCAAATAGAGAAAAAAGTACACTATATGCGCTCATATACACGTATTAGTGAAATATGCGCTAATCCCTTGAATATGCATTTATATGCACTATAAAATTTTGCCAATTGATTCCTAATGACATGAAACGCATTTTTCTCTTCCATGCATATGTTTATCTTTGAAGGAATAAAACATGCAAATATGCACAAATCCGCCCTCTAATTATTATTATTATTATTGTTATTATTATTATTATTATTCACATCACCATTATCATCAATGTGCAATGGAGAAACGTCCCAGATTATCTAGGCATTATAAATTCTATGACACTGACAAGTAGAAATGCCATACGAACTATAAAATTAATACATTATTTATATTATAATAAACAAGCTGGTACCAGTAAAGTAAAAAGTAAAGATGGAGGTCCATGTGGAAGTAGAATTATACTCAGGCAATGGTAAAAGAAGTGGATAAGTTTATTTAATCTATATGCCAACGAATCTTTGCACTAAATACCAATGCAATAGGATACATAATTTTCTTTCTAAATATAGCCTTAATTGAATTACAAACACACACACACACACACACACACACACACCACACACACACACATATATATATATATATATATAAATTACGTGTCACGTTGTTTGTCCGCGATGGAATCCTAAACTACTGAACCGATTTTAATAAAATTTTGCACACTGTGTGCTGTTTGATCCAACTTGAGACCTACGGTTGTTTATAACTAAATTTGTAGTCGCATTATTTTTATTGCAAATTATTTGTTTATTATTTAACAAAGAGTTATAATTGTCTGTGAGTTCCATACGATTCTAACAGATGACGGTGTAAGGTAATTGCTTTTTGTTGCAAACGCGAATTTCAATTGAATTACAAATATTGATTATTTCATAATTTAAGTGTGATCAGTGTTTATTTTATTTTCAATATATTGATAATAATATTAATTTCGTGTATAAGTATTAGTTTTAAGTAATTTGGCGGAAAGACAGCAACTTAATTTAAATTTAACTGGACCGAGAAGGGACATTGAACAATAGGGCGAATCAGTTCTAGATGCCATGAATGATAAGATATCAAGTGAATTTACACAAATTGGTATAGGCCTATGTAACATAAATCTTATATTTTAAGAAGAATGTCAATTTAAAAACATATGAAGGTCCTAAGGAACGGAATAACAGAACTGTAAGTAAGTCTGTTAGTTATAATAATATGCCTAATATTACAGAAACAATCTCCATGCCTCAATTAAATGAAAAACAAGATTACTATAATATATCACAACATGATATTACTATACAGAGACTTCTTGATGATGATGAGAATCCAAACTGCCAACAAGTTCGTAGAAAAAAACTAAAGTATAATGATATCAGCAAGCCTCCTCAAAATATTCCATCAATAAATGTATATAATCCTTATGATACACTTATGGATGATACTGAGAATGCAGACAACATAAATTCATCTCAATCAACAAAACCACTTCCACATAAACCACCACCCATATTTATACCGGGCGTAGTTAACGTACCAGAACTAAAAAATTGTGTAAGACAAAAACTTTCTGATTTAGATTTCTAACTTAGTTTACTACAACATAATTTAACGTATACCTTAGCCACAGCAACGCGTGGCCTGGACTTCTATATATATAACAAAGTCGGATTAGTTACACTATTTATAACTGAAGAACGGCTGGACCGATTTTTATGATCTTTGATTTGTTGGATTTGTTTCCGCCCCGAATAGCAGATAACTATTAAAACATCGGAAAAATTAACGTAAAAATATTTAAAGGCGATACGACGTTCGCCGGGCCAGCTAGTATATATATATATAATTATAATTAAATTTTTGACATTTAGCAATGCAAGCTTAATATAACATGATAAAATTAAATGCCTGAATGGGATTCGAACCCGGACCTCTGGACTGGAGATACCACGCTGGGATACCAACCCAGAGGTCCGGGTTCAAATCTCGTTTATGTATTTATTTTTCTCATCATGTCATATATATATATATATATATATCCATATTAATTCTTCCCGAGGGCAGGTCTTTCACTGCAATCACAGCATTTTCATGCTATGCTTTGCAGGTTTACTAGGGAATTGTAGGTGTTGTAGCTTCCCGTTGCTTTTCACACCGGTGAAGGATGATGATGACGATAAGGATGATTATGATGATGATGGCCATATGATGTCGGGGAAAGTTTTCCTGAAACTTGTCTTACAGGTGAGGAAAAACCCCGATAAAAATCTCACCCAGAAAAACTGTCCCGACCGGGGATCGAACCCGGGCCCGCTGCGTGACAAGGCAGCACGCTATCTCGAGAACACAGTGGTGGACATATATTATATATAATTTGTCGATTTTTACATCATTCATTTGTATGTCAAAACAGTAATTCTAAGAGAGGTATTCATTTAAACAGTTATTTACATAATGTTCATAGCAAATTTGTATGTAGCATTCAAATTGTTATGCAAAAATGTAATCCTAATGTTTTCTAGAAATTCTGACGACATTCAAAACAAGCGTAGGCTATCAAGAAAATAGTGTAATAAATCGCAATGACATCGTCAGAATTTATACAATGTGTTGGTCTTGGCAGGACATTTATTTATTTAATGTAGCTTTGTTGACTTTTCTCCGATTGTAATAGCCTATGCGTGATGTAAAGAGACAACATCATTTGCGCTTATACAATTCCAGTAAGTAATATTATTTTGATACTATTCCATTTCCATTTTTGTAGGAAGATATTTTTGATATATTTTTTTCTGTTCTTGTGAATAAAATATTATATCGAGTAAATGTATTGTTATCTTTGTTTATTTCTATTTATTTTTTTAGAAGCTAAGTTAAAATAGATGTTACTGACCACGTTCATTTCTCAATTTATTTTATATAAGGTACTTCCTAGGTACATTTTATTAACTTAAATACGTATGCCACGTTATTATTTTTTTGTAAATTTACTCCATTATATTTAATTAGTCCACCGCTGTGGTCTGGAGGTAGTGTGCTGCCTTGTCACGCAGCGGGCCGGGTTCGATCCCCGGTCGGAGCAGTTTTTCTGGGTAAGGTTTTTATCGGGGTTCTTCCTCACCTGCAGGACAAATGTCAGGAAAACTTTAAGGCCCAAACAGTCCCCGAAATCATATGGCCATCGTCATCACCCTTATCATTATCATCATCATCATCATCATCATCATCATCCTTCACCGGTGTGGAAAGTAACGGGAAGCTACTACACCTACAATTCCCTTAGTAAAGCTGCAAACATAGCATTAAAATGTTATGATTGCAGTGAAGGGCCTGCCTTCGGGCAGAATTACTATGGACGGATATTTGATTAGGGCTTTCATTATATCTAATTATTACTTTATATTTTAGGCTATTTTATGTAAATTTTTACATAGGCTAATTTTAACATCCTTAAGTATTATCTTACTTTTATCACAGTGAACTACACGTTTTAAGGTACCTAATATGTAAGTAAATAAAATTAATTAAAATAATTTTAAAATTGTTTTTTATTATCGAAGTTTTAAAATAAGAGTTTTATAAAATTTTTAAAAGTATTAAACTCTTTAACGTTTTACTAAATTTTAAATTTTGTTTGTGTACTAATTATACCTATGCTTTTTGCGTTACAGGGACTTTTGCACCCCAAATTCTCCTAATAAATGTTAAACTAATATACATATATATGTGTGTATATAGTCTACCGCTGTGGTTTCGAGGTAGCGTGCTGCCTGGTCACGCAGCGGGCCCGGGTTCAATCCCCGGTCGGGGCAGTTTTTTTGGGTGAGGTTTTTATCGGGGTTTTTCCTCGCCTGTAAGACAAATGTCAGGAAAACTTTAAGGCCCAAATGGTCCCCGAAATCATATGGTCACCATCATCATCCTTATCATTATCATCATCAGCCTTCACCGGTGTGGAAAGCAACGGGAAGCTACCACACCTACAAATCCCTAGTAAAACTGCAAGCATAGCATGAAAATGCAGTGAAGGTCCTGCCTTCGGGCAGAATTACTATGGATGGATGTGTGTGTATATGTGTATATATATATATATATATATATATATATATATATATTAACGGCGTGTCTTCCAGTTATACTGATACAGATACGAAAAATGGTCTCTTAATGTAAGAGAGAAGAAAATATTACAAGAATTTTCAGAATAAAGATCTTATGATTATTTTAGATCAAAGAGAGGCGAACAGACTCGTGAATGAAGAAAATTAAATAAGTGAGCTACATGTTTTTTATTGGAAACAAGGTACAGTAAGAATAGTTAAGTCTCATAGACGATGAGTAGGACATGTGGCACGAACGAGGAATAGAAGAGATTCTTGAGATATTCTTATGGGGGAATCCGCAGTAGATCGGCCAATATTGAGATGGGAGAACAACTTGAACCATGATTTGAGGGAATGATTAGAAAACATTAGTTTAGAATAGGAATGTATAATAAGAACAGTTAAGTCTCATAGACTGCGATGGGCAGGACATGTTGCGCGTATGGGGAATGAAAGATGTGCATGGAAATTCTTGTAGGAAAGCCAGAGGGAAAACGCCCAGTTGGTAGACCAAGAATTAGGTGGGAGAACAACATTAACTATGATTTGAGGGAAGTAGATTATACAGGGAATGATTGTAAAGCATTAGCTCAGGATAAGGATGTATGGAGAGCTTATGTCCGCGGGGCCATGAACCTACGGGTTTGATAGTACCAGTGAGTAAGTAAGTAAGAATAGGAGTGTATAGAAGGCAAAGAAAAGAAAGAATAACTTACTAAAAATAGCCGTAAAATCTAGATCAGACATAATCATCTCGTTGCTCTAAGCTCTAAGGAGTGCGCTCGAGTTACTCTGCTCTCGTTAGTGAGAGGTAGGCTATGTAGCAGTGGAAACAACAGACATTGGTCATGATCATGAAGGTAGTTGGTGTTCCTAGAATTACGCAGAAGTAACACTGCCATGAGAATTGATCTGAATGCATTATTATTATTATTATTATTATTATTATTATTATTATTATTATTATTATTATTATTATTATTACAGTATTTTTTCTCGAAATTATGTATAGAATAATGATAAATATATTTTTGTCATATAACAGTAACATAAAATAATAATAATAATAATAATAATTATTATTATTATTATTATTATTATTATTATTATTTATTATTATTATTATTATTATTATTATTATTATTATTATATGCATGGAACTCAAAAAACGGACCAAATGGAACGAGGACAATTATCATAAGATAAAGAAAGCAATCCCATTATCTCATTAGTTCTATCGTACATTTTATTATACATATTTTCGTTAGGTTACAGTTACACACTAAGAATTAATATGGTACGACTGACATAGAAGTATTTTAAACGATAATATTACTTATATTTGTGAAATTATTTTGTACTTTCGGATTAATATTTTATAATTAAAATGTAATTCGAAAATAATGCATTCATTAATAACAAAAATAAATTTAAAAAGTAAGGTATTTTATTACAAATAAAATATTTTGCAGCATTATCTTATATGATAAAATATGTTTTCCCCAATGACGTGTTGAACTATTCTCCATGCTACCTATCTGGTTATACTGAACATGAACTACAAATATGAACCACCAATTTGTTGTCAAGGGAGGGAAGACAAACATATGTTTCTGCTCAACTCCCCGTTAACTTCTGAGGAATCGTATTCCGAATCAAGTAGCTCACCAGATGATGATGATGTTGATGATGGCTGATCTACAATTACAGTAGTACTGAAAGTCAATTATTTCCCCCTCTTTAATGTTTCTATGTATCCCTACGATGTTACTCTCTTAATTTAATCAATATAATAGTATTTGTGCCTACTGACGACCCATGCTGATGGAAGCGACAATAGTCTATCTAATGCCTAAACGCTGTAAAACGTTCACCAGATCTCAAATGTCAAATTAAGGGATAAAATACGACACCGTATTTAAGGGCACCCGGTACTAATTTCCTTGCAATTTGGTTTAAAAATATGAAACATACAAACATTAATTTTTCAGCTTATTCTTAAGTCATGTGCATGAAAATCATGTCACTAATTAAACAAGTATTCCTGAACATAATGACACTCTGGTTAACTTTTTAGACATATTTCGTCATGAGCAATGTAAAATAATTGCATACATTGCATACATTTTTTATTTCAAACACTATCAATAGCACAAATATAAATTTACCTGATTATTATAGAGCTCTTTAAACTGCATAACCACGCCAAAAATTATTCTATCTTTCATAGTTTCAGAGAAAAGTGTACCAAAATATGAAAAAATGCAAGTTACGGCAAAATGCAAAAAAACAAAAAAGTGTGCATATTAGCAAAACACAGAGACGCCATTTTTAAGAATAAATTTTTAGGGATTTAAATGTTCAAAATTGACAAATTAATATTACACATCGATAAAATAAACCTTCCTGGATTTTGGAATGTAAAAAGAAAAAAATATATATTTTTAACCTTTGTAAGTAGGCTGCTGAGTCCCTTAAATAGTGATTAGATGATTAGTTACAAGAACAGAGGCTTAGTATTGAGACACTCAAGTTAGAACATGACCGAAGGAGGTGTTCTAAACCTAACTTTGTAACGTGTTGTCTATAATATTTATCTACGTTCAGAGTATTTTAGTATATGTTGTGTACTTAGTACTTTTAATGATATTTATTTATTGCGGAAACGATGTGTTTAGATGAAGAGTAATTTGTGCTTTGAAAAAACAAAGGCACGATAAATCAAGAAACATTGTTGTAGCTTTTGGAAAAAAATAAAATAAAAAGACACAATAAATCAACAAACATTGTTATTTTATATATACATATATATATATATATATATATATATATATATATATATATCAATGATCATTCAAGTGCATTTTGTGTTTTGTTGAACCTGTATTTTATGTTTTCATAGTGTGTTTTGTTAGAATATGAAGTATAGGTTTTGTTGTCTAGTAACTACGAACTAAACTGTCACTGATTGTTATAATAGTAGATAAAGTGTATATATTACAAGCTTAATTAACTCAAATAAATTACAGGAATAATAATGGTGATCCAGCAGAACTATTACTGTAAAATAGAAGGTGTATGTTTCTAAAACAGAATTTATAAATGGATATTCACTCTCAATTCAGTCTCTTTAAACCGCAATTTTATCACGTAAATACACCTTTATAATCTTTTAAAGCAGTGCCTATAATGTTATATTTTTGCAAATAAATGAAGACCTCTTTTATATCCAACTGAACGATGTTAGTCCATATGAAATGTGACCATTATGAGTCCTGAGAATTCAAACACGAGTGTATGATTAAAAACAAATAGATTTTGTAAATTAAACTCGGTGCAGGATTAAATAAATCTGGGAACAGGTTTTTAATGAAAAGGGAATGAAAATATGTAACCGTTTCCCAACCTAAAATTAACTAAGTCTTTAATTAATGAGTGACTGACTAGTATTCGTTCTAAAGGAATGTGAGAATTCATTTAAACTAGTTTATTTCATATTGTGTGCTTACTTTTATCTGTTCCACTTCCATTAATTTTCTGAGTAACACTCCTTACAAATTCTTGATAAATTACAGCTGATATGTTGATAATACAAGCATCCATTGTCACATATATTAAAGTGGCAAAGTATCTTGTAAGATATATCTGTTTAATTTATGTGTATGCCATCAAATCTTCAGGGAATGGACAAGGGCTATACAATGGTGTTAATAAACTATTTTTATGCTGATGGTTTTGTATTATTAGGCGATAACGATGAGATACCAAGGGCAAAACACGGATACTCAATTAAGTAGTAGTAATAAATTGGGGCTGGAAGTAAACATTAATAAAATTAAATATATTGTCACACTTAGAAATACATTATATAATGGGAATGAAAGGCTAATGAAAAATAAGGACAAATTTTGAAGTGGCTGAATTCAAATACCTAAGACCAATAACAAAAAAACATGAATGAGGTACACAAAGAAATTATGTTATTAGGCCTATCCATTACAAGAACTCTCGTCATCTTAACGCTTCCAAAAATCTGAAAATATATGGAACTGTTATTTTCCCAGATATATTATTTTGATGAGAAACATTGACTCTTATTTTAAGTGTGGAGAAATTATTACGAGTGTTTGAGAATAAAGTTCTTAGGAAAATTTTTGGAACAGAGAGAAATGAATAAACAGGCGAATGGAGAAGGTTATATAACAGTGAGCTATATTACCTTTATGGGAAACCAGATATAATAAGAAGAGTTAAGTATCTTAGACTGCGATGGGCGGGGTATCTGGTACGAATGGGGAATGAAAGAAGAGAATGGCAGCTTCTTGCAGGAAAATGAACGGAGAGAGCTCATTAGACACGTCAAAGGTGTGGTGGGAGATATATATTGACCATTCTTTTTGGTTTTAATAAGCTAGCGTTATAATCCGACCCTCGTGTTATAGTGTTTATCATTTACGCCTCTGGAATCAAGATTCAAACTAGGTCTCAGTGGATGGATTTTTTTTCATAGGTATAAAACCCTGAGCGTAGTTTCCATCCGATGGAGAGTAAACTCTGATGAGTAATGTATCACTGACTTTTGGCACGTAGGAGAACCTCAAAACCTTGAGCAAATGATCTCTGGGCACAAAATTTGAAAGTAGTTTTACGCCCAGCTTTCAATTATTGCGTTAATTCCCCGATACGATAAAGAACACTGTCAAATAAAATACTGTTATTACTAATCTTCGAATAGTATCTGATGTCCAAAGTTCGTGGAATCGACCAAGACAAAAGTCGATTGAGTTTGTTGCATGGAGAAAATTCGAGGATCCAGTTTTCTTCGAAGAGGAAGATATTAACACTTTGAATCCTGCAGTGGTACTAGTACCACGGCATTTAAATGACAATGAAGTCGGAGAAAATCCAGGAAAACACCCCTGTAAATCCGCCAGCACAGGTATGCCAAGGGATTTAATTTTCTCCGGCTTTAGTGTCATTTAAATGCCGTGGTACTAGTACAACCGCCGGACTCTATAAGTGTTCCGTCATTCCAAAATAAGAGATATGTGTGATATGAACGTTATATAATCCTCAATCTTGGTAGAATCATTAAAAGTAGTAGTTTAGTCCCTAGGATCACGACTAGTCTGAACTGCAAAAGGTTCGTTCGGTCTCGTGTAGAAAACTGATCTCTCCATCTTTCTTTTGACTGTCCCACACATCTATATACCTCTGGCTTATAGACTATGTGAATAACTGTTTTGTAATACGTTATTGATATATCCCTTGAATATGATCAAACCAATTTTGTTTGTATTCTTTGACTCTTCTGTTGAGCTCAATATGTTTTTAAAATACATTTTGAATCTCCACTGAGGTCACTATATAAAGTACTTTGTTCTCAGTCTGCAAATAGAAGATGGAACATTGTTTTCGAAATGCCTCTTATACAAATATTATCATCATCATCATCACTCCAGGGATTAGGCAATTACCCGTTCCGACTTCATAATGCATCAGCCCAACGTCTTCTAGGTCTTCCAACATCACGTCTTCCTCTTGCTTGATAATTTCTCGCTAACAATGGATATCTCTCCTTACTCATTCCATTCATATGATCAATCCATTTCTGTCTGTAATTCGTGACCTCATCCAATAAAGGCTGTACTTTCAATTCTTCTCGTATATCCTCATTTCTTATTCTATCAAGTCTTGTACATCCTTTTACTTGTCTTAGGAATCTCATTTCCGCCGTCTGTATTCTATCCTTCTGTTTCTTCACTGGGGCCCAAGTTTCACATCCATACAATATTGTGGGAACCGCCATAACATTATACATTTTTATCTTGGCTTCTTTTCTAATTTTATTTTTGAATGTTCTCTGTATTGTTCCACACACCGTCTGAAATTTATTTATTTTGGAGTCAATATCTCTTTCCACATCACAGCCCAAATATTTGAAACTAGACACCTGTTCTATACTTTGATTTTCTAAAATAATTTTGGATCTCTTCCTCTAAAAGCCATGGTTTTCGGTTTCCTTACAGAAATCTTTAGATCATATAATTTACATATTTCATTTAATGCATGCATAGATTTCTGTAAGTCGTCTTCATTTTTCTGTATTATGATTACATCATCAGCATAGAGAAGATTACTTATACAAATAATACAAATAATATTGTTAATATTTGAGGAAGACTGAGAAAAACGTCTCAATGTATAATTTAAAAACTTTACAAGCTGTACATGTTAAGTTCATTCTTAATATCTTTGCTATATGTATTTTATCCGTAAAGTATATCCAGCTGCATGTCTCCAGAAACTCATTTCTGCAGATTGTATTTTTAGTTGATTTTTAATCGAAGTTCAATTTTCGGAGCCATGTATATCAACACAGGAACAGCCATAACCTCTTTGAATTTTTATAATCTTTTAATCTTGAATACGGATTATGATAATATTTTATTTTTTTTGTTTAATATATATTCTGATATCAAAAATTGCTAATGAGCTTCGAATTTGGTATTTTTTATGCGGACCCAAAACTGATTAGGAGAGTTACAATTTTGTTTCTATGTTGCACGCGTCATCAAGTATCAAATTAATTTACATTATTAAAAATGATTTGAGGAGTAAATTTAATGAGAGCCAAATGTTTATAATTTAGGATACTATAGATTTTTAACAAGTTTTACTATTTATGCAGTGTGGCTATCTAATATTAAAGCAATAAAATTAAAATATGGGCATCAAGTACAGTTCTGTATCATCAAGATAAAACCAATCACATCAGTCCTGAGGGTTCACAGTCTGAGAAAACAATCTTTCTTTTATCATAAGATACACTGAGCCTGAAGAGTATAAGGGTCCATAAAAATTATAAACGCCTTTTCATCGAATATAATGTAATTTTCTGACAAATATTTAATTTTAGGTTTATCCTAATCAGAAAAATTAAGTTTATTTGCAGAAAATAGTTTTGTTTTCTTGAATTCATATGAAGGACACAGGGAAAGAACCAGCTGAGTCACTTTTTGTCGAAATGGAATTTAAAATGTGACATTAGATTCTCTATGGGAAGCACTATAATTTAAGAAGTATTAAACAGTAAACGATACAGTTTAATGATAATAATAATGATTTATTTAAGATGGCAGAGTTAAGGCCATAATACATTCTCTTTTACTCAACCAGCGAATAATAAAATAATACAAAAATTACATATTTATTGCCATTTTATTAAAATATAGATTAAATAAAATATAATATTAATGTGGTCTAATATTAGCTAACACTAACAAAATATGGGATAAAATAAAATAAAGTTAGTAAACCTTCCTAGATGAATATTTATATGTATATACAAAATGTTGAATACAGTTTTTATACAGTTTATATTTTCATTGTGTGGAACTTGATATATCAGTTAATTTGGATTTAATTAATGATAGTAATTGACAGTCCCTGACATAACTGAGAAGTGGGTTCCATTATCTAGTTATATATATATTGTGTAAGAATCGTATAGACATGTCCTATGCTGTTGTACAGGCAGTAGATAAGTATCTTGTGATCTTGTTTCTAAATTGTGATGAGGCGATAAATTTTGAAAACGCGTTGATAAATAACTTGGAAAATATGTGTGAGGAATTTGGAACATTAAAACATGTGAATGTAGAGTTCTTCTGTAATTTAGAGGTTGCCATGATAATATTGTTTAGTCATGGATTTATTAACTTCATAGTTTGACATACAAGTAGGGAAGTATGAATGTTGAAAACTAAAGTTTTCTAGGATTAAAAGAAAGAGTGGCTTACCTTATTCTTTCCCTGTATACTTCATTATATTATGTCACTTTTATTTATTATTTATAAAAATTACCAGTCTCTTACACTAACTTGAGTTTTCCTAGACTGCGATCTTTATCAAAAGTAAAAATAAATATATAAGGGTTTTTGTATATCTGAGAATATACGCATTTCTGTTTTTAAAAATAGCAGATTGTGCCGTATTCATGGAATGAAAGTGAACATAAAAATTAGAAGGATGTGTACATTATTCTAGATACAGTGGAGTGTTTATTATGTTTACTACCTTTGTGATTTATATTCAATGCAAATTCAAGAGGAGTGTTTCAGAAACTTCAACTACGTCATGCATCTAACAGCTGACGCTCCTTTGTGCACGTCATACAATTTTAATGATGAAACCTGCAGGAGAAACACGCGCCTCTGTCTCACTTGAATAAGTAGGCTACAGTTTAATGGAGAACATTTATTTTTAAATTCAATCCTTACAGTGGTTATCTCTTCGGTTATCCATGTTTTAATTGTCGCGTTTCTGAAAGGCATGCGACAGACTATCTATTTTCAGCCCAGTAAAGAGCAGTCTTTCTGGTTTCCTTGACTATTAAAAACCTGTATATCGTTCCTGCGTAATGACTGGAATAAAGATAAAATGGGATGAAGGCCCTGCTATTCAAGGATGCCGGATGATCAGGCCTGTCGCACCATCACAGGATCATATGAATAGAAATGGAACGAAATTGTTGACACGATCATGGAAAAGCAGTAGGATGAAGTTTCGGCAGGAGGAAAGTGGAGGATTCCGGAGGGAATCTTTCCATGGCCCCGATTCGTCCACCACGAACCCCACAGGGAGTTATCGAGACCCAAACTCGAGTCCTGAAGTAGAGGGCGGTTGTCTAACCACTTGCGGAACGTAGCCGCCTTCATATTTGCCTACTGTAACCCAACTATTATTATTATTATTATTATTATTATTATTATTATCATCATTATCATTATTATTAATATTATTACAATTATTTTTTATTATTATTATTATTATCATCATCATTATCGGTCGCGATAGACTAGTGGTTATGCTGCTTGCCTCTGGTCCTGAGGGTCGCGGATTCAAACCCGGCCGGGGTCAATGGATTTTTTTTAGGATGGAAAAATCCAAGGAGCAAGTCCTCCGGAAGGGACTTGGAGCGCACATTTCTCCGCCCTTTCTTATATGCCGATTGTTTTACATACTAGTCGACGCCTAACTAGCGCGGTTGTCTCCACTTGGATCCCAGATTCGAATCCTGGCGTTTCCTGAAAGGAATTGGTGGTGGACCATACCGGGATTTTTCGGTTTTTTTTCGAACTTCTTCCGTTTCCCAAATTTCATCCCACCAACACTCTCCATTCCTCTTCTCATCCCCTTCATGTAATTTAATTTCTCATTAATTCGTCTCATGTCACCTTTCATCTAATTTATTTCATATTAGGCCTAGATAAGAATATTTTGTTTTGGCGAATCAGGTAATAGAAATATGTAGTTTGTGGAACTAATGGAGATACACCATTACGCTTCCTAATGACTCCGAGCCAGAGTAACAACTTAGGGGCAGAATTGGAGCCAACGAGAGGGTTGTTCTCTCTCCTCGCGGCCATGACTGTGAGTTATCGGTGCAGTGCTTGATGTGTTGGACCGGGAGGATGACTCATAACAAGTTACATAACACCGTAGAGTAGACATTAATTCCATTAACGTTAGGACAGCGCAGTAGGAATCTTAAAACCGTAGTGCTAGAACAGTTTGCAGTCTTAGTAAAAAAAAAATACAATGCGTCTCACTCCACCCGTGGCCCCGCAAGCGGGAAAAGTGACTGCAGGCAATGAGTCACACACTCACGCCGCCCAGGCATATCAACTGCACGGCACTTCTCTCACTTTGTTGTTAAATTATAATCAAGAGCGAAAGAGTGAAAATAAGTACATACCTTATGAGTTATGACAGAAGATGTTGGAAATGTTCTCCTCCTACATCAATACATTTTCGGCAACGTCTATTATAGGAAACACTGATTCACACGTATTTGTTGCTGTTCTGTTATTAAGTTAATTTCTGTCCTGATATAATCATTCAGTTTGTCTAACGTGTGGGGGTTTCTTGCATACACTTTATTTTTTTGTACTCCCACAAATGAAAATTTCATGTCAGGATCACGCGGTCCAAGTTCATGCACTATTGTTCTTCTGTACAGTTTAATACCGGTATATAACAGTTTCGTACGTCGTCATGCTGTGCACTTCGAAATAACGGTATATTGGCTAAGACGCCTTAGAGATTTTGTTGGTGTATATTCTAACATTTCTCATATTTTGTCTAATTTATCCTCGGTGAACACACGTTTTGTTACCCTTGTTTTATTATCGAACACAGAATCCGTTTTTATAAATTTTTTTACAAGTCATCGGACCTGGAAATGCGTTCTGAATCGTGTAACGACTTCTCTGCAAGACTCTGTTTTCATATAATTATCGTACATAAATCGCTATGCTGTCTGGGAACAAAGACCGAGGCATAATGATAACTAAGAACTAAAACCAATATACAACTTAACAAAGTGCTTAATTTTGCTTTGTAACACGTTATTACACGAGAATACAGTATTGCAGTTGAAAAGAGGAAAAAAAAAGGTATTTAATTAGGGGGTGTAGGTAAAAGGTGATGGACTTGTCACAGGAACTCCCGTAATGTGGGATTTTTAGGCTCGCGGTCTTGCCAGGGTGGGTTCGGTGAACGATGAGGATGACTTATTTCAGGAAATAACGAAGGAACTTTGTACGGGTAGCGATAGTTTTATCAATAATTGAAGTTCACAAGTCACTTGATTTATTTTGTATACAAGTCAATATACAGACAATTTAATATATTGAAAACACTTATTGATATGATATTTTTAGCGATTTGAATTATCGATGGAATAATGAAGAATTATTACCAGTATCGATCTATTCCGATGTTCGGTTCAAATATTTTACTTATTAGAGAACTTAACGTAATTTGTAGAGCTATTTGAACTTTCTCTAAGTTCGTTCTCCTCGATTAGGAGTTACAATTTTCTATTTGAAATAGTAGCGGTTGTTATTTTCCCGCAGATAAACAAAACTTAATCGATGTTCTCCCTTCGCCAGCTGGGAAGACTTGTGTGTTGAACGCGTCTCCGTTTTATATTTTGAAAACTTCAGTATTCCTTCAATCGTTCAGATCGTCACAGGAGAAGGAGTTACAATTTATTCCTATTGGTTTAAACATATGTTGACATATATTACATGTATATAAAGGGTGTGATATTCCTTTGTTTCTGTTTGTGATGTAGCTAATAATAGGTGTGTCTATCACGCGCTAATTATTGACAATGTTGCCAAGTTGTTTATAGTTAGGCCTTTGGGTTTTGTATTAAGGGCCTAACAGCTTATTTAAAAAGCGTTAGTTTCAATTAATTTTAATGTGTTATTCGTAGTTATCTTTTAACTGATATATGTGTCCAAATTTTAATTTGAAACTTCATAGTGAAACTCCAATTGTAAACATTTTTTCATACTCGTCATTCATAAACATTATTTTGACTTGACATTCTAATCTATTTTCAAATAAAGGTTCAGATACATCTATATTAACAAAGAGTTTGGTATCTATAGGTTCCTATTGTATTCAGGTACCTGGAATTCATGTATACCATACGTCTTCTAGACTTTCTGGCGCCGTCTGTATTGGAATAACCGAAATTTAACAAAAGGAGTTGTCTTAGTCATTTATAAAACAGGAAATCAACTTTTATATAATTAATAAAACTGAGTCATTAATATGATCATTGGATTGCAAATAAATTTCCGAGTAATTAAAGTTCAAACTCGATATGTTTATACATATTGCATCTTTATCTCAAATTATGGGCCTATATTTAAATAATTTAGATTTGATGAAATATTTAGTTTATATTTGAAACTAAAACAATGTGGAGGGAAATTCGGGTTACACAGTAGAACGCGTGTTTCAACTTAAAAGCATGAAATCCGTTGATGACTCACTGACTGCAGCCACTTTTCCTGCTAGCAGAGCCGCAAGATGAATGAGACGAATTGTGGAATATTGTAAGAGAATGATATACCGGTAGTGAAAGAAATTATAAATCACAGATGTTGAGAACTGGTCTAGAAATCAAGAAGAACAAACAACAGAGTTCTGAAGGCAATCTACTCCCTGAATTCTTCGTTTCACCAACAGTCTGTGTTTACTCAAATGAGGTTTGCTTCACAACATAAAATGCGGGGAATGAAAAGACAGAGATACGATCCTTTGTTTTTATGACATATTCCTGTGGCAAATATACGCGTCTCTCAGACTTCAACATTTATCATTTTCATTTCTTGTAAAGGAGAGTGACTTTCGGATCTTTTTTCTTTTCTTTCTTCACCCACTTTTACTGTCAACTCATTTGTAACTTTCCCACCTCCTTAAATCACTTAGTTCTATAGTTATATTCACTTCTAACGTTTATATTTTGATGGATATCAGGATTTATCCTGTTTTATTTTGATTTTCTTCTGTTTAATATTTGGCTGTTATCGTGCCTACGCTAACTGACAGCATTTACATATGTTGTGTAAGATCAATTAACTAAATAACTAACTCACTTGTACTATCGAACCCTTAGGTCCATGGCCGCACGGACATAAGCTCTCCATACATCCCTATCCTGAACTAATGTTTTCCAATCATACCTGTATAATATTTACCCTCAAATAATGAATAATGTTATTCTCTCAACTCATTGTTGGTGTACCAACTGGGCGTATGCCCTCTGATTTTCCTACAAGAAGCTTCCATGCATGTATTTCATTCCCCATTCGTGCCATATGTCCTGTCCATCGTAGTCTACGAGATTTAACTATTTTCATGTATAATAATAAACAAGTCCATAATAACGTTTCAATAGCATCCTAGGGGTCTCGGATTGGAATCTTGGCTATAACTTAGTATAGAAATTTTGGCTATTCTATGCCACCGTGCCAGCTGTGAATATTCAATCGGAGAACAAATAACTGCTAGTGACATGTTGGCCAATGCAATAACACATGTTCCCACTAGAGCAATTGCCAACATGTTTACTCGCATATAAGGGATTCTATCAAGAGTCCATCTACATTAATGGGCAAGTTAAGGTGAGAAAAAGGACAAGTTAGTGTTAGATGGGTAAGTTAGTGTTAGTTTTGGTAAGTTAGAACGAGAAAATGGGCGAGTTAGAAGACCAGATTAGTTTAGTGTTCTCCTGTTTGTAAGCGGATTTTCGTGATATGTTGGCTACACTGTGTGAGCAAGGATTAATACATATTTTAGATTGCAAATATGCTGATTTTTGGTTACTTTGAGGTCAACGACTTACTTCATTTTAAGGAATTTTTCACATTTTTAGGAAAAAATATCGACATAGGATATTGCTATCAGGTAACACTGGTCAACATGATTTTTGTCTCATGAGTACGAATAGTTGTACTTAATGCAGCTTTTTATCGTGATTTCAAAAATGTATTCTGAATTTCTCCATCACCCACAGTTGTTTCATTTCAATTTGAATTAATGGATTTAAATAATTATTTTTAATAAAAGTTTTTTTCGTCCATTTATTATCTTAGTGCAGTGAGCGATGAGCACGGGGAAAACTTTCATCAGGGGATATCAGCTATGGAAAAGAGATATCAAGGCAAATGGAATCCTAATATGCTGGCCGATTATTGTTGGACCACCAAGAGAGATGCTACACAGGCGAAATATAGCAAAAAAAAAATTGTCATTTTTTTACTTTCTAGGTGAGTCCGAATGTTCGAATATTGTGTAGTTACGAATGTAGAATGTATTAAAATATTTGAAATTATAAATGCCTGTCTCTCGGAACCTTGTGTAATGGAGAAAAAGCGATATCATATTTGAATTTAGGAGAAGAAATACTATCAGAATCACATACTTTTCTGTCTGAGAAAAAAAAAGTTTTTTAAAAAAGTATAATTATTCAACAACTGTAACAATAAATTGTGTGTTGCTCCATTTTTTATTTGAATTTATGTAGTTGGAATGGTGGCATAGAATCCCCGAAACTTTTCTTTGAGTAAAGATAGAGTCTGAATACGACTATACTTAACCTCGTGAGGACAACTGAGTAGTCACTTATTGTGAGTGTAGCGAAATCCGATTAAGAAATTTTAAATTATAGTTGAAACAATGAGTCACTCCAGCCACGTTACCCCGTGTAATTTTTACTTTTTTTACCAGTGAAAACCAACACAAAACTCCTCAATTTTTCGGAGCTGTTGTGTGTAAGTAATATTTAATTAATGTTATTTAGCATCTCGGATCATTAAATCATAATTGAAATCTGGTCGTGAAAGTGCCGAAAATAGTATATTACAATCCGAGGTTGGGAAGTGGTTTTTACAGAAGGGAGGATATGATTAAAAACCGAGCGATATTGAGGTTTTTAATTTCCGATATTCTGTAAAACACTTCACAAATGTGCATTGTACATTATTTTTTGAGCGATAAGTGTTTTCAAAATAATAAATAATAGTAAAATAATAACATCTTTGTTGGAAATATTTGCGTTCATTATAAACAACTGACGTTAACAGTGTGGTCAATGTTTATTAGTTGAGACTACAGAAGGCCGTGACACAAATCTGTAATAAAATGGCGGCAAGTTCAGTTAATTTAAAATGCAGTGATTTATTTCATACAATCTATATTAACACTGTATTTCGTACAATCTATATTAACACTATTTTCTGTATATACATTGTACATAGTACACATAAAGGGCAGTGGTTTTACTTCCCGGATGAGATAGGTATTACGTAATATTACAGTATTTAGTTATTTAGGTTGGCAATACCGAAATTTAGGAAACTTTCAATCAAGGTCGCCATTGCTGAATGTACGATAGAACGCACTATCGCGCAAACATTTTATTTACTCAGAATTCACTGATTTCGAATTTCAGCCTTATTTATTTGCCGTATATGTATGGCATTGGACTTTGGGTTTATTTCCCTTGCGAAGAAAGTGTTACTTAGAATTTTTACTCTCTTAAAAGCCCATCCAATTCAACAGTTTGAATCCACGATTCCTAGAACTAGAAGCGAGCACGCTGTAACTACTAGTCCACTGGGACGTGGCTATTGTGCCGCTGGTTTATTATTATTTTAACTAACTGACTTGCACTATCGAACCCGTAGGTTCATGGCCGCGCGGACATAAGTGCTCAACACATTCCTATCCCGAGCTAACGTTTTCCATTCATCCCTGTATAATCTACTTCCTTAAAATTGCGGTTAATGTTATTCTTTCACCTCACTCTTGGTCTATCAACTGGGCATTTTTCCCTCTGGTTTCCCTACAAGAAGCTTGCCGTAACTAACTAACTCACCGGCACTATTGAACCCGTAGGTTCATGTCCGCGCGGACATAAGCACTCCATACATCTCTATCCTGAGCTAATGTTTTCAAATCATTCCCTATATAATCTACTTCCTTCAAATCGTAGTTAATGTTATTCTCTCACCTAATTCTTGGTCTACCAACTGGGCGTTTTCCCTTTGATTTTCCTACAAGAAATTTCCATCCAAGTTTTTCATGTCCTGCCCACATGTTCTGCCCATCGCAGTCTGCCAGACTTGACTGTTCTTATTATATCTGACTTCCTATAAAGACCATGTAGTTCATTGTTATGTAGTCTTCTCCAGAAGATTATTATTATTATTATTATTATTGTTTGAGTCTGTAGCAGGTCACATTGCCTAAAGCGACCCCTACATGATCAATATTTACGTCAATATATTGCACAATAATCGACATTGTACAATAATATTGAGCGTGTGTAGATCACATTCAAAGATTGCGCAATATATTGAGTCAATAAAAACAGTTTGATTTTAATTGTGCAATCTAGTAAATGTTGCGTCCTCTGTTGGCAATATTGCGCAACTAGTTCAGTTCTGTGTTCTATATTCTTATTATTCCCCATGTTGACTGCACAAGTATCATCCACGAACTAATTTATTGAGCAATAATACTGCACGGCATGGTTTGGCCAAGTAATACTATTGTACAAAATATTGTGCAATATAATGACGTAAATATTGATCGTGTAGGGGACGCTTAACACATGACTTATTATTATTATTATTATTATTATTATTATTATTATTATTATAATTATTATTACTGAAACAATCATTTTATTCTAATTAGTATGCATTGTTTTAATTCACGTTGGATTGCTGTCTGGACATGGCAACATAATTATATCTATTTGAGAAAAAAGTAACTCCATTATTCCAAATATTTTCTTTTCATTTTCTTTCTTAAATGAAAATTAACGAATTCCTAATGGGAATGGATTACATCAACCCAATTGACTTTAATATAAGACGTAGAATTCTAATTAATTAATACATTGCAATTGGACAACACGAGATTTAAATTTAATTCGAATTCTATTCATTAAAATAATTAAGTTATAATGACAAAAAATAAAAGTGAAGTAATGACCCATTTATTGATATCTAGTAACAAAAACATGCCCTCATTTGCAACACAAAGGAAGCGACAGAAACACCACTACGAAAAGTTTGTGAAATTCTGTGACAATTAAGACTCTTATTTTATCTCTTGGTCTTAGTACTGGATATAAAACAATTCCGCATGGCAGCTTCTACTACGTAGTTAATCCTGTAGGAAAATCAAACTATTAACACAATCACAGTATCTTCGTTATGTGGTTCACAGTTTCTTTTAATCATACACATTTACAATTTCCAATGTTCACCTTCGTGACTTCTGGGTAGAGCTTCCTGCTATAGTTCTTACAGTCGTGGGTTTAACCCCGACCGAAATTTATTGAGGAAGGTAGAGGATACAGAATATTAAAAATGGTCGATTACATATCACGCAGATTTTATATGTAAAAATAGATATCCTTGAAGGTGAAACCATTGGAAATGTTTTAAATATAGCTATTGGGGAAGGATTAATGGGGTATCCTTATTTTAGGTCAATGGTTAATAAAGGATTTGTTGGGCGCCAGAATAATGATAGGATTTCTCGGTACTTAAGAAATTAGGTTACTCAGTGGTTGGATTTTGGTAGAACTGAGGTTCTTTTTCATGGATAACGAGATATACTGGTGGGCACAACATTGTGCGAGACGAATTTCTGTAATAATTATTTATTCTTCGAATACTGCACAGTAGGAACACGTAGAATATCACACTTATTCAAATTATAGTAGGTGCCGACCTAAAGGTTTATAATCAAGTTCCTGACTGAATTGTTAGGTTATGCGTTACTGCCGAAAATGTCTTAAGTATGGAAATTTGCGGTGTTAATAAAATGTTTAAGTCCAACTTTCCAATGTAACTATCAGTTCATGTCGGTGAATTTGTAAGTGCGAGCCATAGAGAATTTGTTGGTACCGGCTTGCAGCCGAGTACTTGATGATAGTATGGGTTGATGTTAACTGGCTTGAGTGATGGTAACTTTTCAACTAATTTGAGTTTTACTTTCCATCAATTAGGAAACCTCGATATATGAAAGATTTCGTTTGGCGCAACAAACATATGTCAATAGAAAGCAAAACCCGCTATATACAAAACTATACTTCGACCAGTTATCGTATATGGAGCAGAAACTAGGGCTGATACAACAAAAACTAAACAAATAATAAGCACATGTGAAATGAAAATCTTAAGAACTATTGAGGCCAAAACATTATTTGATAAAAATACACAAAGCAGAAATTAGGGACAAATGTCATATTCAAGACATAACCAAATTTATTATAGATAGACGAAAATATTGGAAAGGGTCATATAGAAAGAATGGAAGAAAACGGACTTGCAAAAAGAGCTAAAGAAGATAGACCAATGAACGGGAGAAGAACAAGAGGAAGACCAACTAAGAGATGGATAGACAATGCATGCACATCCAATACGTCTTCCTCCGAGGAGTGATTTTGGAAATAAATAGGATGAAAATCCTACAAATTATGTTTAAGAAGAAGAAGTAAACCTCGGTTCCCCCCTTCTCTATGGTCACGGTACCTTGAGATCGTTACCTTATCACTAAATAACAGCTATCTTAATTGGCTGATGAGTAGGGATTGCAAGTTTCTCATAGGATACGTCACCAGGTTTGTTCGGTCCGCCCTCTACTGGCTTAAGTACAGTTTGACCATAAGTTTGCTAGTCTTAAATTTGGAAAATCCTATCTAAGTCAACCCACGCTATTTTTAAACTGTTTATAATTTATTCTAGTGCGATGACCTCTCTTTCGCGCCTTTCGCTTGCTTCCCGGTCCTAACATCTTTGTCTACTCGCTTCTAATGGTGTGTTTCCGTTGAAGCTAAGATTTCCCTACCATATATCAAGTATTCTTCTAGAGCTGTGTAAACGTGTGGTTTAAATATTGTTCATTTCCTAACCCACAAAGAAATGCTCTCTAAGCTGTGGAAACAATGGGCTTCGCCGAGTTCCAAATTATTTGTATCCCTTTCATATACCTGCCATCTGGCAATAGCGAAGAGGTGTACTTAGCTAAATGTCTTTCGCATATAGTAACTGCATATTAATTTCGCGTCCTATCAACTTATTAGGATCGCAATATTCTTGATCGATAATGCCCTTATAGATCTGCGATTGATCTCCCGATGAAAATGAATATAAATAATTCATATGTCCGACCATTGTTTCTCCTAAACGTTTACTGACTTGTTCGTGATTTTAAATCAATTTATCATGCATTATTTATTCCGTTGCTTATTTTGATGAAGGCTGAGTGAAAAACAAAGTGCTGCACTATAGAGAAGAATACAAAAAATAAATATTATGCTAGAAAAGTGTGCAAACGGGAAACAATATATGAAAGATAAAGGATTGAATTATATCACTGGCTAAAAGTACCTGCCTTCTGAAGGATATTCAGCAAGTAAATGCATAAACAATTAATAACGTAACTGTTTTATACTCATGTATATTTTTGACGAAATTAATTATAATGAATTAACCTTTAGTCAATGAATTATAACTGGTCGTCAATTATTCCCTTTAACTCTTTCTATACTTTTTTAGGAATGTAATTCTTGTAACTAATACAATCATTTTTACCCAATAACACGACAAAAAGTAAATACTCAGTTAATGCACGGAGTATATATGACGTCATTTGAAATTGCTTACTTATCGATCAGACGATCACATAAAAATAAATTGTTGTTGAATGATCGCAGAAGAAGCTTTAATTTCGATGTTTTACGCATGCACTTAGTTATAAACAATGATTGAAGTGCATTTGTTTCGCTCAAGAATAAATAACACAAGTGACTTACTTTTAGACTAACGCGAATGTACGTGTCCAATGTGTCGTAGTGGGTACTCCACCCCTTCGATCTGAAAGACGTAGCAACATCAGCAATGGGGTTGAAATGGAAATGAGGGAAGGTCATGTGCTCCTAATGGAACCTAAAAAGTGGACTTATGCAGTGATTATGTGGGAACCCAGACTAGGGAAAAGGGAAGTTGGAAGACAAAAAAAGCGTTGGAGCGAAGTGTTTAAGTGTCATCTAGGAAAATTGTGGACTAGAATAGTACAAGACAGACAAAAGTGGAAGCAATCCATAAAAATGTGGAAGTGATAGTCCCAAGGGTTTGGCTAACCCAAGGATGTAGCGTAAGCCACCCTGCAGTTGCAGGAGGCCCTTGCCCGAAAGGAGATGATTATGGACTAATTCTTAATTCTATTTATTAACTTGATAATAAGTGACAATTATAATCAAAATTGGGGAGAAACAATACTTTACCTTTACCATTAATTTTCCTATAAGGTGTTAATTGTATAATTTTTTACCTGGTAAGTCGGTCGTCGTCAACTAAGTTTGTCAACTAACTTAATTGAGGACGACTGACTTACCAGGTAAAAATTATATAATTAACATCTTATTACGTAACCTCAACGGTGCTTTAATATGAATTTCTAAAATGGTGATAATCTTTCCAAGTCGTACACAATATGGTGCGCATGTGCATGAGTTTATAGAGCTGTAGTTGGTGGAACCACATATCTTTGAAGTCCTACATAAAGTTTATAGAGCTATTGCTAGATGGCAGAACGTGTGTTATGACCAACCTTTGAAAAAAATTCACAAACGTTTATTACAAATTGATGTACACTAATTTCTCCTTTTCTAACCTAATAAAACACTAACCTAACAAAAAATAGTACTAACCTAACAACGATATGTATAATTGAGTTATTGGTGGTGGCAACATTGGAAGAGGTGGGGAAAATAGATACTGAGATTCACAATATTATCTAAAAATGTCGTAATGTTACCGTGTTTCTCGTAAATGAATAAATACCTAAAAATTGTAAAATAATATTATATGCATCGTTGAAAAACTTTTAAAATATTACAAAATGTTAGTAACGACAGACGAAGTACATAGGGTAACATTATTACAAGAATATACTATGGAAAATTAAGGTAAATGTAATGCACTTTTGAGCCAAAATTGGTTGCTATATTTTAGTTTTTCATTAAATTTTACATATCATTCGCCATTACATGAAACTCGATGTGAATGTGTAGAAAAAAGAGTGAGGACAATTGAGTTAAAAGAGAGAATAATGAATGGAGTAATACAGAAAGCTCGGATTCTGAGTGTCGTATTAAGTTACAAGTAGATGGTAGCTCCTCTGTAGGTATATTGAATTACACAATCTATCTATTACATGACTGTATATTCCATAAAACAGACAAGCAGCTTCCTTCCGTAACTTTATGACTCATAATTCATCAACAGCGTCAACATCAACAGCCGTTACTCATTTCAGAAAAAAAAAGAGCATTGAGCTAATAATGTCAAAGGCCATGGGATCAAGTATTAATAACACATATTTTGTTCGTATTTAAATACATTCATGTAAATTTCATTCATTCCATCATATCTTACTATCTTAATTTTTTATCGATTTATTAGTCTACGTTTTATTTTTAATAAGTAATTATAAGTATAAAATATTAGTAATAATAATAATAATAATAATAATAATAATAATAATAATAATAATAATAGATAGATAGATCATCGGTTGAATAATGTCTCTGACATCGTCCGATTCCTAATAGCCAATTTTGTCGGTCCATCCGATCTCCTGGTTTTAGATGATTCTCCTTCATGTATAAACATATTTCCTGACTCCAGGAGGTTTTAGGTCTTCCTCTGCTTCGTCTTCCCTCAGGTTTCCATTCCAAAACAGATTTTGGTAGCCGATCCTCTTCCATTCGCTGGACATGTCCGTACCAATGAATATTCAATCATTAAAAAATAAAAGAGCTAGTGGTCCAGGAGGAATACCAGCGCACCTATTAAAACATGGATCCGACTATTTATTTGAACGACTAACAAAACTATTTACAAAATTTATGAATGGTGAATAAGTTCCTGAAGAATGGAAACTAGGATATATTTCGACAATCCATAGAAAAAAAAGACCAATAATAATAATAATAATAATAATAATAATAATAATAATAATAATAATAATAATAATAATAATAATAATAACTCACTGGGACTGTCGAATTCGGAAATTCATGCCCGCGCGGACATTAGCTGTCCATACATCCCTATCTTGTTTTCCAATAATTCCCTACATAATTCACCTAGCTCAAACAATAATAATAATATTTGAGAAATCTCTATTCATCTTTCTTTTATATTTATATTTAATTGTGTGACCAGCCTCATGGGCCAGTGATCAGCATTTCTGACTATTGTTCAAGAGGTCCCATGTTCAAATCCCGCAATTTTACCTTAAAGGGTGTGGTTGCGCATGGTCTGGAATTTACGTTAAGGACTCTTCTGGCATTTCGTTATCATGTATCACCCATCATATCATCGGGGTAATGTAACTTCCAGGTGCCCAAATCTAAATAATGGATTACAATTCCGCCAATGCCAGGGAGAAAGCGAGAAAAGTCATACATTAAACCTGGTGGCTTTTGAAACTTTTTTTAGTACTGCCTACACTTCCTACTATTAGTGTTTGTAACTAAAACACTCTTTGTATATTCTCTACGCTCAAATTAATTTTATCTTTGATTGTTTTATATTTGGTCATTAAAACAGTACTGTTGAACAACGCTATGATCTCTAGGTAGAGTCGCTGCCTTGTAAGCAGCGTGTTCGATTCCTGGTCGGAAAAAGGTTTCTGGGCGATTTTTTAGGGTTTTTTTCCTCTCCTGTAAGACAAATGCCATGAACATTTAAAGTCAAAACTGTCCCCGAACATCATCTGGCTTTCATAATCATCATTGTCATATTTACAATGTTTAGTAAAAATATGTGTGTGAATGATTGTTTGGTTATCAAGTTATGTTGTTTCGGAGGTGGCCCTGACATTGAGCTGATCACTCGTTCGGGGAGGCACTTCATGTCCTTGTGTGAACAAAGAAAGTATGTTTGTGATCCATAGTTTAATATCCCTCTCCCGACAGGTCGTGCCACAATAAGGCTCGGGTGGCGTGTGCTCACGTAAAAATACCTATAAGGTGAGAGGTTAAACTGTGTTCGTGGAATAGAATGACAATAGTGCCATGTCTACAATATCTTTCGTGTCGAAAGCCTCTCATTGGCTATTATAACATGAATTACACTGGTCAACATGATTTTTGTCTCATGAGTACCAATAGTTGTACTTAATGTAGTTTTTTTATCGTGTTTTCAAATATGTATTCGAAATTTCTCCATCACCCACAGTTTTTTTATTTCAATTTCAATTAATGGATTTAAATAATTATTTTTATAAACGATTTTTTGTCCATTGTAAAATAAACCGAATGAGCTAACTCAGGAGATTTCAGCTATGGAAAAGATATATCAAGGCAAATGGCCGATTACTGTTGGACCATCAAAAGGGATGCTCAACAGGCGAAATATAGCAGAAACTCGTCATTTCTTACTTTCTAGGTGAGTCCGAATGTTCAAATATTGTGTAGTTACGAATGTAGAAAATATTAAAATGTTTGAAATGATAAATTCCTGTCTCTCGGAAACCTTGTGTGATGGAGAAAAACCGGTATCATATTTGAAATCAGGAAAAAAAAAATACTATTAGAATCACATATTTTTCTTTCTGAGAGAAAAAAAAAAAGGATTTTGTTTCTCAGTGTTATGTATTACAATTTTTGGCTCAGCAATATATTATTAAGTACTTCCACTTTTAAATGTTATCGTATTTTCTAGATTCTAGAATATTCGAAGAAAATACTATAGGGATTCTCACCTCTTCATACAAGGTTGGCGTGGACTCAATAAACTATTTCACTTCTATTTTGACAGTCCGAGGGAAATATATGCTGCGAGGAATGCTTCTAATTAAAATGTCCTAACATAGGATATACTATCGTTTTATAATGATATTGTGAATAGAAAAATGAATATCTGAATCAGGAATCGAATCGTGGACCTCTCGTATTCCGTAAGAGCGTGCAAGACCACTACATTATTCGAGACATGGTACAAACATTAACAATTCTCTCCACATATACAAATCTATAATTCTCGTTTCGGCCGCTGCCAGGTAGATGTTACTACCAATGTCAACTTCCGGCTTCATTTAGAAGTATTTATGTTTGAGAATTTTACACCACCACTTTTATAAGCAGTAATCGATGTTATTTAACAATTTCCAATATTGTTGGCAGCGGACGAAACGAGAATTATAGATTTGCATATGTGGAAAGAATTGTTAATGTTTGTACCATGGTCTTGCACGCTCGTACGGAGTACGAGAGGTCCACATTTCGATTCCTGGTTCAGACATTAATTTTTCTTTTCACAATATCATTATAATATTATAATATGATCCATTATTGTAACTGTGTTAAAATAACAATATTGGAAAGTGTTAAATAACATCGGTTGCTGCTTATAAAAGTGGTGGTGTAAAATTCTCAAACATAGATACTTCTGAATGAAGCCGGCCGTGGACGTTGGTAGTGATATCTATCTGACAGCGGACGAAACGAGAATTATAGATTTGTATATGTGGAAAGAATTGTTAATGTGTGTACCATGGCTCGAATAGTGAAGTGGTCTTGCATGCTCGTATGGAATACGAGAGGTCCATGGTTCGATTCCTGGTTCACACTTTAGTTTTTATTTTCACAATATCATTATAATATGTATTATAATATGATCCATCATTGGAACTGGTTTAAAATAACAATTTTGGAAAGTGTTAAATGCTATCGCTTGTGAGATTATAGGCCTATTAAGTAGTTAACTAAATTAAATCACTGGCACTATCGAACCCATAGATTCATGTCCGAGCGGACATAAGCTGTCCACAATCCTATCTGTATAATGTTTTCCAACCATCCCCTGTATAATCACTTATCTCAAATCATGGTTAATGTTATTCTACTATATCAGTATTGGTCTACCAACTGGGTGTTTTCCTTCTGGTTTTCCTACAAGAAGCTTCAATGTCCCTCTTTCATTCCCCATTCGTGCCATATGTCCTGCCCATCGCAGTCAACGATATTTAACTGTTCATATTATATCTGGTTTCCTATCAAGATCATGTATGTCACTGTTATGAAGTCTTCTGCATTCGCCTGTCTGTTCTTCTCTCTTTGGCCCAAACATTTTCCTAAGAACTTTATTCTCAATTATTCGTAATCTTTTCTTCTCGCTTAAAGTAAGAGTGCATTTTTCGCATCAACATAATTGGGAGAAATACTAATATATTTTCAATTTAGCATTTTTTTAGAGAAATTGTGAAAATAGTTCCTGTAATGCATGGTATCATGCATTTCCAAAGTTGAGACTATGTTTAATTTCTTCGTGCATCTCATTCCTATTTGTTGTCTTACTAGGTATTTGAATTCAGTCACTTCTTCAAAATTTCCCTAAATTTAATTAATTGTCCATTTCCATTATACAATGTATTTATACGTATGTGTGAACATATATGTCCCGCGCCGTAGCCGAGCGGTTAAGGTAGGAAGCCTTGGCGCAGAGCTACGGGACTTGCGCTGGTTCGAGTCTCCATGTGGGAAGAAATTTTCTCATGGTATTTCGGCCAGTATGGGATCGGTGCCCACCCAGCATCGTGAGGCAATTGGGTAGCTACAATAAGTAGCGGCTCCAGGTTGAGGAACCAGCTATAACGGCTGGGGGACTCGACATGCTAACCACATGTCACCCCTACACTGGCTATTGATCATCTACCTCTGTGATTGACACATGTGGATGTGAAGGGCCAGCAGCCGGCTGGTAAAAGGGCAACCGCTGAAAAAGTGGAAAGACCCTCAATCGAATCGGTGAACATATATTTAGTTTTATTGATCTTTACTTTCAGTCCAAATTTCTTAATATTAATCAATAGTGTGTGTATGTTGGTCCTTAGTGTCTCCTCACTATCAATTATATTTATAAATTAACATTATGTAATATTGAATATTTAATAAGTGATACATAGAGAATGAACATCTAGTAAATGCTTCTGTGTTGTTTAACACTTACTACTAAAATCTGGCTCTCGGAGAAGAATTGTATTCCAAATACATATATTCCTAACATAATATATGTTTTCTGGAAAATAATTTAAGTTAAAACTAATGTTACATCTTCAAACAACATATTATGGTATACGGAGTTCCCGTTCCAATGTAACTGAGTTTGCATCGCGGACCGGGTTAATGCTTTTGGTCCTAGGAGGCTTATATATTTATTTTTCTGCACACACACACAATTTTTTTATGGAGATTTAAGACCGTTAGGTCTTCTCTTCCTCTCAACTATTCATGTATAAAATAGTCGATATAAATAAGTTAAGAAAATATTAATTAATTAAGAATGTATCATAAAATAATTATCATAAGTAATGTCACGAATGATTTCCAAATTATCGATAAATTCACAATGTCATGAAGTGATGAGTGAATTTATCTAGAGAATTTGGAAATCAAGACTGGCATTTGTTAGGACTATTTAACGAATAAAATTAAGCTGTTTACTGACAAATCATTATTTAAATATACTTTATATTTTATATACTTTATATTTTTTATATTTTAAAATATTTATATATTTAATGTAAACGGCGATATTTAAAAACAAATGAGAACCGTTTATTATGTTTCATTTGTTTATCACTGCAACCAGGTCATAATACTATTTATTGCCAAAAGATCGCAATATTGTAAGAATGCACCCTAGTGGAGAAAAAATGAAACACATCAAACTGTTTATAACCAACATTACATGTTATTAATTAATTTCTGATGTCCTATGATGTAAATATGAATATTGTATTTTTCTGGAACGTTAATACATGGGAAATAACACATTTAAGATAGTGCAAACAGTCATTTCTTTTTATTGTTGTATAATCAATTACTACGAATGTTTTTATATTATATCCCACAAGCAGTATTTGTTTACATTCGTGCACTATATATACAATCTGGTAGCCACTAGTATTATTTTTACGACATCCCAAAATATTTCCAAAATTCAAATTTCCGCAAAATATCAGCTTAACCTGAATGAAGCCGTTGGGACAAGCGGTTAGTCTTCCCTTTTTTGTCCCTCTGGGTTTGGCGGCGGCCGTGGTGGCTGTGGTTTTCCTCTTGGCGACTTGGAACATCACTCTAGAACATCAAGTTTAGACCATCAGCTACGACCAGCGTTTTAAGGCTTGATAAAGTCCGTCCACTGGTTCTTTGTCTCCCAATCTACGGTTAGTTGCGACCAACGGCATATTTATCGCTCAACCGACGACGAATTTTATATCAATGGGCTGAATAGGGCATAGTAAGTCCCTAATGTTGCCGGAAGGGACAGGCCACAGGCCAATCATGTCAATTCCTTTCGGCTGCCGAGTGGGCACGCGGGTTAAACTGAGTGTTCGCTTGGCTGGCCAGGCGGAGGTCATTTGGCGTGTATGGGCATATGAAGGTGGTCCTGCTCTTCCAACTCATAGTCTTGTCTTCTTATATCTTAATATATAAATTGCTATATTTAACGTGTCCACCGCTGTGGTCTCGAGTTAGCGTGCTGCCTTGTCACCGGGCCTGGGTTCGATTCCCGGTCGGGACAGTTTTTCTGGGTGAGGTTTTTATCGGGGTTTTTCATCACCTGTAAGACAAATGTCAGGAAAACTTCATGGCCCAAACGGTCCCCTAAATCATATGGCCATCATCATCATCATCATCCTTATCATTATAATCATAATCATCCTTCACCAGTGTGGAAAGCAACAGGAAGCTACTACACCTCCAATTCCCTAGTAAGGCTGCAAACATAGCATGAAAAATGCTACGATTGCAGTGAAGGACCTGCCTTCGGGCAGAATTACTATGAATGGATATTTAACGTATTTCTTAGAGAGTCAGTCACTGCAAAATAATGCTCGACCTATTCAGAATGTTAAAAAGGAGCTTGATTTTAATGTGAATGAAATTAAACTGATAAAATCGAGGAGAAAAACGACTGTGATTGGTTGTAATAAAAATTCATTGAAACGTTATTGGTCATTTACTCCCATTTGGGGCATGAGTTAAATAGTCATACCAATAATCCATTCAACTGCCTCATGTCATCACTAATAGAAAATAATTACTAGTTTTAAATAATATACATATGATACTGACCTTCAAACTTAGTATTTTAAATTGAGATTAAATTGTTTAAAATATAAAAATTATTATAAGATATATCAGAGAAAAATATAACGAAGTACTCATTTATAAATAGAGCGATGTAAGTTAAGCCTGATAAGCAACGGGGCCGGGTTCGATCCCCGGTCGGGAGAGGATTCCTGTTTGACATTGTTTCGTCTGTAAAGAAATTTAAGAAACGTTAAGGCCCAAATGGTCCCCGAATATCATATAGCCATCATATCATCACCACATTAACCATGTATAGTACGTATGAACGTGTGATTGGTGTATATCGCCTTAAATATTGTGTTGTCTCGGAGAAGACCCTGAGTGAGCTGAACCACTCATTCTGGGAGGTCTTAAGTGTCCTTGTGTAGTCAAAAGTATATGGGTGATCAGAAATTTACAATCCTCCACCCAAAAAGTGGTACCACTCTGAGACGTGTGAGGGGTGAGCCTACAAATTTACCCATAAGGTGAAAAAGTTAAACTATGATGGAGAAGAAGACTAGGTGCAGGTTGAATAGGACTCTGCAGGGTATAATCAGTTTCAGGCTTATGTATATTTACTCGTTTCATAGTCTATAAATATGATTATGGGTTACGGCGCAAAAAGTGGAAATCCGAGTTTCGAGATAATTTGGGTTTTAAAATTAAGTGGTTATGCTCCTTGCCTCTGGTCCCGAAGGTCGCGGGTTCAATCCCGGCCGGGAGTCGATGGATTTTTTAAGATGGAAAAATCCAAGGAGCAAGTCCTCCAGGAGGGACTTAAGCCGTGGGTCCCGAGTCTGAATATTTTCAGGCTCGTAAAAGATCCTTAAGCCTGAATGAAAAGGTCTGTAAGCAAAATTTACCGAATTTTCCCATCTTAGTACTACCTTTATTTCCTAGATTTCAGTATGAGGCGGAACGCTGACCACGGACCACTCAAATGATATCTATACGAAAACAAGTGTAACTAAATTGGTATGGTTCAAATTCTTCCCTGTAGGGGGAGAGCGCCTAAATCTCTGTTAAGGGAAACAAGGGCTTACAAGAAGAAAATGAAGCTTAGGACCACTAAATATGAAAACACAAAACAAATTGCGGACCATCCAGAAACAAAGCAGTAAAATAACATTTTATAAGCACTACAAAACACACATTTCACTAGTTTACTGTAAGAGACATCCCCTTTTCGATATAAATTTGGTATTAAAATTATCTTTGTATATCTTCATTTAAACTTGTTACTCCAAGTTTTCCTCTGATAATAGTGTTCCTTTGGTGATCCAGTCTATTAACTCCTAACAATGATCGTAAGAAGCGCATTTGGCTTACTTGAAGTTTATGAGAGTTTCTTTTATTTAAAATCCAAATTTCACTTCCGTATTTTAGAGCAGCTTTCTTTTGATGTGATGTTATGTAATCTTAGTTTTGTCTCTGTCCTCATCTGTTTACCAAATAGTCTTCGTATTACCCCATTCATTTTATTATATTTTTGTAATTTTGAATCAATGTCACTCTTATACTCTGCAAATACACTTCCTAAGCAAGAGAAATCTGACACTTGTTCTATAATTTTTCCATCAATCTCAATTTTCACCTGTTGTATGTTTTTTCCACACATTGCCATTGTTTTGGATTTTGAAGTGGAAATTTTCATATTATACTTGCTGGCAATTTTGAATAATTGATACGCTGCTATTTGTAAGCTATCTTCGGAATCTGATAATATTATTTGATCATCAGCATATAATATTGTTTGAATATTTACATACCTGTAATTTAATATTGTCTAAATGCCATTCTATTTTTTATTTTCACAGGTTAGAGTAATTTAAATAAGTTAGTTTAGCTTTTAGGTTATTGTATATGTAATTTAATAAATTATATTACAAATTTCGAAGATTACTTTATGAATAAGTGGCTCTATTTATTGAGAATTTTGTAAGGGCTAATTTGCCGTTTTCATTTTCAAGAAATACGTACGTTGACATATCGATTATTATTGACAATCGATTCAGTTGAACCATTTTTTCTTAAGAAACTTTACGTGAGGATGTGATTTTTATTAAATTTCAAACTCTTTGCTATGTAATTTTGGAAATATAGCATTTGGAAATACAGCAGTGCACTTTTCTTACAATAAAATATTTATTCTATTTTCGCATCTGTATTGAAGAAAACATGTTTTCACCCTGGACTAACGTCTGAATATCGAATCTGACGACACGACCACAATGGCAGCAACTTACTTCAGGTAATATATGGAATAGTGCTTTATAAATTGTTATTTTACTGCTTTGTTTCTGGATGGTCCGCAATTTTTTCATATTTTATCTTCGACGTTCCTAAGCTTTATTTTAAAACCAAAATTATCTCGAAATTCGGATGTCCACTTTTTTCGCCGTACCCATGATTATGTTTCCTATTCTAGAAATACAGGCCTATTAGTATGATAATGATGATGATGATCCGTCACCAATTAGGCCTTTGGAGACCTGTTTCGTTCCAATCTAGTAGTTTTTTAAGAGGTCTTCCAGGTCGACGATATCCTTTGGTCTTCATGATTTTTGGGATTCTTGAATTATCCATTCTTTTTTTACATGGTCTAGACAGTTTAATGTATATATGTTGAGTTTTTCTTCTACTGATTCTACTTCTAATTGTTCTAAATTTTCTTCATTATTTGTTTCTATTTAAAAGAGTTTAGCCTACTGTCCTTCTGAGAAATTTCATTCCCATTGCTTTAATTATGCTCCTGTCTCTTTTTCTTAATGTCCAAATCTCACTTCCGTATAAAAGGGATAATGCCAAAATATTATATATTTTATTCTTGTGGATTTTTGTGCTAATTTAGCACTAGTATTATCATAAGTAATGCCATGAGTGATTTCCAAATTATCGATTAATTCACGACTCGCCAAGTGAGGAGTGAATTTATCTAGAGAATTTGGAAATCAAGAGTGGCATTTGTTACGACTATTTAACGAATAAAATTAAGCTGTTTACTCACAAATCATTATTTAACTATAGTTATTTTAAAATATCTATATATATTCAATGTAAACGGCGATGTTTGAAAATAAATGAGAAACGATTGGTACGCTTCATTTGCTTCTTTTGCTCATCGCTGCAAGCAGATCATAATATTATTTATTGCCATAGAATCGCAATGTTGTAAGAATGCACCCTAGTGGAGAATTTTATAACCAACGTTATAGGTATTAATTAATTTCTGATGTCCTATGATGTAAATATGTCAATTATATTTTTCTGCAATGTCATTTTCTGGAAAATAATTCGTTTAAAGAAAGTGCAAACAGTGGTTTATTTTTTTGTGTGATATAATCAATTGTTACAAATGTTTTTATAATATCTCTCGCATGCGCTTTCTGCTGATATTCATGCACTATTTATACAATCTGGTAGCCGTATGTCTTACAGAGTCAGCCACTGCAAAATAATGCTATGACCTATTCAGAATGTTATAAAGGAGGTGCTTTCTTTAATATGATAAACTTCGGTTGATAAATTCGAGGCGAAACACGACTGTGATTGGTTGTAAATAAAAAATTATTAAAATGTGATTGGTCATTGACTCCCATTAGGGGCATGAGTTAAATAGTCTGAATAAATGCACTTAAAATTAATATTAAATGTGTTCTTATATTAACAGATGTAATCGGTTCTCATTTATTTTGTCCATATTAAATTGACGTAGTACGATATTAGATTTAATATGAACAAAATAATTGTTGAAAACCGACTACATCTGTAGACAATAACACGACTTTTGATATGAATTTCAAGTGCATCTCCTCAGATAATATTGTGTGATGGGTCTCACAATTGGATGAGTTGTATGGAAACCTCGCTCTTCCCTAAAATTAGCAAGCTCGAGGCGGAAAGGGAAGAGGTCGTTTTGATTGCAGAGAATCTTAATTACTCTGAAGCACGAATTACGTGACTTCATCTTGAGAAGCAATTCTTCTCTCTGCACTGTGAAAATCCACTCATTTCATTCTTGTCGCCACATTCTCTATAACCTTTTGTTTAGCCATGCGTCTAGAGATTCATTAACATCTGCTTTAATCCACTTTACTTGGAACTTCTATTAATACAGATTTAGTCAGTTTTGTTTTTCTATGAAAATGATACTGTAAAATGGACATCAAGTGAATTTATTCTTTTTCGTTGTCATCTTTCAAATTTAGGCATGAAAAACAACTTGTTCTCTGTATCAACAATTAAAACTGATATCTACTTATATAATGTTTTTATTATTGATTTAACATTTATCACTGAAAGATAAATTATATTTGAAGAGAAAAATTTTCGCCTAGACAGAGACTCGAACCCGGGACCTTTGGCTTGCCGGGCCAAGTGCTCTACCAACTGAGCTACCGAGGCGAGTTACGATATAGACGCAAATTTTTCTCTTATATACGTTGGAATTACAACGTATATAAGAGAAAAATTTGCGTCTATATCGTAACTCGCCTCGGTAGCTCAGTATATACGTTGAATTACAACGTATATAAGAGAAAAATTTGCGTCTATATCGTAACTCGCCTCGGTAGCTCAGTTGGTAGAGCATGTGGCCCGGCAAGCCAAAGGTCCCGGGTTCGAGTCTCGGTCTAGGCGAAAATTTTTCTCTTCAAATATAATTTAACTTATATAATGTGTTTAACATCTAAACCAATTTGTTTTGGGTTGAATGTGTGTATCCGTTAAAGAAGAAGATATAAATCCTTTGTAATTTCTGGAAATTGTCTCTAGTTCCCTACGTCGCGGGTTCCAAACCTGGTTAGGGTCCATGATTTTTTTAGGATGGGAAAATCCAAGGAGCAAGTCTTCCGAGAGGGACTTTAAGCCGTGGGTCGCAAGTCTGAAAATTTTCAGGCTCGTAAAAGATCCTTAAGCCTGAATAAATAGGCCTCTAAGCAAAATTTACCGAGATCAACGTCCTAATAATATATTAGTTGCCTGTTATTGTACAGCTGGCTTAACTTTGCAGAGAGAGAGATGGAGATACAAGGGTAGGTCGTTGACCACTTTAGTCCAGATACAAGAGAAAGAACCCACCCTGTTGTCAGTTTTCCTCTTCTCCCTTACCCCTATTAACATTTGGTGAAGAAAAACCGACAGCACTGGTGTGAGTGAGAGAGGTGAGTACAGTTGTCTCATTCTACAAATTTCTCGTAAAGTTAAACCAGAGAGACTATAGATATCCCATTGTGTGCTGACCGCGTGCTATGACATGACATCCAAATAAGATAACTAGAAATCAACTTGTCTAGTTACTCCTTACAAAGAAGAGGCTGTGGTTAAAAAATGGGCTACCCCATTATAGATAATTTATAGATTTATGTAAATTACATTTTATCTTAATACTAATTATTAGGTAATATTTTTAGTAGTAATATGCTCTTCTGACCGTCAGTGAGATATAGGCGTACTCCACCCTACAGAAGTCAATCATACTAATTTAGTTACACTTGTTTTCGTATACATGTCATTGAGTGGCCCGGAGTCTCTTCAAATTGAAAGCATTTGTTGACTACCTTATTAAGGTTATAATTTATTGTACTTTCACTTTATTTAATTTTATATTCTTATTTAATTTATTTTAATTATGATTTCCTCTCATAGTTACATCTACAAAACCAAGTTAATAGTCTACTAAGATGGGAAATGTCGGTAAATTTTGGACCGAGGCCTTTCTATTCAGGCTTATAGTTAAATGGATTATAAATGGGTAACGGAAAATAAGTAAGAATTCTGATTCTTAGATTATCAAAATAATTATTTAATATTATTCTTACCTTACTTTCTCATGTAATTTGCGCACTTTTTAATTTGCTTTGGCCACTCAAAAGTTAGGGAGCGTACAATATGCGGATTTTTAAAATAAGAGGTCGTCATGCTCTGAGTTATCATGGTACGTAAGTATAGTAATCATGAATGCAGTAATTTTGTCATCTCTTATAATTTTGTAGCTTAACACTGTAAGTTATCTTGAATTATACAAATACTAATCATGCAATAATAAATATATATACAATATTATTATTATTATTATTATTATTATTATTATTATTATACAAATGAAACAATTCAAATACCATATTAATTATTTATCTCTTCTTTTTGTTTCCTCCAATAACGAACGTTGGATTCGATAACTCCGATTTCTCTTTCTACTGCACGATTGACGAAATGTTGCGCGAAGCTTTGACTTTAAATTTATGTGATGCTGTGTAATTGCTCTTCCCCCCCCATCTTGAAATATCGTATAAATGCAAGTGCACATTAGAAGTGTTGAAAGTCAACTAAAAACTGAAATACCGGTATTTACTTTTCTAAAACTTCTCTCTACCATGGGCAAGCTTTGTTAAAGTAGCGGGCTTTTGGTTTGTTTGTGAAACAGGCAGTTCAGTTGCTGGTAAATGACGTACATTTGAATGTAAGAATTTACAATGAAATTCGGGGAATCCCTACTACACTGAAAAGAAAAGGAAGGCCTAGGGTAGCTAAAAGGTGTGCGAAAAATACACGGAATAAAATAGTTAAAAATAATCCCTTAAAATGGGATGCACAAAATACACGGGCGAAAATTACGTGAGCAAGTATGACATGTTTTAATTTATTTAGAAATATAAGAAACTGTTAAGGTTTTGAATTTATAACGGTTCGTTTAATAAGAGAGTTTAGATTTATATTAGCCGAATGGTATTACGGTATACATACAAATAAACAGTTGCAACCGAATCTTATTTCAATAATATAAAATTTTCAAGTACCAGCCAATCACAACTACGACAGAGTTCAACATGACGTCACAATATTCTATTCTTTGAAACGATTTGAAATAATTTTATTTAGTATTAGAGATTAACTACTTACGTACTTACTTATCTGGTCACTATCGAACCCGTAGGTTAATGGCCGCGCGCGACATAAGCCTCTCCATACCATCCCTAGCCTGAGCTTAATACTTTCCAAATCATTCCCCTTTTATAATCCTACATCCCTCAAATCATAGTTAATGTTATTCTCTCACCTCATTCTTGGTCTACCAACTGGGCGTTTTCCCTCTGGCTTTCCCACAAGAAGGGAAAGCCCATCGCAGTCTACGAGACTTGACTGTTTCTTATTATATCTGGCTTCCTATAAAGACCATGTAGTTCATGGTTATGTAGTCTTCTTCATTCACCTGTCTGTTCATCTCTCTTTGGTCCAAAAATTTTCCTAAGTACTTTTTCCTGTTCCAAATACTCGTAATCTCCTTTCCTCCCTTAAAGTAAGGCTCCATGTTCGAACCCCATATAATATAACTAGTAGAATAATTAGTTTTATAATTTTTCAGTTTAACCGTTTTTGAAAGGAGTTGTGACATCAGAGTCTCTTCTGTGCAATGCATATATAGGCACGAGTATTATATATTATTAGTATTAAATATTAATAACATTATTTTATATTAGTATTAGAATTTTCAATCCGGACACTAATTGGCACTAATTTAGGCTTGAGGTTCTTTTACAAGCCCGAAAATCTCCAGACTCGGGATCCAAGGAAAGACTTGTTTCTTTGTTACACAGTTATCTTCCTTTATATTATGTTTCTTTTTAGATTGTGAAAATATGGGGAATCTGGTCTCGCTATATCAAAATATTATCTTAAAGAGTAAAATCTAATATAATATTTTCTGGATAACAACCTGCACATAAAACTATTCCAAAAATTTCATTTGAGAATGTATATAAAAATATTATTTCAAGAGATACGGAATTTACCACTCAAGTGAATATCGTGGAAAAATTCACTCTCAATGGAAATACTGGCTATGGTAAAAACAAAACAACGCACTAACTCCAGTTTATGAAAATGGAAAGTTATGAAATAATTGTTTGTATTCTTCAAAGAACTCATATTTTTCGTAGCCTCAAAACTCGAGCTTGTCAATTTAAGAATCGGTGTAGAGAATTGACCATAACAAATATTTGTATATCCTTTCAAGATAAATTGTAAATTCAGTGTGTTATATCTTTATTCTATATACAAGATGATCAATCGAGCATCAGCACCTTCGTATAAATGTCTTTATTCTAAGTAATAATAATAATAATAATAATAATAATAATAATAATAATAATAATAATAATAATAATAATAATAATAATAATAATAATATTTACTTACTCACTGGCACTATCGAACCCGTAGGTTCATGGCCGCGCGGACATAAGCTCTCCATACATTCTTATCCTGAGCTAATGCTTTCCAATCATTCCCTGTATAATCTACTTCCCTCCAATCATAGTTTCATGGTGTTCTCGCCGCCTCATTCTTGTCTAATACCACCTGGGCGTTTTCCCTCCCTCTGGCTTTCCTACAAGAAGCTTCCATGCTCGTCTTTCATTCCCCATACGCGCAACCTGTCCTGTCCATTGCAGATTTTACCCCAGTTGAATCCATGTCGCATTTCTTGACGGTTGTATTTTTACGGTGAAAGATCGTCACTCCTTCGACCAAGGTACTTTTTTCGTATGGCTTATCACCTTCGACCAGTCCGGCATGGGTAACCCTATCGGCAGCAATGCTACCGCTGGCATAGTTCTCGGGATCGTTTAAGCACGCAAGCCACTCCACCACGACAAGGTAAAGATACCATGGAGGGGAATAATAATAATAATAATAATAATAATAATGAGAATGATAATATTAATAATGATAATTAATAATAATAGTAATAATAATAATGCTTTATTTTAGCTGGCAGAGTTATGGTCATAAGGCCATCTCGTCAACTCAACCAGCGAATAGTAAAATTATACAAAAATTACATACTTATTACAATTTTAAGATAGTATTAAATACAGACTAAGCAAAAGACAATGGTGATGTGATCAAGAACTAGCTAATTCTAACAAAACATGAAATATAATAGAATTAAAATAATATAAGGTAAGTAAAGCTTCCTAGATGATTCTATACAAAATGCTGAATACAGTTGTTATGCAGTTAAAGTTTTTATTGTGTCGAAATTAAGGTATCAGTTAATTTGGATTTAAATAATGATAGTGATTAATGTTATTTATAATAAAAACATAAACACACTGAATATTCAATTTAAGTTTAAATAAAATTACATTCTTTTCAGGTTTCTAGATTTAATTTCTAAATTGACAAGGTTGTGTTTTGAAGCTACGAAAAGAAAAAAATAATAATATATATATATATATATATATATATATATATATGACAGTCGTGTTTTGCCTCTTTACTTTTTAGTTAACATAAAAGTAAGTCATTTTTGTTCAAGTGACGTCATCATACATATATATATGCACAAATTGAGGCTTTCAGGACTGAATCGAAATCTACAGATTTATTCGGATATTATTCAATAATGTTAGCTGTTTTGATATTTTTATTTGTACAAATGCTGGGGACTTGACAGAAGTCGCTGCCCATAATTATGAGCAAACAAATAAACAAGAAACATCGTAGGGTTATAAATGAATTTGCTTTTATTTACTCTTCTCATGACAAACTATGAACATATTTTAATTTTTTTGTAGCAAAATCAGAAGGAAGACGCTCAGTTGGTAGACCAAGAATGAGGTGGGAGAATAACATTAACCATGATTTCAGGAAGAAGCTATTACAGAGACTCAAAACAAAGTTTCGCTCTTGCTTCCAAATATTTTATCCTTCAGCGTAGCAGAGTGAAGTGCCTGACACAGTAGTCTGTGGTTTCTGTCCATGTTCGTGTTCGTGAGAGAACAGTGGGCAAAGATTACTTCTCTAAATTGAAATTCGATGGAGATGAACTGCAAGACAATCATGTCCTGTGTTTAGTCAAAAATATACTACAGCTTCCTTTCGAAGTACCTCTGGTGTAGTGTGGATTATGTTGGTTCCCATTATTTTTTCTTGTTTTGATGGTACCCTACGCTACCGCTACGTTCTTTTTCATTAGTCAGTTATTGCTACTATATATTTTAAAACTAAAGTAACTTTATGCATTAGGTTTATACAGAAATTGATTTTTTTGTACTAAATTATACATTCTTTAATCTTCTGGGATGCAAGACTGTATACAACAGTAACCGATTATTTTTTTTCAATTTGATCTAATGATACCGACAGAAAATATGGTTAGCTGATTAAAAAAAAGTTAGAGTATTCCGTAGACGTTTACAAGGCTCGATTCAGTAGTAGAATTCTTCATTAGTCTACTTGTATTCTGTAATTTCTTGTAATGAATATATTGATGGATATATAATTGATATTTTCCTTGTTAAGTGTCAGAACATAATATATATGAAGGAAGCAGTGTACGAACGCAATACAATGTGATATTTGACCTCCTCGACGAACTTTTAGGAACGATAGATCATATAGAGAGGAACATTCTTTGGTAAAGAACGTAATACTCGCACATACGTTGTTCATGAGTACTATGCCACGTAACCAAGTCCTAGTTGCTTATTATTCTATAGCGTATGCCATCTCTCAGCCTTACCTGTACTTAAATTTGTTATTATGATGGATTGGACGAACACGATCTATTTCCTGGCCAGCATCTTCACTCTACTTAAACGATCGTTTAGAGGACATGTCAAAAGTAAAGCGTACGTTACTCAAATTGATATCAGATCTCAGCTGATTATTTGAATTAATTATACGTTTCGCTTCATCAAATAGAATCCTGCTATGATGATGATCTTGTAGAATATTTCCGAGCTGTTGGCTGTGATTTTGAGGTTTGTAGTTTCCCGACGTTTAGCCAACCCTTGAGGATGCCAGACGCAGACTCTGGCGAAACATCGGCGAACTAGGAGCCTTAAGACCACGGCCAACTGCCCGGGAATCTTCTACAAGATCATCATAATAACTCCGGCCGTGAAAGCCTAAGTCAGAATCCTGCTATGTTCGATGGAATTGGAAGGTGGTTGCTGTGAAGGTATCACACGTGTATTTAGGCAAAGAACATGATTTTAAAAATATTTTATGTATAATTGTTTTTATTCAATGCCCAAACTTCAATTAATGCACAGAACTCATAACATTTTTGGACGTTCTCTGTACTCCTTAAAAATTTTACTCCCTACATGACCTATCTTCCTAAAAGTTTATCAATGATATCCAGCAATATTTTATATACGTATTGATATCAAATTATTTGGTAGTAAGATGCCAGAATCATAAATTACTTATACCAGAACGCTAAGTCAACATTACTGAAAATTTGTTCGACCCTACCCTGTATGTTTAGTATTACACAATATCACAGCTGCTATGATGATATTGTATTCATCAATACGGTTAACTCACATTTTTAAGACATCGTGAGTACTCTGTATAAAATTTGCTTTGAAAACCTTTATAAGCTTATAATTACTTTCATTTAATCCATTTTACGCTCCTTGGATATTGTGATACGTGGTACTTTAATCGACACTCGAAAATGTAAGATGCTAATAACGTAATGCCGATAATAATAATAATAATAATAATAATAATAATAATAATAATAATAATAATCTAACCTCTCTTGGTTAACTCTTGTTTTTTTTTTTTTTTTTTCGACCCCGACGCTATTAGGGCGCATCCGAGGGCTCGGGAGTCTTTCCTTTCTTCTTCCATTTGTTCTTCTTTCCCCCTTTATTTTCTTTTCTTCTTCCCTCCAGCAAGCCTGACCAGAGGCTATAAGATGGGCAGCCCCATCACTGGTCTTGCCTTCCTTTGGCCAGCAACCAATCGAAGGGACTATCAATATGCTTTCAAGTCTTATACGAGAATTCCCGGAGGGATCAAACTTATGACTGACGACCAAAGTGTGAAAAAGGACAATTCTTGGAAGAAAAAAAATGCTTTTTAGCACAAGGAATGTACAAGGCATTAACTGTTCAAATCGGATCCTCAAAGCTGTTTATAATTATATACCAAGAGGTCGAAGATCTCTGGGCCGTCCTATGAAACGCTGGAGGGAAAATTTTCTATAGGATCGTAACAGGCCTTGACCTAATACTTGGAAGGAAGAAGAAGAAGAAGAGATTATTATTATTATTAATATAGCTCCAATTTGCCTGGCAGAATTAAGGTCTCAAAAAGCCTTATCTGCTAGTCAACCAAGTACACTAACAAACCATCTGCTATATCAACTCATTTTTCTGTTCATTGTAACACTCTGCTCTAAGCGAGTCCTGATTCCCGTTTATTATGTCCAACCAATACTTAATAGCCATAATTTTTCCCCTTATTGTGTCCGAAAATGTACCGAATTCCTTCAGTATGCCACAATTTGAAGTCCCCGTTGCTAATCTCATTGCTTTCTTAAGAAACATAGGTTGAATTTTATCTAGTGTCCCCGTTCGTTCCCAACCCCATAATTCTGAGCCATACAGCATGGTCGCTCTCACAGTCGAAGAATAAACCTGTTCTAGTGTACGCATCGGTATGTTTCGCAATTTTGACATATTATTAAGCATTTCGCTTGTCCGGCACCTAGCTCTCATTGTTGCATTTTCGATGTGTCTCGTCCATTTTCCATTCATTGTCAAAGTCATCCCCAAGTAGACAAAGTTTTTAACATTTTCTAAGTTCTCACCACGGTATGTCCACCTTTCCCTCCCGCTGTATACCGACCCGTTTTTAAAAGTCATGGCTTTCGTTTTGGTAACGTTAACAGTAAGTCCCCAAGTCGTACAGTATGTCGATAGTAAATCTAAACCCTTCTGCATGCCATCTATTTTGTGGAAAAGAGGCATAAGTCATCTGCATACATTAGAACAGGAATACTTCGCTCACCCACCGTTGGAGCATCGATCCCCTCTACTTCCAGCATCAAAGCTACATCGTCTATAAATAAGTTAAATAACAGTGGTGACAATACACATCCCTGTTTTACACCCTTAACTGCCTTTATATTTTCTGAAACTTGGTCCCTCCCATATTTAACACAGAACTCCACTTTTTTATAAATTCCCATTAGCGCCCTAATCATAGTTCCCGATACTCCTAGTTGCCATAATTTTCTGCCATAGGGCATTGCGTTCAACAGAGTCAAATGCTTTTTTCAGATCTATAAAAGTACAGTGTAACCTGCCTCGTTTGACACTCAAACAAACATCTGTTAATTGCTGTTCTCAGGACAAATAGATTGTCCGCCGTCCTGAAGCCTTCCCTGAACCCGGCTTGGTATCGTGAAATTTTATTATTTTCATTTATCCAATTTTTTAGCCTGTTATATAGCACTGTGCAATACATTTTTCCAAACACCGGCAGAAGAGAGACACCGCGGTAATTGTCCGGATGTTAACTCCACCCTTACCCTTGTAAATAGGATGCAGTATTGATGTGGACCATTCATCTGGATAGCTTCCTTTTTCATAGATTTTGTTAAAAATACCTACTATGTATCCTGTCCATTTATCAATTTTCAAGGCTTCTTTATAGAACTCGGCTGGTATACCGTCTAGACCAGGAGCTTTTCCATTTTTCATGGATCGAATCGCATCCCTCACCTCTAGTTTTGTTATCTCCGAGTCTAGCATTGGTACGTCTTGACCAACTAATAATAGCCGCGGTCCCTCCCAATTCCCCCCTCCTGTAAACACCCTTTCGAAATGAAGTACCCAAGTTTCTGGCGAAATTTTATTTACTTTTTTACGATATTCAATTTCCCTAATTACTTTCCAGATTTTGGTAACATCCCGTTCCTTCATAGCTTAATGTACGGAATGTGGATGAATGTAGATATGTATTATTTTGATTTAGTGCAGACATAGATTTTACTTATATGTAGCCTGTTATTGTTGTTTGATACAGGTGTATTTGTAGGTATTTGTTTATATTATTAGTTTTATTTTTTTATTCATGGAAAAATAATGCACGTACGGCCAAGCAGGCCCGTGCGCAATGTAAATGCATATGTATTTTCTTTATTCTGAAAAAAAGGCAATAAATTCCATATTCTATTCTATTCTAATATGTATAATATCAACTCATCCCCGGCATTGGGATTAACCGGGCTGCAAATGACGATCACGCTTAAATATCTGGTCCCCTGCGTGTTTAGCAATAAAATTATGAAATAACAATATATGTTTTCAACATTTAGCTCCAGAGTATGACATCTATCCTTAAACAAGTGTAACTAAATTAATATGGTTGAATTCCTCCTCAACAGGGGAAGAACGCCTACATTTCGTGGAGAGATACAAAGGCTTACAAGAATGTAATTTAAAAATGAATACAATTCGCCTCTTAATGTGTTCAGAGTAATGCTTCATGCCTATACGCTGTGTAGACTAAGCACACAGTTGTACCATGAGCACAGCTGTCAGCATCAGATACTTTTCATAAGTAATGTCACGAGTGAATTTATCTAGAAGATTTTGAAAACAAGAGTGCCATTTGTTACGACTATTTAACGAATAAAATTAAGCTGTTTACTCAAAAATCGTTATTTAAATACAGTTACCGGTATTTTAAAATATTTACATATTTAATGCAAGTGGTGATGTTTGAAAATAAATCATAAATGTGTGGTTATGTTTCATTTGTTTATTCACTGAAAATAGATCATATTATTTATTGCCAAATAGAATCGCAGTCCACGATAACCCACTGGATCACAATATTGTAAGAATGCATCCTAGTAGATAAAAAATGAAACACATCAAACTGTATATAACTGTATATAACGTTATAACGAACATTATATATTATTTATTTTTTTAGTAAACAACTCAGAAAAATCATTATCTAAGAACACAATTATTAAACACACAATTATAAAATGTGTAGTTCCAAGGAATCTGTTCATTATATGCTATAGCCAATATACTTGTTGAGAGTCAGTCACTGCAAAATAATGCTCTGACCTGTTAAGAATATTAAAAAGGAGGAGCTTCCTTTGTCACAAAAGTAGGAGGTGGTAAAGAGAATTCGATAAATATCGAGGTGAAACCGACTTCATTAGTTGTAAAACAAAATTCATTGAAACAAAATTGGTCATTAACTCCCATTTGGGGCATGAGTTAAATAGGCATTGTAGTACGTTGCTAGGGAGATTATGTATGTGGATGTATCTGTGAGAGAATGTGTTTGCTTGCGTATTAGATTGGGACAAATTTATAGTAACTATATATAATTTAATGTAATTTTACATGTGGCACGAATGAAGACTGAAAGACGGGCATCTGGTAAAATTGGAGGGAGAATGTCTAGTAGGTAGGTAGATCAAGAATGAGATGGGAGAATGAAACTAAGAATGATTTGAGATAGATAAATTATACATGGAATAATTGTAAAATATTATCTCGAAGTAGGGATGAACGTCCAAGCGGCCATGAACCTTTAAGTTCGATAGTGCCAGGGAGTTAGTTGATATAAACATCGCAAGCAAAAAAAAATTGTATAATTGGAAGTTTTAAGGGGAGGTCTTTCATGACCTTGCGTGGTCAAAAAAATATCTATGTGATCCATAGTTAAAATGCATCTCCTGACAGGTCTTATCACTGTAAGACACGACTGGCGTGTGGCACGTAAAAGTACCTATAAGGCGAGATATTAAACTTCGTCAATGGAATGGAATAATTATCATAAGTAATGCCACGAGTGATTTCCAAATTATCGATAAATTCACGACTACCAAGTGAGGAGTGAATTTATCTAGAGAATTTGGAAATCAAGAGTGGCCTTTGTTAGGACTATTTAACGAAAAAATTAAGCTGTTTACTCACAAATCATTATTTAACTATAGTTATTTTAAAATATTTATGTATTTAATATAAACGGCGATGTTTCAAAACAAATGAGAAACGATTGGTACGCTTCATTTGCTTCTCTTGTTCATCACTGCAATCAGATCATATTATGTATTGCCAAAGGTTCGCAACATTGTAAGAATGCACCCTAGTGGAGAAATTTCTAACCAACATTATAGGTTCAATACTAGTAAAATTCATATCAAATTCCGTTGAGGTGAAATCGCATGATGAAAGTTAAAAATTAAATTGTACCTGTTGGTAGGTGCCGTCGTCCTCAACTTTGTTAATATATTAACAGTGAAACATTATAGGTATTAATTAATTTCTGATGTCCTATGATGTAAATATGTCAATTATATTTTTCTGCAACGTCATTTCCTGGAAAATAATTCTTTAAGAAAGTGCAAACAATGGTTTCTTTTTTTTGTGATAATCAATTGCTACAAATGTTTTTATATTATCTTCCGTATGTGCTATCTGCTAACATTAATGCACTATATATACAATCTGGTAGCCGTATTTCTTACAGAGTCAGTCACTGCAAAATAATGCTATGACCTATTCAGAATGTTAAAACGGAGAGGCTATCTTTAATATGATGAGCTTCGGTTGATAAATTCGAGGCGAAACACGACTGTGATGTTGTAAATAAATATCTTTGAAATGTGATTGGTCATTGACTCCCATTTGGGGCATGAGTTAAATAGTCATTTAAAGGAAATGCTTTCTCTTTTATAATAATAATTAAATGAAATATATTAATTTCTATGTTTTTCCTTGTTTCAACTAGGTACATTATTGATATTAAATATTAAGAAGAGTATGTGGCCTACGTATTATTTCATAACTAATCCATTGATTACTAAAATGGGCCATGTCCACCTCTGGTGCATTTACAATTTACATCTGCTGATAGCCCAAAAGTATATTTAATGTTTATAATTGTATTTTTCTAGTATTACCAAATGTCTATTAAAATAAATAAAATATGTTTTCTATGTATATTATTTATTATATATTATTTAAAACCAGTTATAAAGAAGAGCAGAAAATTCCAGTTTTCTCGAAATTTAACATAATGGACATGGCCCATTTTGATGCTCACATACTCGATTATGCTTATGTCTTTTTATTAATCACTCGCAATAATTGGTTTAAAAGAAACGTTTAAAAATATTGAAGACATATTTGAGTCGAAATTACTTAATGTGCATTGAATTTATAAAAACTGGTTTCACTGACCTATACATTAAACAGTTTTGAATTATTTTGTAAAGCACAGTATATAAAATTAAACATGGCGTATTCTTTCTTTTTCTTTTCCCACTTTGCTTAAAATTAAGACCACCATAAATTACGAAAATAGTAAACAGAATTTAAAAAGCACTCTAACATGGATATATTTCATTGCAGTTGTTAGCGTTACAAGTTTGAATCTATTAATAATATATTTTACGGACGAGTTGAAATGTTTACAATCCCAGGTATTATTTTTAAACGGCTTTCAATATTTCCAACGCAAAAATTGAATTTCGTAATAATTACTTTAATATATATATATATTAACAGTACCGTATGTATTAACTACTACACAAGAATTAACTATTTAATTATGTTCAGTATAAAATGCCTCTCATGTAACGTTGAAGGTAGTATGATTCTTTCAAGGTAAAATACAAATAAAAGCAATATATAACTTTATATATATGTCCACCGCTGTGGTCTCGAGGTAGCGTGCTGCCGTGTCACGTAGCGGGCCCGGGTTCGATCCCCGGTCGGGGCAGTTTTTCTGGGTGAGGTTTTTATCGGGGTTTTTCCTCACCTGTAAGACAAATGTCAGGAAAACTTTAAGGCCCAAACGGTCCCCGAAATCATATGGCCATCATCATCCTTATCATTATCATCATCACCATCATCATCCTTCACCGGTGTGGAAAACAACGGGAAGCTACCACACCTACATTCCCTAGTAAAGCTGCAAGTATAGCATGAAAATGCTATGATTGCAGTGAAGGACCTGCCTTCGGGCAGAATTACTATGGATGGATATATATATAAGAAAAATAAATATTATCCATTAATACTAGATGGAGTGAGAACTCGGTCTTCACTGCCATCTGGTAGCTGACTAGAACAAGTAGGCAAATTAAAGATAACATTTTTATTTAATACCAGTGGATATATTCTCTTTAATTTGCATACTTGTTATAGTCAGCTACCAGATGGCAATGAAGACCGAGTTCTCACTCCATCTAGTAATAATGGAGAATATAATATATATATATATATATATATATATACAATCATTCATCTTTCTTATATATATATATATATATAATAATGCTTCATTTATTTTGGTCTTAACGCTACCAGAATAAATAAAGCATTATATATATATATATATATATATACTCGTATAAGAAAGATAAATGATTGTATTGGATTTGTACGGTGCTGTAATGGATAGCACGCAGGGGTACCAACCCAGAGGTCCGGGTTCAAATCCCGTCCAGGTATTTATTTTTCTTATCATGTCTTATTATGCTTGCATTGTCCAATCTAAAAATTTAATTATAATATATATATAAATATATATATGTTATAATTATTATATTAAATAATAACAATGAAAAGCTAATTATGACACGAAAAAAAAACGCCTTAACCGGATTCGAACCTGAGACCTCTAGCTCTATACGTTAAAGTTAGAGTTCTCTGGTTCAAATCCCGACTTAGGCGATTATTTTCCTTTTCATGTTTTATATATATATATATATATATATATGTGTGTGTGTGTGTGTGTCTGTGAGTGCGTGTGTCTGTGAGTGCGTGTGTCTGTGAGTGCGTGTGTGAAATTAATGGCGTAGCCCATTTTTGAGCCATAGCCTCACCTTTGTCAGGAGTTTATAGACAAAGTTCATTTTTAGTTAACTTATTTGCCCACAGATGTCATGCGTGGCGTGCGATCAACACACCGACCCAATGAGACATCTAGTAGGCAACTAAAGTATTATTACGATGTTTGAGATCGGTAAAGTTTGCTTAGAGGCATATTTTTTCAGGCTTAAGGATTTTTATCCGATTGAGGGTCTTTCCACTTTTCAGCGGTTGCCCTTTTACCAGCCGGCTGCTGGCCCTTCACATCCACATGCGTCAATCACAGATGTAGATGATCAACAGCCAGTGTAGGGGTGACATGTGGTTAGCATGTCGAGTCCTCCAGCCGTTATAGCTGGTTCCTCAACCTGGAGCCGCTACTTATTGTAGCTACCCAATTGCCTCACGATGCTGGGTGGGCACCGGTCCCATACTGGCCGAAATACCATGAGAAAATGTATTCCCCCATGGAGACTCGAACCAGCGCAAGTCCCGTAGCTCTGCGCCAAGGCTTCCTACCTTAACCTCTCGGCTACGGCGCGGGACAAGGATTTTTATGAGCCTGAAAATCTTCAGACTCGGGACCCACGGCCCTAAAGTCCCTCTTGCAGGACTTACTCCTTGGATTTTTCCCTCCTGAAAAAAAATCCATATATAATCAAAATATGTGCTAACATAATATTAACAATTATAATTTATTTTTATATTATGTATGTGTAGCCAGTCATTTGTAACATTGCTAGTACAAATAAATAAAATAATACTGCCAATTCACAAAGTGCAATGCAAATTGTATCATAAATCATAATTGTAAAGTATCATAATGTTTCATTCTTCGTCCATTTAGTAAGCCCGTGAAGTACTGAAATGAGACACGGCATTAAACAAAACTTTTACAGATTGTACGTTTAATAATAAAGACAATAAAAACGGCACTATATTATATATGTCGGATAATCTTTCTCTCTTAACACATGGTACATACATCATTTATACACCATTCAGTTTTTTTTTTCCAAAATGCTCCAGGTTGTCATTTCGACATTTCTGGCGTTCTCTCCTGGCCTGGCGTACGTGTAACCCACTTCTGAGGTTGGGGCGCCTGGAAGGCGGGATTACGCTGTTCCGATGATATGAGAGTTGATGATGATGCGCCAGGAGAGGACTTAAACTAAACTTAAGCTAATTAGGCTGATATGATATTGATGATAATGATGGCCAGATGGTGTTCGGGGACCGTTTGGGCCTTAACGTTTCCTGACATTTATCTTACAGGCGAAGAAAATATCCTAAAAAACCCTCACCCAGGAAACTTGTCCCGACCGGGAATCGAATCAGGGCCCGCTACGTGACAAGGCAGCAATTTACCTCGATACCCAGTAGTGGACCCATTCAGTTTTCAATAATCTCATTTTTAAACAAGATGTATGTGGACATATAAAGAATCCTCAGCTAAACTAAACAAATCACTGACAAAATACCTTGGTGTAAGAGCTCATTCTTGGAGCCACGTTTTAACTCGTGCAAGAAATAAGCGATGTAAAATAAAATAAATAACTAATCCTTTCCTTCTAGTAAATTATTTTGTAGGCCTGTAATTAGACACAATATTAGAAAGTAAGTCCACCGCTGTGGTCTCGATGTAGCGTGCTGCCTTGTCACGCAGCGGGCCCGGGTTCGATCCCCGGTCGAGCAGTGAGGTTTTTATCGGGGTTTTTCCTCACCTGTAAGACAAATGTCAGGAAAACTTTAAGGCACAAACGGTCCCCGAAATTATATGGCGATCATCACCATCATCATCATCATCATCCTTGTCATTATCACCATCATCATCATCATCATCATCCTTGTCATTATCATCATCATCATCATCCTTCACCGGTGTGGAAAGCAACGGGAAGCTACCACACCTACAATTCCGTAGTAAAGTTGCAAGTATAGCGTTCGGGACCCACATTCAAGATGTTCAGTGTTCAAATAAAGATGACCAATGTAACTTTTTATTTTCGATTCTCCTAATTTAAGGAAAGTTCTAGATTTGAATTTAGTTACTAGGACCTATTTCATCACAATAATTTCATAGTACCATTAAAATTAAACGATTGCATGATGCAGCTAAAGGTGCAAGATAACCTTGCAAGGGAATAAGTCATTGGATGCCGGAACCTATCTTGGAATTTTTCTAGAGAGGAGTTGTGATGTAAAAAGGCCGTGTCCAAAAAAATAACTGTTATTTTTAAAATGCAAAGCACTAAAATTCAACGCCAAATCCCTCATGTAAGATATAGGGAAGTAATGCAACTTCTCAATTGGTATTTGAATAACCCTCACTACCTGCCGTCTGCACCGCGTCCAGCCTCACTTCACTCCGCTCTTACTCAAGCAGGGAGTCCATCTGCTCCGTACAGTAGGTTGCCATTGACATATTCTGCTTCTATTTATGTACCTTGCAGTTAAAAAGGAGATTTTTTTTGGACACGATCTTGGTACTTCGCAATGCATCTCTGGGAAAAATTACAAGTTAGGCTTTGGCATCCAATGGTCGACAGAATCCTTGTTAGATGTTAAATAATCTATAAATAAAAATTGAATAAAAGTTGTATTATTTATAGCTATTTCATTATTATTTGGTTCGAACTTATAGTAACACGCTCGTGCCCTTTCTTATGTCTATCTTAAAATAACAACTGTTTATTATAGAAAGATAAATATATATATATATATATATATATATATCTTTCTATAATAAACATAAATATATATATATATATATATATATATATATATAGCCCTCAGGGTTCCTCATCTAGGGGATATGTGGATGGCGACCACAAGGTGCCCAAGCTGAGCAAAACATTTCTTCCACTTACTTGTGTTTTGCACTCTTTTAACTTTACTATCTAACCTCTCTTGGTTAACTCTTGTTTTTTTCGATTCCGATGCTATTAGGGCATCCGAGGGCTAGGGAATCTTTCCTTTCTTCCATTTCTTCTTACCTTTATTTTCTTTTCTTCTCCAGAAAAGCCTGACCAGAAGCTATAAGATAGCAGCCCCATCACTGGTCTTGCCTTCCTTTGGCCAGCAACCAATCGAAGGGACTATTATTATGCTTTCAAGTCTTATACGAGAATTTCCCGGAAGGATCAAAACGCTGGAGGGAAAATTTTCTATAGGATCGTAACAGGCCTTGGCCTAATACTTGGAAGGAAGAAGAAGAAGAAATATATATGCTATTATTTTTAATTAGTATTATAGAATATTTTTTGAATAGTTAATACTTATTTTACATTAATAGGAGTATCTGGTGGATTACGTACTTGCATTTTTCTTATTTTCATTTGTGCAACTCACATAATTATTTTCTTTCTATTGTATCAGTTTTTAATTGTTATTTTGAAATTAATTGGCATTTTTAATTCAATCCACATTACAAAATAGCTTACAACTATTAAGAACTTATGGACCAAATATTAATGGGAGCGACCGTAGTTATTACGTTAGATTTGCAAGAAATGTTGAATGGAATCAAATATTTGAATGTGAATATTAATTGCAAACAAAGGGAAATTCTATTGTTTGATTAATATTTGACGTCAAATTTAAGACGAGAAGTGGCCACGTACATATGATTGTGTAATTGAATTTTGCGGTGAACGGTCAATATGGGTTTTCAATTTTTGCGCGAATTCGGTTCACAGTTGCCACAACTTCCATACATATGAGAACAAATGAAACAACAAACAATGGACCTGCGAACAATCTGTGGTGTGTGGTGAAAAATGATGTAGGCCTATGTTCTATTGATCGAATTTCACGAATTCATACAATCTCGTAATGAATATGTGGATTATTAAATCAAGTTTTTGAAGACTTAAGCTACTTTATTAAAGCTCTCCTGCATGAAAAAATTATATTGATTCGAAATTACAAAGTCCAGTCTAGTATAAAATTAATAATTGAAACCTATATTATATAAACTAATTAAAGGGAATGCACACATTGACAAAACTACTTTATCTACTATTATAATAATCAGTGACACTTTAGTTCATAATAATAGGAACAAAACCTTATACTTTATATTCTAACAAAACACGCTAACAAAACATAAAATACAAGTTCAACATAACGTACACTTTAATGAAAAGACCTATAAATTGCACAATATAAGAACTTTTGTTGATTTATCGTGTTTTTTCTCCATAGTCCACGTTAAACATTTAAATAAATTACATTAAATATACTAAATATACAACATATACTAAATACTCAGAACGTAGAACATTTTTTTTTCAATTTTCGAGATCTGTTACGTGCTTACCTCATGTATACTGCATACTATTTTTTGGTCGATGTGACTAATTTTTATTAAATGTAGTAACATTTGAATTAAAATATTGGTTGGATGTAAATGACTTCTATGAGAAATAAACATTTGGTGATTATTGCTATGTAGCTTTTCATTTGTTTTATTATAAGCAAGGATTGTTGGCTGTGGAGACATTTTTATATGTAGTACTGTGATTAGAATCTGTTTGATAATTTTATTATGGAAGGAATCATGGTAGATGATAGAGAAATTGAAGAAACCTGGAGAGTGGGACGTTCTGCATTATTTCCGGAAAAGTCTAATGAAGAAAGGTACGAGTTAGTGTACAGAACATTCAAGAAAGGTTTTATTTTACTTACCGAACGTGTGCTTTTTGAGTCCATATCAGCATTGCGATTTCTTTTGTTTGCATTAGCAACCAGGTTAGATGTGGGAACGTCTCATCGACCAAAAAATATATTAACGTGTCTAATGCTGTGGTCTCATAATCAGCGGCCTCGGGTTCGATCACAGGTGAAAATATGTTTCCTGGGTAATGGTTTTTCGGGATTTTACCTCATCTGTAAGACAAACGTCAGGAAACTTTAAGGGCCAAACGATTCCCGAACATGATATGTCAATCATTATCATCATATTCGCCATGTTTAATGTGAATGTATATATGTATGTTGTGCTTCAACTTAATGTTGTGTTGTTTCGTAGGAGGCCATAACATTCAGATGATCACTCATACGGAGAGGCCTTCCGTGTCCTTGTGCGGTCAGTAAAGTATATAAGTGATCCACAAAAATAAAACCTGTCCCCCAAAAAGGTCAATGCCACTGTAAGGCCTCGATGGCGTGTGGCACATAAAAGGTACCTATAAGGTGAGAGGTTAAACGGAGATGAAGAAAAAACATGTTAACATAGAACTAATTGCCTAAATTAAAATTGTAAACAGTACATCAGAGTAAAATATTAACAAAAATAATAAGTTGTATACTTACTTACTTACTCACTGGCACTATCGAACCCGAAGGTTCATGGCCGCGCGGACATAAGCTCTCCATACATCCCTATCCTGAGCTAATGCTTTCCAATCATTCCCTGTACAATCTACTTCCCTCAAATCATAGTTAATGTTATTCTCCCACCTCATTCTTGGTCTACCAACTGGGCGTTCTGCCCTCTGGCTTTCCTACAAGAAGCTTCCATGCAAGTCTTTCATTCCCCATACGTGTAACATGTCCTGCCCATCGCAGTCTACGAGACTTAACTGTTCTTATTATATCTGGCTTCCTATAAAGATCATGTAGTTCATTGTTATGTAGTCTTCTCCATTCACCTGTCTGTTCATCTCTCTTTGGTCAAAAAGTTTTCCTAAGTACTTTATTGTCAAATACTTGTAATCTCCTTTCCTCCCTAAAAGTAAGAGTCCATGTCTCACACCCATATAATATAACTGGCAGAAAGTTTTATATATTTTCAGTTTAACGTTTTTTGAAAGGAGTTGGGACATCAAGACTCTCTGCAATGCATAATAGCACGCATTTCCAGAATTGAGCCTATGTTAAATTTAATAAGTTGTAAACATTCTGCGTAATTGAATAAAATATTATAATACATTTTATCAGTGAATCAAACACATGACTATCCATACACGTCCACCGCTGTGGTATCCAGGTAGCGTGCTGCCTTGTCACGCAGCGGGCCCGGGTTCGATTCCCGGTCGGGACAGACTCCTGGATGAGGTTTTTTTTCGGGGTAAGACAAATGTCAGGAAGCTTAGGGCCCAACGGTCCCCGAAAATCATCCGACCATTATCATCATCCTTATCATCATTCTTCGCCGGTTTGGAAAGCAACGAGAAGCTACTACACCTATAATTCCCTAGCAAAGCTGCAAAGAATAGCATGCAAATGCTATGATTGCAGTGAAAGAACTGCCCTCGGGCAGAATTACTATGGATGGATTCATACATATTCAAATTTTTACTCATAAAGGTAAACAAAGCGATTTTTTAACAATGATCAGTAGCGAGTTTGCTTGCTACTTCTGTATATAATTTCTGTTAGCATGTCTGGCTTTGAATTTACTGTTTATTTGTTGTTTCTGGTTGTATGCGTCTCGTAGTGTCTCAATTGTGTGTTGCTTGTTATATAATGCTTCCTAATCCTAGTCTCTAATTCATCCCACAGATTCTCGATAGGATTAGTATTAGGAGACTGTGGAGCTGTTTTCAGTATGTGAGGGGTGTTACATAGAACACAGACGAACAACTTCCGCTATATGTTGTCTCGTTTGAAAGTAATATCCGAAAAATGAATAATTTATCGGTTTATTTCTTAAGATTTTCTTTTAGGATAATCCTGTACTCGCATTTGTTCATATATTCCTCTATGAAAGCCGACTCCCCTAAAACTGATGCAGACATTCACTGCCATGTCATAATGTACTATAACACGCATAAATTACTTATATGGTGTAATTCTTCTCATCGAACTCCATATTAGGCCTTCTGCAAACCAAAATGTCCCCATCATTTACAATATATATATATATAACTAAACTCTAACAAAACTCACTGGCACTATCGAACCCGTAGGTTCATGGCCGCGCGGACATAAGCTCTCCATATACTGAGCTAATGTTTTCCAATCATCCTCTGTATTATATATATATATATGTCCACCGCTGTGGTCTCGAGGTAGCGCGCTGCCTTGTCACGCAGAGGGCACGGGTTCGATCCCCGGTCGGGGCAGTTTTTCTGGGTGAGGTTTTATCGGGGTTTTTCCTCACCTGTAAGACAAATGTCAGGAAAACTTTAAGGGGCCCAAACGGTCCCCGAAATCATATGGCCATCATCATCATCGCCCTTATCATTATCATCATCCTTCACCGGTGTGGAAAGCAACGGGAAGCTACCACACCTACAATTCCCTAGTAAGGCTACAAATCATAGCATGAAAATGCTATGATTGCAGTGAAGGACCTGCCTTCGGACAGAATTACTATGGATGGATGGATATATATATATATATATATATATATAAATTGCGGATTCTATGTCACTATGCTACATAATTTAAAATAAAAAAGGAAAAACATGCAATTTATTGTTGCAGTATGTGAATAATTCCTGAGAGAAATATGTATATATATGTTTTCTAACAAATATGAGGTATGCCTTAAAATGAAGTGCGAAGTTAAGCTCAAAGTAACCTAAAATAACCATATTTTCAATATAAAATATGTAATAGTCACTGTTCAAGCAGTGTAGCCAACTTATCACACAAAAAACCGCCAACAAACAAGTAAACACTATACAGTCAATATGCCCATTTCACCAATAAATATTTAAAATGGTCAACTAGTTTCTACAGCCAAGCTGTCATTCTCAAGACCAGATATTGACAGTCAATATCTGGTCTTGAGAATGACAGCTTGGCTGTAGAAACTAGTTGACCATTTTAAATATTTATTGGTGAAATGGGCATATTGACTGTATATATATTTTAATATTGTATCACCAAGAAGATCAATTGTGTACTAAAAAAAAAAAAAAAAGTAAACACTAAACTAATGTTATATTAACTTGCCCATTTTCTCACCCCAACCTGCCCAAACTAACACTAACTTGCCTATTTTCTCACCCTAAATTGCCCACTAAGTTGATGGACGCCTAAGACAGAATCCCATGCCCTTATGAGTGTAAACATGTTGGCAATTGGCTCCAGCGGGAACGTGTGTTATCACATTGGCCAACATTATACTCTAGTTCAATTTTGACTTCTGTAGCCCCATTTGATCTATGTTGTATGGTGCGGTAAGAGGGGAGGGCGAGTTGCAGGTACTGCCAGCAACTACACTCAGTTTTGAAAACATACTAGTTACTACACGTTGAATATTTTATCTACTATCTCTATGTTAGTGAATACTTATGTTTTTTCATATATTTGGAGCATTCATTATAGAATAATGTTGTTTTATAACAATTTAGTTTATTAATATTATTATTAATAAGAAAATGTTTTTTGCATGAATAGTACTTCCCTCCCTCACTCGGCAATATTCCCTCCTGCCAGATGCCTTAGGATTCACCAAGACGGCTACAGTTGCCTGAACTGGACTATAGCAGTCACTTGTTCCAATCGAATATTCACAAGTGGTGGGGTGGCATAGAATAGCCGCAATGTTTCTTATAAAATAAACTATAATAAAAATGATGATCTTAGATAGAATAAAAGAATCTAGAAAAAATGGAAAGAACATGCTCAAAGAATGGAAGACGATCGCATTCCCAAAATTATACTTAAATACAAACCAAAAGGACGCAGGAATGTTGGTAGACCGAAGAAGAGATGGATTCAACTTTTGAATGAGAATCTATGAGACCGGAACAAGCTACATGGGCTTAATCCGTGATTGTTGTTGATGATGATGATGATGAAAAATGATGCTACAGGTAGGTATCAGTAGTCGGGCCTACCCTCAAGGCACCTTATCTCAACCAAATCAGACAAAAGACTGTTAACGGTATTTAGTTCTCGAATCCATAGACAAGGGTCTTGTGCACCTCCATTCATGTAAGATGACGTAATAAATAAGCACAAGGAAATGGAGAAATGATAAATATAGATCAACACATGGAGAAATGAGCTATAACGATTAGCAAATGAAGAACATTCACATCACCTACGTTCACAGATCACTATTACCCCCAATCTGGATTCCGTACAGCATAATACTTATAAAAAGAAGATAGCAAGCATGCTTCATTAACTCTTTTGGGTTTTCATGAACAGAATATTAACACATGCAGTACCGTAAACCAGTTAAGGCGTTTAAAGAGACTATTGTGTATTCGGCCGTCGGTAAGTTAACTCGCTTTAGAGCGGGCGCGAACAAACCGCGTTTATATTCGGCGCCTAAATATTGTGTTGGCTTAGTATGTCTTGGAGATCATAGATGACATGTAAATGTACATTTTCTATTCCCGTTTGACATGTTTAACCTTGGTGAATCCCCTTTTATTTTTAAAACAAACAACACATGGAATTCGTTCACCCAAACTTGCTCCAATGCAGTCGTGTATGTTTCTCGATATCGCGCTGTTGTTTGTGCGTGAGTGAAACCATTGCGAAAGAAAAATATCTCACTGAAGAAGAATTAGTGAATATTTTGTATAATGATGACTCAGGTGATGAACTGATTCCTGAATTAGAAGATTCACAAAGTGAAAGTGAAGAAGAACTTTCACTTCCTGAAATTGATACGCCGATACCATGTGATGTCAATCACCCAAGTTATTTCACCATCAAATCCTACTAGGATACTTTCTTTGGGTATGTACAAAATTTAAATTTTCTAGGACTAATTGTTTGTGAATAATGGTCCATTTTCTGAAGTGCCACGAAAAGGGTAGCTGGGGTATTTAAATGGCTGGCCTGTGGGTTTAAATACCCTGCTCAGTGCCTCGTACTGAATGTGATTATTCACAATAAGATAAAATAATATGTTTATTCTCGGTGTCATGGCGGCTAGCTACTAACACGCACAAGTTACGCTCCAGGTTTTAAGTTATTTTTCAGCAGGTGTCTTCGTTATTTCATAGCTAAAGTTGCATATTCGTAGTCAGTTTAAGTTTAAATTTATATTAGTTAGTGTCAAAAGTGTGTACATTTAACAACATGGGAAAAAACACACGTAATTCTAACAACGATTCGACAAGTTCTACGGAGGAAGCTGTGAAACGTGTGGTGAAAGAGGCGCTACAGGATCCCGGCACTCTGCAGGTGTTTGTGTCCATGTTGCGGGACCAGGTAGTGGCGGAACTGCAGAAGACCATCCAGGACAACACTAAAGTAATTGAGGATCTGAAAAAGACCCTCGATGAAAAAAGACAGAAAGATTGAGGTATTGGAAAACAAAATAGACGACTTAGAACAATACCAGAGACGTCAATGCCTCAGGATTTTTGGTGTAAAAGAAGAGGCCGGAGAGGACACTGACCAGAAAGCCATCGAGGTGGCCAAAAAAATCGGTGTCGATTTATCAGTGACAGACATTGACAGAAGTCACCGTGTTGGTGTTAATAATGCAGAAAGACCGCGGGCTATAATAGTGAAATTTGTTAGTTACCGCAAGCGCAGTGAAGTTTTTCTAAGCAAGAAAAAGTTGAAAGGAAGTGGGGTCACTGTTCGCGAGGACCTAACGAAGTGTCGCTATCGCCTGCTACAAGAGAGTATACAGAAATACGGTATTCAAAATGTATGGACAATGGACGGTGCCGTCATAGCTAAAGTAAATGGCGAAAAACGCAAAATTAGATCTTCTACGGATATCAACTAGATAGGACCTGAGTGTAAAATATGTTTACTTTGTCTTTTCTTTGCTAACAATTATATTGTTAATTTATTTCTAATTTAGGTAAGTTTTAAGTTTATTATTTTTTATTTAGGACAACTTACTTGTTTTATTTTCATTTTTTAAGTTCTTTGTTTAGCTAAATTATTTTAATTTTATTAGAGTTATTACAGTACATAGTTTATTTTTACTTTCTGCTATTGGCAACATTGAGCTGACAAATGATGAATTATTTGCAACCTCTGACTCACTCACCTTCTCCAATCACCCTCTTATTGTGCAGACAACTTTTAACGCAGGTAGCAACATTCCTCAATCCCTACCATCCCCTCCAACAACAACTACTGCTAGTCTACTTAAGAATGCATTTTCTATTGATAAATCATCACTTAAAATCGCTCACGTAAATTCACAAAGCATTCTGTCCCACTTTGATGAGTTTGAAACCATATTTTCATCTCTTGGACTGAGCGCCATTTTAATTTCGGAAACCTGGCTCACCCCTTCCATACCTTCGTCCCTTGTTCACCTAGACGGATATACACTGCTCAGAAATGACAGAATAGATAAAAGAGGTGGAGGAGTTTGTGCCTTTATATCAAATGAGCTTAATCCAAGAATTGTCCACAAGTCCCCTTCTGTATATTCCGCTCGCCCCGAGTTCTTATTCGTAGAAATTCAAGCCAGTCTAAAAAAATGTCTCTTATGCATTGTATACAAACCTCCAAAAATAAGGCACCTTTCGGATCTAGAAAACGCTCTGAACGATTCATTACCTCATTATGAACACGTTATTGTCGCAGGCGATTTTAATACAAATCTTCTTCAGACTGACTCACCAGCCATACAACTTAAAAATATGTTCCAAAGCTTAAATATGACAATTGTTCCTCTCTCTGCCACACATCATACTGCTACTACCGACACTCTACTGGACTTAATAGTGACTACACATCCACAGAAAGTACTGTCATATGGACAAATTCCTGCTCCCGGCATATCTGCTCATGACATTGTATTCGTAGAATACTCACTCCAATGTCCTAAAAGACGCTCTAAATTGATTACGTACAGAAATTTACAAAACATAGACGATACTAAACTAAAATCAGACGCTTTAGAACTACCTTGGTACACAATATGGAATCTTAGATCAGTTGATGAAAAAGTAGACACATTTAATACACTGATACTACAACTATATGACAGACATGCACCAGTAAAAACCCGACGATTTTCCCGCTCCCCTGCTCCCTGGATGAATGACTCAATACGTGAACTTATGTCAAAACGAGACAAAGCATACCGAACATACAGACGACATAAAAATGACGAGAACTGGCAACTGTACAAACAACTTAGAAACACAACTACACAAACTATACGTAATGCCAAACTACGACACGCCCACAGTATAATCGGACCTGAAATAAGTGCACGGGACACTTGGCGAAATCTCCGTGCAATGGGACTTAGACAGTTGAATCCCTCAACTGACTCTATAGGCATTTCTGTAGATGACTTAAATGAACATTTTACCTCAATACCCAAGACACCTCCAGACAACAAGACTAAAATAGACATTCTTAAAGACTTATCCCCATCCCCACATATAGGAAGAGATAAATTTTACTTTTACGACATTTCGCCTATAGACGTTAAAAAAGCACTCAAGCGGATTAAATCCAATGCGCAAGGAACAGATAACATCAGCATTTTAATGCTAAATAAAATCATTGACATTATTCTACCCACAGTGACTCATATTTTCAATGCTTCCCTTATAACTTCTATCTTCCCTACTGTATGGAAACAGTCTAGAGTTCGGCCTATACCAAAAATAAGTACACCTACTAACTGTAATGACTTCCGACCGATTAGCATCCTTCCGACATTATCTAAAGCCCTGGAACATATTGTACATAAGCAAATGACTGAATATCTCCAAGAAAATCACCTCCTTGATCCTTATCAATCCGGCTTTAGATCTGGTCATAGCACAACCACAGCTTTGCTAAAAATTACTGAAGATATTCGTGAAGCCGTGGACAGACGTCAATTGACTCCTTTAACCTTACTTGACTTCAGCAAAGCTTTTGACACAGTAGACCACGACTTACTTATGATAAAGCTCAAGCACCTACACTTGTCTGACAGCGCTGTATCCTGGTTCGACTCATACCTGCACGGTCGTCAACAATACGTTTCATTAAACTCTAGATCTTCGTCTTGGCGCAACGTGCCGGCTGGAGTCCCCCAGGGCAGTGTTCTCGGACCTCTTCTTTTCTCAATCTACATAAATGACTTGCCAACTGTACTAAAGCACTGCCGTTATCACCTCTATGCTGATGATCTCCAAATTTACCTACATTCACCTCCTCATTCTCTCTATAACAGCTTGACAAAATGAATGACGATCTCATATCCATCTTTAACTGGTCTTCAAGTATCGGTCTAAATCTAAATCCTAACAAGTCACAAGTAATTCTAATGGGACAACAAAGACTGCTTACAACCTTTGACATATCTACACTTCCAAACATTACTATAAATAATATAATTATCCCTTATTCTTCTTCAGTAATAGATCTTGGACTACATCTAGACGCAAATTTAACCTGGCAAACACAAGTGAAACACATATGTAAAAAGACTTTCTCCATCTTACATTATCTTAGACGTTTAAAGAATTTTCTCCCAGTTTCGTTAAAACAAATCCTTGTGCAGAATCTTGTGTTACCACACTTCGATTATTGTGACATTATATATAATGATCTAAACTATGACTTGTCGCAGAGACTGCAGCGTGTTCATAATGCTTGCATTCGATTCATTTTCAATATCCGCCGTTATGACCATATTTCCGAACACTTTAATAACCTCTCTTGGCTCCGTCTTACTGACAGACGTAAATTGCACTCTCTTTCACTACTTTTCAAGCTTCTGAATTCCTACATCCCTACTTACCTGGCGTCCAGATTTGAGAAGTTATCCTCTTACCACAATATTGACACTAGATCACAAGATAGCAGTCTGCTAACAATTCCTCTTCATAGCACTTCCTCCTATTCTACTTCCTTCACAGTAGCCTCTGCCCGCTCCTGGAATCTCCTTCCTCAAGATATCAGGGGTTGCCGCACACTTGGTACCTTTAAGTCACGCTTATACAGTTACCTGTTGTCTAATAATTAATTTTTCTCTATTTATTTAATTTTATACTATGTCATTAATCTTTTCCTCGTTTTTTATATATATTGTACATATTATATATTTAATTCGTTAAATTTAGAGTAAATCAAAATACATTATAAATATTAATTGTATTGTATTCATAACTTGTAATCGTTTATATATATATATATATATATATATATTGTAATTTAGATTTAAGACTATTTTTTGTTTGTATTTTTTTAAACCTGGTTGAGTGGTAGACAAGGCCTTAAGGCCTTAACTCTGCCAGGTAAAATAAAGCTATTATTATTATTATTATTATTATTATTATTATTAAACGTGAGGTTTACAGAAGACCGAAGATGTTTAAGAATAATAGCTAATATTTGGTTAGAATGAAAGTATGTAATATGGAATTGTAAAGATAAAATAGATCAAAATAACGTATCTAAATAAAAGGGCTAACAAAATATAATCTTTGCATAAAAATAATTCCAGTTAACGAACATGGAATTAAACATTAATTAAATGTCATTATATAGTAAATCCGCAACGAAACAGATTTTATATTTTATTTCACTTAATTAAAGTATAATTTTCTTTTATAAATGCAACTTTAACTAAACATATTTTATCAAATCCCTTGAGTTATGAATATGTGATCAGCCATTTGTAACATTACTGGTAATAGCCTACAAACTAATGACGGCTAATTAAATCCGTACAAATAAGTACTGTCAATATTGACTAAATTAAATTCCAGTTGTATCAAAAGTGTTATATATTTTTGTGAGTGGGAAGAGAGGTAAAAATGAAGCAAAATTGTTCCACTGAACGTGGTTCCGGAAGTTAACTGTTTACAATTTTTGCTGGCTGGGGCTGGCTTAATAATAATAATAATAATAATAATAATAATAATAATAATAATAATAATAATAATAATAATAATAATAATAATAATAATAATAATAATAATAATAATAATAATAATAATAATAACAATAATTCATTCATTCATTTAAGAATTTTCCTCATCATTGAGAGTTTTCTCCAACAAACCTTAGTAATTAACATGAGTTTAAAATATATATAAATGACTATGGACTTATAGACTGTAAGTTAGTAACAACATTCAGAAATTTCCCTTAATTAAAGTTCTCATCCGTTACACCAAATGTCCTCATTGAATTCTGAATGTTATTCTTCCAAGTTGTTCTTGGTCTTCCTTTTCTGCTCCTTCTTTCAATGTTCCATGCATAGACGGCCATTGGCAGTCTTCCATCCTGCATTCTTCTTACGTGTCCATAACATTTTAGCCTTCTGTGTTCAATTTCATGCATTATACTTCTTTCTGCATTCATCCATTTTATAATATCTATATTTATAATAATAATAATAATAATAATAATAATAATAATAATAATAATAATAATAATAATAATAATAATAATAATAATAATAATAATCAATTACAATAACACATATAAAAACAATAACGAACAATATTAACGATAATAATAACAAAACACTTGTAATTTATAGACCATTATAAATATATAGACCTTTAGAACGGCATGGTCATGTCAGAAGAATGCCGGAGCAGAGATTACCTCAAAAAGTGTTTGATTGGACTCTTCAAGGAATAAAGAAGAACGCTCGACCCAAGATTACATGGAAACAAGATATTAGAAGATCTATGCTGGAGAATGAATACCAGGAAAAAAGAAAAAATGAAGGGGGGGGGAAATAAACTGCTCTATCTTTGTATACAGGAATATATTTAGGTAACTTTGTTCAATAAATAATACATGTCAAATGCATATAAAAGAGTTATAAGAAAATAATCGATTGTTATATTAATTATGTCATTTTATAATTGAAATACTTTTATGTCCATTGAGAATTAAGTGATGATGCTTTTAAAAGACAAATAATTTTCTATTGAATAGAATATCAAAATAAAAGTTTACTTCTTATTTGCTTTGTTTAGTTAGTAAAGAGCTTTCATGAAATACAGACTTATCTGTCAAAGAGACCAGAAACAATTTGTGTTATAACAAAATCTTTTAGTCACCTCATTTCAACCGAATGAACAGCTGCTTGTATAAACCATTCAAACAGACTAGCGATCCTTTTTGTGTTATTATAATTTAAATATAATTAATAAGTTAAATGAATGGTTATATGCACAAATTGAAATTCTCTTTTATAATTGTACGAGACAAAAGAAGCTGTATTGTCTTCAATATTTTTTGTGGCACAGACGTTTTCACATAAACCACATTGTAGAATATTTTCATAAGTAGGCCTATTTATGATACAAGAGAAAGAACACCAGAAATGTCGAAATAACAACCTGAGACATTGGATAAAAAATTAGACTTCTTTGAAAATGTAGGCCTATTATATATATATATATATATATATATATATATATATATGGTATGATAAGAAAAATAAATGCCTGGACGGGATTCGAACCCGGATCTCTGAGTCTGTACCTCAGCGTGATATCCATTACACTACCAGGCGAATCCAATTCAAACACTTATTTTTCTTATATATGTATTATACTCTCCATTATTACTAGATGTCGCGAGAACACTGTCTTCACTGCCATCTAGTAGCTGACTATATCAAGTAAGCAAATTAAAGAGAATATTTATTTTATTTTATAGCAGTGACGCTTTATCGATGTTATAATTAAATGTTTAACATTGAGAAATGCAAGCTTAATATGGTATGATAAGAAAAATAAATGCCTGGACGGGATTCGAACCCGGATCTCTGAGTCTGTACCTCAGCGTGATATCCATTACACTACCAGGCGAATCCAATTCAAACACTTATTTTTCTTATATAAGAAAAATCAAGTTTTGCCATGCACATACTAGAAACGGGTCATCAGTTCGACAAAATGGATAAAATATAAAAATGGAGTCGGCAGAGTATTATCTTATGCAAGTTTATTTACAGTACAACTGGAACTTAACTCGGAATTATCATAAACAGTGAATTAAGTATAAAATATATTTTTTATTTAACAAAACGGCTGGTTAGAGAAACTAAAAATAAATGCGAATTTGTTAGTCCTATCACATAGCTAGTTAAAAAATAATTCCTCATGGAATGTGTCACATTAGGAAATTAGAGGTTAAGAACTGGAGAAATGCAGTTCAAGAATTTTTTTCTAAAAATCTGCATATGTACATAATTTCTACTATGTATACAGTTTTCCAAACCGTAACAAGGGAGAAAATAACATTGTTCTATAGGGCCTATGTTTAATTAACTAAGATCGCTGGGTGCGTAATAATTGACAATGAAAACAAAACTTACACACAAGGAAATTGTGCTCACAGAATAATATCAATGGAGGTAAGATTGCAAACATTAACTGCTGAAGTTGGCATGACTGAGAGAACATATAAAGTTGGAACAAATATTATATTCATGCCACCCTCTGGCACCCATTCACCTCGGCGTTTGAGAGAACTGTTCAACAGTGTAAATTTACGACAAAGAAACTATTGTATTAAAGACCAAACTAATACAAATGTGCAAAGTTTCTTTGTCTTGGTAAGTGGCATTATGCATAAAATGCTCTTAGCTATATAAATCCGTGCAGCACTAAAGATTTAATAAATATAAAAACTCTGAACACTTTATGACTGGTAAAATTGTCACTGAGATCTCGAGTGATTTATTTAAAATAATAGTGATGTCCTATAAAACTGAGTTGAGCTTTATTACTGGGTATAAAAATAGAAGTTCGTAATTCTAGTTTCCTCAACCTGACCACTCGTACATGTACGTTATCTAACAGTTTGAGTATACAATTTAAGCAATTTAAGCAATATAAAATAGAGCACATATTTAAGAAATAAAATAAATAAAAATGGGAGTTATGAAGAGGAAATAAGAAATAGAAATAATAAAGGAAAATTTGCAATTGCTTGCCTCAATGGAATATTGTAGGATAAAAATATAAGTAATAAAAATAAAATGAACGTATATCATATAATTGTTAAACGCATCATTACTTATGGAGCAGAACTTTAGTCATTAATAACAAAAACAAATAAGTATCTTTTGGCAACGGAAATTGATTTTATACGAAGGGCAGCAAGAATTTCAAGAAGAGAAAAAAATTGAGAACTCAGTTATAAGGGAGAAAATGAAGATTGAAGACACTATTTTAAATTATATTAAAACTCAGCAATTAAGATGGTACGGACATATTCAGCGAATGGAAGAGGATCGGATACCAAAATCTGTTTTGGAATGGAAATCTGAGGGAAGACGAGGCAGAGGAAGACCTAAAACCTCATGGAGTCAGGGAATATGCTTATATATGAAGGCGAAACATCTACAATGAGGAGATTGGATGGACCGACAAAATTGGCTATTAGGAATCGGACATTGTCGAAGGCATTAATCAACCGATCTATCTATCTATCTATCTATCTATCTATCTATCTATCTATCTATCTATCTATCTATCTATCTATCTATCTAAAACAGTATCTGAGATCTCATTCGTCCTCATTAATAAGCAGTGTAGTTTTGTAGGAGGCCTTTCGAAAACTTAAGTTTCATCTTCTGCTTTAAATTGGGTACTGAATAATCAGCTGTATAGTTTTCGAAAGGCCTCCTACAAAACTACACTAATACATTTATTTAAAACTACACTACTGATTTTTGAGGACGACTGAGATCTCAGGAACTGTTTTATATTTTTTTTAATTTTTAACACAGAGACCTCAATTGAGTTTTGTAATAATTAATTCACTGGTACTATCGAACCCGTAGGTTCATGGCCGCGCGAACATAAGCTCTCCATACATTTTTTGTTTTCTTGACGGTTGTATTTTAACGGTGAAAGATCGTCACTCTTTCGATCAAGGTACTTTTTTCGTCTGGCTTATTACCTTCGACCAGTCCGGCATAGATAACCTACCGGCAGCAATGCTATTATCACCTCACTATGATGGTTGTCCGTTTATATAAAATCGAGTGCCGCGACAATGCTTGACAATGATTAACATGCGGAATTATTATAGTCTCAATAGTCTGCATCTTTGTATTTAATTATATATAACATCTGCGGGGAAACATAGCGAGCCGCTGGACAACCATCATAGTGAGGCGATAATACCGCCGGCATAGCTCTCGGGATCATTTAAGCATGCACGCCACTCCACCACGACAAGGTAAAGATATCTTGGAGTGACGGGGTTTTGTAATGTATTTTTAAAAGTCTTGAGTTTGAGCCAAATATTGTTTCCATAAGAAAATATATATGAAGGGTGATGGAAAAATCAATCATAGTCCATTTTTAAGAAAACGCTTTTGAAGTATAATTTCCTTATATTAATAAAGATTAGTTGCTTTCATTTTATCAATAACTAGTTAATACCCGGCGTGCGCTGGTACCCATATATAAATGAATATTAATGCGTTTTATACTCAGTTGAATAAGTAAACGGAAAACTAATTATAAATTTATATCGTAAATATTTTAGATGCTCTCTGCTGATTATCCAGATCTTCTTGGCATAAGTGAGCTGAAAGACAAAATTCGTTATTTTGAGTTATCTGTAGAAGAATACCCGCCGTGCGCTGCTACACGCTTGCCCGGGAATCTAATTATCCCGATCTTCGTGACATCAATGAAACACAAACATGTCGCGGACTCTTTTGAAGAGTTTTTTTGAGATATTCAATTCTGTGTACATTTTGTGTATTAATTATGGTTTAAAACGTTGAATAATAAAGCCCATAATGAACAAACAAAATTAAACATTTATAAAACAATGGCAGTCCCTGTCCTTTTTTTGGGGTGAATCTTGGATTACCACTACCAAACAAGAAAGTAAAATCCAAACAGCCGAGATGAAATTTTTAAGAAGAGTAAAAGGATGCACTAGAATGGACCAGATAGGAACGAGGATATCCGTGAAGAACTGCAGATCTATTCCATAAAAGAAAATATATTTAACAACAAGATTCAGTGGAAAGAACATGTAAACAGAATGTAAGAAAGCAGATTACCAAATAAAATCTTTCATTATTTTCCGAGAGGAAATTTCGGACGTCGTCGGAAGACATGGTATTAGACAAGACGGAACAGGGAACTAATTCCTAAACCAGGAAGTGAAAAAGAACAAGATTATGGTTCAGGCAGCATAAGCCATTTAAGCGTCCAAAAAGCTACTTTTTTCATGTTTTTCACTAAAGGGTGATTTTTAAGGGTGAAGGGGAGTATTACAACTATTATATAGCCTATAACCTTCCCGGGAATTTCCTGAACATTTTGCAAAAAGCCCCATCACAATCGGATGAACGGTATGGCAGCGCATAAAATATACGAACAAACAAACATTCGTAATTGTTATTTATCATATATTCAGTCCTTTAGTTCTTAATACTTTTAGAATATTCTTATGATATGGTTTCATCAGACATAGAGTAAATGCCACACCACAGCATATCCAAGAGACTAAGATGGCAACTTGATCACGTGACTACTTCTTTTGGTCACAAACCAATTGGAAGGCTTGTTCGATGTAGGCCTACGAAAAATGAAATGTTGTTTTATATTTATTTTACAAATTTTAATTGAATTATTTTAAAATTAATGCAGCATTTTTAATTCCATACCCCATATCATTTTCCAGGTATGCCTAGTAACCAGTTATGACATAATATGACAATCCAATTTGTATTGTTGAGAGATTTGAAATCGTCAAAAAATAGAGAAGCAATGTATCATAAGTATTTAGAATTTAAATATAATTAAATAACACTTAGAATATAGACTATAATTTCATTTTTGTTGAAAATCAGTTTTGTTGATTTTTTTCGTATTAGGACTTTTTTCTGCACTAGAGTTGTTTTTTATTAAACCCAAATAAATTTTATTTTATTAAAAAAATCCTCTCTTGCGCATCTTCTTCGGCCAATGCCATTCTATTCGTACACCTCTTGATCCCATTCATACCTTGTTCCTGTGGTTTCTTCTGCCTTCAGGATTTTATTCCAAAATAATTTTCAGAATTCCATCTTCTCTCATTTTTTCAACGTATCCAAACCTTTTCAATTTCCTTCCTTCAATTACTTGAAAAAAAATGATTATCCACTTTCAATTCTCTTTACTTCTTTGGTTTCTAGTTTTATAATTTCCTGAATTTCTTGCCACCATTCCTGCATCCAATAATTTACTTGAATGTGGCCTGTCTAATGTCCAAGCTTTAATTCCATATAACATGTTTTGATTTAATTAATTATATGTAAAATATTATAAGATAATATTTAATTTAATGACGCTATTTATACAACTAAAGTCGGTAACGCGGAAATTCAAATGTTGACATTAAAACAAACAAATTTTGTTCAGAGGTGGCTTTTTCCAGGATTAAGGTTATTAAAAAAACTCCAAGCACGACGGGCCTAGAAGGCCCTTGGCCTACCAGCCGTCTGCTGGCCTCACATCCACATGTTTGAATCACAGGGGTAGAGGATCATCTAGCCAGTGACATGTAATCAGCATGTCGGGTCCCCAGTCGTTATAGCTGGTGTTCTCAACCTGGAGTCGCTACTTATTGTAACTACCCAAATGTCTCACGATGCTGGGTGGGCACCGGTCCCATATTGACCGAAAATCCATGAGAACATTCCTTCCCCCATGGAGACTCGAACCAGCGCAAGTCCCGTAACTCCGCGCCAAGGCTTCTTGCCTTAACCACTCGGCTACGGCGCGGGACTTAAGATTATTTACGTTCTGTAAATTTACCACACGGTACTATGGACTTTAGTTCCCTTATGAAATAATTCAAATTTTGAATTTTTACGCCCAGAAAAATCCAGTTTGAAACAGCAAGCCTCGGAACTAGACAGCATGGTAAATGCTAGTTGGAAATGACTCACAGTTCTGTTTAGGTAAAGGAAGATAAGTAGAAATATTATATACTGTTTAGATTAGAACGACTATTAATGAGGCTGACCATATATTAAAGAATTGGAAGCACTTATCATAAGTAATGCCACGAGTGATTTCCAGATTATCGATAAATTCACGATCTCACGAAGTGAGTCTAGAGAATTTGGAAATCAAGAGTGGCATTTGTTATGACTATTTAACGAATAAAATTAAGCTGTTTACTCACAAATCATTATTTAAATATAGTTATTTTAAAATATGTATATATTTAATGTAAATGGCGATGTTTGAAAACAAATGAGAAACGTTTGTTCATCACTGCGACCAGATTACATTATTTATTTGAACCGAAAGTGCATTTTTCGGCTCAGTATGGTAACTTCGTTCTCCTCCCTACACTGGTATATTTATGAACTATGCCAATATCCTGTTCTCCTTGTAGCTACCCCTTCCCTCTTCACCCTTCCTGCCGCGCAATGTCTACGGCGCATCTCCCCTCTACCTCGGAACCTTCATATACGTGGTGCACTAACAGAACAGTATCATACACTCCAAAATTATTTAACTGAGAAGAAACGATATCTCAGATTATACCGTACTTTTGGCGCACCCCAACACAAACAACTTTACAATCGCTATGCTCATTTGGTGCGAAACCGATTAGAAGAAATGCGAAATGCTGAATGGGATTCTTCCCTTCAGCGTTTCACAGATGCTAAAACTCCTCCGTGGGAGATATTAAAAAGAATTAGAAGGAGTCGAGCTCCGCCTCCTCCATCAGCTATATTTTATGACGGAGATTGGGCTTACCTCCCACGGGAGAAAGCCCAAGCTCTCTCTAAACACCTAGAATCAAGGTTTCGCCTACATGAGCTCACCACACCGGCTCACGAAGCTGAAGTATACCATACAGTAAGTACGTTTCTTGAGAGACCTATCCCTCTCACCCTTCCTGATATACGGCTTTCACAATTGAAAGCCGTAATCCATAATCTACCTTCCAAACGTGCCCCCGGTCATGACCGGATACCATATTTGGCGGTAAAATATTTACCGCTAAAATCCCTTCTCCTATTCCTTCAAATAGCTAAACATTGTCTCAAGTACCAGTACTTCCCTGAGGTCTGGAAAAAAGCCAAAGTTGTAGCTATACCAAAGCCTGGTAAAGATCCAACCAACCCGGACAACTTAAGGCCAATCAGTCTTCTACCTGTGCTGGGGAAAGTTATGGAGAAACTCATTTTGGCAAGACTAAAAAGAGAGGTGGTAGATAGAAACCTTATTCCTACTCACCAATTTGGCTTTAGAAAAACACACAGTACTCCGCTCCAACTTGCTCGACTGGTTGACCAAGTTGTTACGGGATTTAACAACAAGAAAAGTACTTTGGCAGTGTTCCTCGATATTGAGAAGGCATTCGATACGACTTGGATAAATGGACTATTATACAAATTAATAAAATTTCAAATTTCGGCTGATTTAATTAAAATTATAGCTAAATACCTAACTAACCGACACTTTTATGTGTCGGTTAGTGGGTATAATTCTGACTGCAAGCCACTCTTGGCGGGAGTTCCTCAAGGTGCAGTCCTCTCTCCGATTCTGTACACTCTCTATGTGTCAGACATCCCTAATTTTAACCGTATTAACCTAGCATCCTTTGCTGATGATACTTGTTTGTATCTTCAGGCTCCATTCCGTCTATTACCTCGACGCGTCCCAATAATCCAGTCCGCCTTAAATTCCTACCATTCCTGGTTTGGTCTATGGAACATTAAGCTCAATGTTAACAAAACAAAAGCTGTTTTGTTTTCAAAGACTAGTAGACCAAACCAAATCCAACTCACCTTGGGAACTCATCATTTCCGACCAGAGCCTTCAGTCAAGTATCTCGGAATCCATCTGGATTCCAAGCTTACGTTCAAAATTCATATTCGGCATCTTATTCATAAATCAAATGCTGCAATTGCCTTACTATATCCATTTTTCAAGTCACCTACACTATCCTCTCGGATCAAGCTGATTCTTTACACAGCTGTGATCCGAAGCATGTTGCTGTATGGTTGTGAAGCCTGGAGCATCCTCGCTGGATGTCACAAAAAGAAAGTTCAAATAATTCAGAATAAATGTTTCAAAATTATTTTTTCGGCACCAATGTACACGAGGATCGCAGAGCTTCACAACCAAGCACAGATGCCGTATATTGCGACTACGATTGAAGAACGTGTGGACAAAATGTTCCAACTAATCCAAAATCATACAAATCCAATTGTTCGCAATATAGGGCATCTAATACAGCGACGTGCAATTCACCGGAACATATTTGCTAGACTTTGATGGTCCAGCTAATGAAATGAGTGCTGTATGACAGCTAAAGTAGTGTGGCTCATTCCGCTCGGTCGGCTTTCGGACTCTCTGCTTGTCCGGCCGAGTGGTTTACGATGCCCTGCTTTAGTAGGATTACACCTCATTTCATCCCCTTCCCTTTACAAAATTTTTTATAAACTGAACACAAACGCCGCTAGATATAGTGGGTTAAGTGGTTAAACTCCATCTAGATAATCACTATGGTATTTGCTGCCAGGGAGCCGCAACTGGTTCTAGTGCAGCGCACTGGGCGATGCTAGACATTGCCAAACAAAAAAAAAAAAAAAAAAAAAAACAGTATCATTCGATCATCCTAGCAGCCATTGTTTTGTTGTTTAAAAGGATTCAAGATTGGAATCCGATTCCAGGTCGCGATGCGACTGGAATTCTAAATAGACAAGCTGACCTGAGGCCAAGAAGGGGCCTGTTTGAGTTAGTCCGGCAGTCCAGGGAAGAGGTGGTCCCTGAAACTCGGACGCAAGTATGAGTGTTGCGTGATGTATGGTATGTTGTTCATTTTTTTTTTGTATGTCTATTTTGATCCTGTGATCAGTATTATTATTATTTTTGTTAATTTATTTTTACTCAGCCAACTTGTTTATATTAAATGTTATCTTTTAAACAACGCCCCTGTTTCATCACTCAAGTATACGTAGTTGTTTACTATCCTGTACGGAAAATCACTCAAGTAGGAAACTATTCCGAGCTCCTTAACTATTATGCTGTTTAGCGTTCCTGAAACACAATTATTATCTTGTTCACTCACTGTATGTATTTAAAAATCAGTATTCTTCTATGTTAATATATATATGTATATATATATATATATATATATCAGAGAAAGAAAGATGAATCAACGGCTGCCTTCTATGGGCCCAAGGCAAGCCACTTCCTGATAGATAACTTCTTTGGAAATCAGATCCACATTAATAGAAACAGCAATTACAAAACCCGATCCCGGATTACAGGTAGCAGTTATTGTGGTTTATTATTTTGGTCCGCGTGCGCACAAATGGTCGCAATAGCGTGGTTTATTTATAGTGGTTTCGAAACCCCACAAATGGTAGCAGTCTGCGTGGTTTCTAAAAAAGCTACAAATTGTAGCAGTTGCGTGGTTTCTTGCACCCACAAATGGTAGTCAGACCGTGGTTTGGGTTTACAACCCCCACATATTGCCAAAGGATCGCAATATTGTTAGAATACACCCTAGTGGAGAAACAATTATACACATCAAACTGTTTATAGCCAACATTATAGATTATTAATTAATTTATGATATCCTATGATGTAAATTACATTTTTCAGGAACGTAAATTGCTGGAAAATAATACGTTTAAGAAAGTGCAAACAGTGGTTCCTTTTTATTGTGCTATAATCATCTAATACGAATGTTTTTTCTATTATATCCCGAAAGCAGTATCTGTTTGCATTCGTGCACTATATATATATATATATATATTATTAAATAATTGGAGGCATAGTACTTAATAAAAGAAATTAAATTAAAACGTATATATATATATATATATATATATATATACAATCAGGTAGCCGCATTTCTTAGAGAGTCAGTTACTGCAAAATAATGCTATGACCTGTTCCGAATATTATAAAGAAAGTGCTTTCTTTAATATGATAAACGGGTGAAACACGACTGTGATTGGTTGTTAAACAAGATACATTCAAAAGTGATTGGTCATTGACTCCCATTTGGGGCATGAGTTAGATAGTCGGGCTATTTGAACTGCTCGTTAATTTATAACAGTTTTTTTTGTAACTGACGAAGAACAAAGCATATTTTTTGAAGCATATAAGTAAAGTGGTCCCACAACAGGCCCGGAGGCCCTTGGGGTAGTAGGAGGTTAGGGCTCCCACTTTATCTAGACAAACGGCACTTTATGTCAGCCGGGTTGTCAGCCCTGCGTGACGGCCGCCTTTACCCCCAGAACAAGCGTCTGGTACTCATTTCCGTTAGAAGCTGAGTCGACCCCAGGACCATAGTGCCGCTAGAGGGTTTGGGTCAGTTTAAAAATCCTGACCCCAACGGGACTTGAACCCTCGACCCTCCGGCTTGTAGCTCAGTGCCTTAACCACTACGCTACGGCGTGCCCCTTTTGAAGCATATAAAGCATTTATTTTTTGAAGAATATGAATACATTTTATTCGGAATAAGTTTTGTACACAGTAATGATACCCGTATGAGCAAGTGCTCGTCTTTGGATACATTTATTTTACAGAACGTATCTTGTAAAATTATATTAACGAGAGGAGAAAAACATAGCATACAAATTTTAAAAAATCAAAATATAAAATGAACTCTGACACCTATAAATTAATTAAAATTTTCTTAATAGGATATCCCTAGATATGAGAATAAATGATTATTTTCATATCAAAATTCGGATTCCGACTAAAGAGGATTAAATAAAACTCTTCGTTATAACAATTTTTAAGTGCATTAAAAGTCAGTCTTCGGCAACTTGAAAAATATGTAACGTTTTAACTTCAATTCTATATTCATATTGGGTGGTTGTCTCTAACACTTTATTTATCTGCGACCACGCAATTTTTTTAAGATGATATATAGTATCTATGATCTGAATTGAAAGATTCATGGCTTGCTCGTAGTATTTCTTCTCATGTTTATATATTTCGCAGCGGCACTCTAGAATATATAACTAATGGAACATCGAGTGACGAACTGATCCAGCGATTATATATCTCATGTTCTGAACAACCAATCCGTCTACCTTGAAAGAGTAGTCAAATTTACAATACTATACGTATTTTCATTAGTCAGATAAAGATCTGCTTAGCTGCCATGTTGATCTAATTTACTTCCATAGTTATGTTGGTTTGCATTAGCTCGGAATAGGGATGTATGGAGAGCTTATTGTCGCGCGGCCATGAACCTGCGGGTTCGATAGTGACAGTGAGAAAATAAGTTATGTTGGTTGAGGTAGACCTCGTGTTGCATCATACAACTCTGCGCTGTGTTTTAGAACATAAGGTAACAGGGGATTTACTCTCCAATTTGACCTTGATCTGACTAATGGAAATACATGGACTACAGTTAACATGATTCGTTTTATAATATGTTTTTCTAGAAATAAGTTTCATATTTCTCCCTCTCCATCGTATATTGAGATTACCCTATATACTAAGAAAAAATATGTAACATCAGGCTTTTAATAATGTCAATGAATAAAACTAACTCACTGGCATATCGAACCCGTAGGTTCATGGCCACGCGGACATAAGATCTCCACACATCCCTATCCTGAGCTAATGTTTTCCAATCATCCCCTGTATAATCTACTTCCCTCAGATCATGGTTTATGTTATTCTACTACTTCATTCTTCGTCTACCAACTGCGCGTTTTCCTCTGGTTTTCCTACAATAAGCTTCCATGTTCTTATTTAATTCTCACGTGAAACATTTTGAATATCTTGGTACGACGTTGAAAATGAACGGGAAGTGGAAAAAAAAACATATTGATATAGCATTATTTAAAGGGAGGGGACAACTTAACAGTGTACTCGGTATTCTGGGTCGAGTACCTGATATTCCAGTCAGCACATTAGAACAAATGTATGGAGCAATGGTCAGGCCAGTAATGCACTATGGTAGTGAGATTTGGGGTTTCCAAAGAACAGAAGTACTAAATAAGGTATATACGCATTTTCTAAAATATATTACAGGACTTAGTAAGGCCGTTTCTAACTGTGGAATTTTATATGAATTCGGGTCATTCCAGGACGACATAAACTGTAAAATTCGTGTACTCAAATGCTGGTTGCGAGTAATCCAAGGTGAACAAACAATGCTTAGAGTAATTTGTTACGACCACCAAATTAAAAACATAGATGTTAAATTTTGGGCAGACGAGGTTAGGAGAGAACTCCAAAAGATTGGGATGGGCTGGATATGGGAAAAAGGGACTGAAAATCGCAAGAACATGTGGAGAAAAATAAGGAGGAGGTACTTAGATATAAACCAACAAGATACTTTCGCCGAATGAACAGGAAAACGCTCACTGTGTTCACAAAGAGACCTAAAACACGTCTGGGGAAAAGAATCGTATATACTCAACCTAGGATTTAAGGAGAGATCAGGGCTTGCTTGGTTTAGGCTAGTGGCATGGAAATTTTTAAAAATTAGCGACGATCACGATATGCGAATATGTCCAATGTGCGGGAACTTTGAAGATGAGATACATATATTAGGAAAATGTAATGATTTAGAACATTGGAGACGTCAGTTATTACCGGAAAGATTTCTAAATTCAAATCGGGAAAGATTGGCATGCTACGAGTTATTGGTAAATCCAGAAAATTGGATAAACCTCGGTAAATTTCTGGACAAAACTCGGAAAATAAGGGCAACACTCATTCATGAATAAATGTATGTTATCAAAATGCAATACCATTAATTCTTAACAATTATATATAAATTAATTAGTGTATAATGCTATTGTGTTATTATTTAATTGTAATAGTATTGTGTTTTGGCAGTAAAAGATTCCGGGCTATGTGGCCGTGGTCTAGACCACGGCCACATAGCCCGGAATTTTTACTACCATGATTACCGGCCGTGAAAGCCTGCATTCCACTAGTATTGTGTTTTCTTTATGTAATTGTAATGTTAATGTTTTTTAGTGTATAATGCTATTGTGTTATTATTTAATTGTAATATTATTGTGTTTTCTTTATGTAATTGTAATGTTATTGCTTTTTTGTTGTTTATTTTTCTTTACACTAGTACCAATTATTACTTTATTGTAACGGACTGTCAACAGCACGTACGGCTTACTGCCCGTGCGACCCATATTTGTAAATGATATTGTAAATATCTTACTTTTTGTCTAATAAAGTCCTATTACTACTACTACTATTTAATTCTCCATGACACATGCCCTAACTATCGCAATCTAAGACTTAAATATTATAATATAAAGATCATGTATCTCACTGCTATGCAAGTCTTATCCATTCGCCTGTCTGTTAATTTTTATTTTAAAAATATTCCCTAGTGGAAACCATGTCCGCATATCTTTATATTTTTACGGTGAAAGATCGCCACTCTTCGTCTGGCTTATCGCCATTGATGTGTCCGGCATGGGTAACTCTTTCAGCAGCAATACTACTGCAGGCATAGCTCTCGGGGTCAAATAAGCACGCAAGCCATTCCACCTCGGCAAGGTAAAGGGATCAAGAAAGTAAAATACATAAAAATTCTTGAGCCAAGTCACTTTTTCCCTAGTGTTCCATTAAAGAGCTTCAAAATGTCCAGTTTTCTGTTTATTTTTATCTAATTTTCTGCACCTGAGAAGGTGTGTTCTTTTTTTGGAAAACATTATATTTATCACAGATTGGGCAGTATCTCTCCGCTGTCAGTTTCATTCTAAAGAAGTATTCTTGAAGGCAGTCATGCCTTAAAATTAGCCGGAAATGAGCTACTCCTTTTTTTTTTTTTAGGTTTCGACACCAAGGTTTTACATTTACACAAATCATCATATACACTTTTCCCTTCATATACTATCATATTCTTTCCTGTTCTTGAACCATCAACTGATTTTCAATTAGTTTAAGTTTACATTAATAAGATTCATGATGAAGTTACGTTGAGGTATATTTTCAAAATTAATATATAAAATTATTAAATATTTACCTAAATGGTCCGTCTCGTCAACTTTATTGGTTATTTATCTGTAGCGCTTTCGGGACTAGTCCTCTCATCAGCAAGATTCAAAACTGGCGTTTCACTGAAGATCTGGTAGAGGGGTTTACGCGTACTGGGGCGTTTTAATTTATCAGATGGTCGTTGTTGTTAACTACCTTCAAAATTTCGATCTTCTCGAGTACGTTTATCTCAGCTGGATTATTTTCTCTGTGCATTATTGTTAGGGTGTTTTCAATATCTAACATGTATAACGTTAAATATTTCGACCATTTTATAAGACCACATATTACTGAAATGAGACACTGTATAAAATTACATTAATTAGTTAATTGCCAGAGTCGCGTTCCTAGGGTCACTAATAACATTTTATTAATCACATTGGCATTTTAATGTCATAGAGATTTATCAGTATCACTCCAATTACAACCTATCTTACAATTTATAGGCTAAATAAATACCAGCTACGGTGGAAAACTCATGTGCGCCGAATGAATCGTAATAGAATTCCAAAAGTCATGCTTCGATACCGTCCTCAAGGGAATATGTCTTTGGGACGTCCTATAAAAAATGGACCGAGAATACTTCCCTGAAACCGTAACAGACTTTGGGCCTTAAACTTATTTGGAAAATAATTATATTTTATATATTTACGTTCCATATATTTACGTTCCTTATATCTCGACTGCTTTATTTTACAGACCACTGCTGGTGTCACATCTTAAAATTTAGGGAAGGTCACTTTATAAGCAGTTATTTTTTTCAATGCTCCAATTTGTCAATTCGAATTTTTTTTGTGTTCTCCTGGCACTGGCGTAATTGTAACCCACTTCTGAGGTTGGGGCACCTAGAAGGCGAGGTTACGATGCCCGGTGATACGATGGGTTATGGTAATGACAGTAGTGCGCCAGGAGAGTCCCCAATCCTAAACTTAATCTAAGACGAATATGAATGATAATGAATATGATAGCCATATGATATTTGGGGTCTTAGGCCATAACGATTCCTGACATTGTTCTTTCAGGTGAGGAAAACCCCCAAAAAAGTCACCCAGAAAATTTGTCTCTACCAGGGATCGAACCAGGACCTGCTGCTTGACAAGAAAGTACGCTACCTAGAGATAACAGCGAGCAATTAAAATAATTTGTTGTAATTGAATTAAATTCTGTGTATTTCCGCCATTACACCAATGTCTTGGGAATAATATATTAAATTTATATACAAATATAATCACTGAAAAGATAAACAGAAGAAAAAAATATACACACGGCCTGCTTTTATTTTATAATCTAGAAAATAAAATAGGCCTACCTAATATCTTGACTTTATTAATGGTTTTTAAAGTAATATAGGAACAAAGTACACCTTAACTAAATCTTTACTTCTGCGGTTATCGTATAACATTATTTTAATCTTAAAATAATCACAATGTATTACGCTGAGTATACCAAGTCGACAACAAACTGTGAAACTAGAACTCTACTAAAATAAGCCATTAATTTTTATGCGCTGCCATCACATTTCCCACGACTTTCAAAACCTTAAAAAATATATTTCTGGAAATATAATTTACAGATTGTAATAGCCTCTCGAGGCTTCGGAAGCAATTTCAACCAGCAGCAATTTAGTTCTCAGATTAACTCGGAATCGTGCTCAGACTGCCATCGCTGGGATACAAGATGGATCAGCTAAATTCTTGAGAACAGGTGCTGGTATCCATACTCTTTTGCTATTTTTAGAGAGATAATTTTAAGAAGGATTATTGTAATGGGGTAAAAGGAATAAAAAAAAAGTAGAGACAGAATAAAACCTTCGCATTCTTCCATACACCACTTTCTCAAAATACTATTTTTAACTTGTATTTTTTTTTCCACTTATACTTTTCCCCGAATAAAATTCTCCAAAGCCATAACAAATACATTTTATTCTAAAATAAATTATGTATTTAACATGTTTGCTGAATAATAAAAATTCCTGAACTGATGATATTTCAGAGTTGTGAATAAAAATAATATACACAATTGATATATATTATATTCTCATTATAATACTTATTTGTTATAGGAGCAGCGAGATGGCAGTGAGGATTATGTCTCGTTGCCTATCATGGTTGAAAATTATATATATATATATATATATAAGAAAGGAAAAATAAATGTTTCTGCTAGGAATCTTAGTGGACTAGTGGTTATATCACTAACGTACAGAGTTAGAGGTGACGAGTTCAAATCCCGGTTCTGGCGTTTATTTTTATCATATATATATATATATATATATATATATATATATATATATATCCATCCATATTAATTCTGCCCTAGGGCAGATATTTCACTGCAATCATAGCATTTTAATACTATGCTTTTCAGCTTTACTAGGGAATTGTAGGTGTGGTAGCTTCCCGTTGCTTTCCACACCGGTGAAGGATGATGATGATGATGATGATGGTGACGATGATGGCTATATGATTTCGGGGATCGTTTGGGCCTTAAAGTTTTCCTGACATTTGTCTTACAGGTGAGGAAAACCCCCGATAAAAACCTCACCCAGAAAAACTATCCCGAGCGGGATCAAACCCGGGCCCGCTGCGTGACAAGGCAGCACCCTACCTCGAGACCACAGCGGTGGACTATATATATATATATATATATATATATATATGCTTTCTGCACTGATGGATGCCAGTATGACATACATACACGTGAAAAATAATAACTGGCATTTAACATCTTCCCTTATCATCCTAAAGCATTGTTTTTTTCTTACACGTAGAACTCCACTGTCTAGATCCAGATGGAAGGGGAGGGAGGGAGACTGTAATAGAATAGGCAGGTGAGTCTAAGATAGTAACATGTGAAATAAGATATTTCACACTTGTGTAAGATAATCCGCCTCGTTGGAAATTTTAATTGTAAACTTAAGGCCTAAAAGGGGCAGTGGTGTACAAATTTTAATCCCTGTATTGTGCACCAATGCCTGTATTAAATTGCAAACTCATCCAAAGTACTATGTCAAGAAGGCATGTGAGTAAAGTGATCCAACAACAGGCCCGGAGGCCCTTGGGGTAGTAGGAGGTTAAGGCTCCCACTTTTTTCTAGACAATCGGCACTTTATGTCAGCCGGGTTTTCAGCCCTGCGTGACGGCCGCCTTTACCACCAGAACAAGCGTCTGGTACTCATTTCCGTTAGAGGCTGAGTCGACCCCAGGGCCATAGTGCCGCCAGAGGTTTTGGGTCAGTTTAAAAATCCTGACCCCAACGGAACTTGAATCCTCGACCCTCCGGCTTGTAGCTCAGTGGGTCACCCATCCAAGTACTAACCACGCCCAATGTTGCTTGACTGCGGTGATCGGAAGAGAACCGATATTTTCAACATGGTAAGGCATGTGGTAGGCCTAATGTTGATAGCGATTCTTCCTTCGGATGGAGACGTTAAACCGGCGGCCCTTGGTACTTTTGCATAGGAGTAGACCACGTGACAGCACGTAACACTTTCTTCCTTCTCTTCATCGTCGTCATCATCATCATCTCTTATAGAACAACTTACACCAAACAAACATTTTTAAGCATACACTCAACCTAAACTACTAGGTACACAATACGAGAATACATCATCTAAATAAAATGATGTGCTGAAGTGGTGCATAAATTAGAAATAGACCATATTAATGCCATCTATTCGCCTATCATAGAAACCGAGGCAAGAAAGGTACAGAGGGGTGGTATTGGAACGAACACACACACATTTTTCCATAATATGTAAAGTGGGTGTACTTACTCAGCGGTATTTGGATCTCATTTTCGATAAATTTGGAATCCAAATAATATGGCCGAACCAACTTCAATTTATTTTATTACAATCAAAATTTCATAATATTATTAAATTAAAATCAGTAAACTTAAAAAAATACATGTAAAGTACGATATAAACGAACGCTCAATACTCAAACCTGAAGATCGTAGATATGATACGAACTTGGATGTCAAACCGCCTACAAATAATAATAAAACAAGAAATTTAAGAAAGAAAAAAAAACTGGAAGATTTGAAGTAACTATTATGAACAAATCCATCCATCCATAGTAATTCTGCCCGAAGGCAGGTCCTTCACTGCAATCATAGCATTTTCATGCTATGCTTGTAGCTTTACTAGGGAATTATAGGTGTGGAGGCTTCCCGTTGCCTTCCGCACCGGTGAAGAATGATGATGATGATGATAATGATAAGGATGATGATAATGGCCATATGATTTCGGGGACCTTTTGGCCTTAAAGTTTTCCTGACATTTGTCTTACAGGTGAGGAAAAACCACGATAAAACCTCACCCAGAAAAATTGCCCCGACCGGGGATCGAATCCGGGCCCGCGCGTAACAAGGCAGCACGCTACCTCGAGACCGCAGCGGTGGACTATGAACAAATAATGTTCCGAATATGGTTTCCTGAAATTTCAAAATAGTAAAAATTAAACAAACTAATATACACCAGAACAGCTGAACGCCCAAAAAAAAAAAGACAGATTACATCATAAAATATAGGCCTATAACAGAAATGAAAATTAAAAATTGGTCACTCTGTATCTAGAATAGATCTGACTGAAGAAAATAGTTGAAAAGACCAACATTTCATTGAAGTTGAAGTCGCCTACTAGAAGAAGAAGAAAAATTTAACATTTGGAAATTTGATTAAAAATACATTAGCATTGAAATTATAATTTTAAAAATTTATTTTAAGAATTTCACCCAATGTAATGATAAATGAAATATGTGTTATGACTGAGACGCAAGTTATTTAGAAAATATCCCTCAGGCATATAGTTGCTACCTAATTCTCGGTAACACGTCAATAATTGTTCTCGATAAACTAGTTACTGTTCAGTAATTATACATCGCTTCAAATTCCACCTAATTGATTTCAATCAAACACTGATTGGCGTAGAATTTATACCCTAGAAGCTATTTCTAAGATACAGGCTACTATATATCATTAAACACCTTGTAATTGCAACGTATTAATTGATAACGGTATTTATAACCATAGGGATATAAAATGAAAGAATCACGACGATGATGAAAATATGTTACTGATTCAATCGGCTTGGGTAGTAACGCTTGATACTCGTATTTGAAAGGAGCTGGTCAATATGACTGATAGCGAGCCCCAATTCATGTTAACTATATTTACTTTAATTCAGAATAATATTTGGTTAATAGGGTAAAATTGGATTCCTCGGAAGTTAGAATTAAAGAGAGAATAAATAGAATACAATGGATATTGCGAGTGCAATAAATGCTCCCAATTAATTAGCATTATTTTTCCTCCATCGTTATAGCTACTTCAAAGTTTGATTATAATAAATCATTTATCTTTTGTATAAAATAAATGGACAAACACACCAATAGCACTGGTCAAGTATGATTTTTGTCTCATGAGTACCAATTGTTGTACTTACTGCAGTTTTTATCATGTTTTCAAATATGTATTCGGAATTTCTCCATCGCCCACAGTTTTTTTTATTTCAATTTCAATTAATGGATTTAAATAATAATTTTTTTAATAAACGGTTTTTCGTCCATTTATCCATTGTAAAATAAAACCAAATTAGCTAACTCAAACGGTTTCAGCTATGGAAAAGAGATATCAAGGCAAATGGAATCCTAATATGCTGACCGATTATTGTTGGATCGTCAAGAGGGATGCTCCACTGGCGAAATATAGCAGAAAATCGTCATTTCTTACTTTCTAGGTGAGTCCGAATGTTCGAATATTGTGTAATTACGAAAGTGGAAATTATTATAGTATTAAAGTGTTTGAAATTATAAATTCCTGCCTCTCGGAAACCTTGCGTAATGGAGAAACCCCGATATCATATTTGAATTCAGGAGAAAAAATACTATCAGAATCACATATTTTTCTTTCTGAGACAAAAAGAAAACTTATTTTTTTGTTGCTCAATGTAGTAGTTCACAAACTACTGTATAGAACCGTGTATTCTAGGTTCGAAAGAACCTTAGACGTTAAACGATCTTTAGTACAATGAATAATGTTTTAAAGTTTTTTTTTTACGCCTAGGGTCACAAATTTAGGATTTTCCCGAAAAAATGAAGCACCTTTAACATGGTAACTTTAATATTATATGAAAGCAGGCATAATCAGCAAAATCTCTTATCACCGTCGTCATCATTTTGAGTTTTTTTTTTTCAATTCTACCGGTTGTCATTTCGACATTTCTGGTGTTCTCTCCCGGCGGCTTAATTGTAATCCACTTCTGAAGTTGAGGCGCCTAGAAGACGAAGTTACGTTACTCAGTTGGTATGATGTATGATAAATGATAATAAAGCGCCAGGGAGAGTTCTTAACCTAAACTTAATCTAAATTCCAGACAATGGGCAACCGCAACCCTTTAAGGAAAAATTCATAAGCTTTACATTCGTACCGTTTTATTACAGAGGGTGATATTTGACTTGGAATAATTGTAATTAAAAAAATATATTAATGGAGTTTAAAATTCTATGCAGGAGACATATAAACGTACCGATAATATGTATATGGTTATAGAGTTATTATATAATTCGGAATCATAAGGTTTTATCAGCAGGAGAATTGATAACAATGTTCTAGATAAAGTTGAATTTATTAATGGAAATATCTTTTAAATCTCTGATAAAAATGAGGCGTTCATTATTCCACCTGAACTTCTAAGGCTTCATTAACGGTAATACAAGATATATCTCGCCAAACTGCTATATAATGTGTATTTGTCAGAATTGGCCCTAGGGACCGTTACGGTATCTTACCATTTTTTTATCGTCTATCCAAGGATGTTTTACCTATATAAAAATAATAGTAATAGTAGTAGTAGTAATAGTAGTAATAGTAGTAGTAGTAATAGTAGTAATAGTAGTAATAGTAATAGTAGTAATAGTAGTAATAGTAATAGTAGTAATAGTAGTAATAGGTAATAGTAGTAATAGTAGTAATAGTAATAGTAGTAATAGTAAGAAAGTAATAGTAATAGTAGTAATAGTAGTAATAGTAATAGTAGTAATAGTAGTAATAGTAAATAGTAGTAATGTAGTAATAGTATATAGTAAGTAAATAGTAGTAATAGAATAGTAGTAATAGTAGTATAGTATCGTAGTCGTAGTAATAGTAGTAATAGTAATAGTAGTAATAGTAGTAATAGTAATAGTAGTAATAGTAGTAATAGTAATAGTAGTAATAGTAGTAATAGTAATAGTAGTAATATAGTAATAGTAATAGTAGTAATAGTAGTAATAGTATAGTAGTAATAGTAGTAATTGTATTAGTAGTAATCGTAGTCATAGTAATTATAGTAATAGTAGTAATAGTAATAGTAGTAATAGTTAGTAATAGTAATAGTGGTATTTTCTTAATAGTAGTAATAGTAATAGTAGGAAGTAGTAGTATAGTAGTAATAGTAGTAATAGTAGTAATAGTATAGTAATAGTAGTAATAGTAGTAATAGTAATAGTAGTAATAGTAGTAATAGGATTTAGTAATAGTAGTTAATAGTATAGTAGTAATAGTAGTAATAGTAATAGGTAGTAATAGTAGTATAGTAATAGTAGTAATAGTAGTAATCAGTAATAGTAGTAATAGTAGTAATAGTATAGTAGTAATAGTAGTAATAGTAATAGTAGTAATAGTAGTAATAGTAATAGTAGTATAGTAGTAGTAATAGTAATAGTAGTAATAGAGTAATGTAATAGTAGTAATAGTAGTAATGTAATAGTGAGTAATAGGTAGTACTAGTAATAGT